>CM069865.1:73487459-74042459 GCA_036172795.1 Pelodytes ibericus | reverse complement strand
AATAGAAATAATAAAAAAAAAAGGTAAAACATGATCTGACCAACGAAGAAGCAAATACTCTTCATCCACAAAACAGAAATAGCTTGCGTTTTCTCCCTTGCCAGGGTATGAGGTGTAAGCAGTATGATAGAAAGGCATTAAAAAAAAAAAAGTACATTAATTACAGGTGACGTCAATACAGAAACTACAGCTGCATACATAAAAATAAAAAATAAATAAAAAATTCTTAATGGCAAACAAATACACACTTTCATTTGCATACTTCCGTGAGCATCGGCGTTTTTTTGGGCGGCCATGTTTACAGTTAACGCCGCTAAATAAAAACATACATATCTCGATGGGTCTGAGATAAAGCAATAGAATTGCTTGGTTCTTTAGCTTTGGAAATGGCAAGAGATAGAATGTATTGTACAAAGTATCTTTATGATCATCATTTTTTATGGTTTAATGCAGTGATAGTTAACCCTGGCACTTTAGATGTCTGGGAACCACATATGCCATTTGGCTCAGACAGCACTTGGAGCCTCATTGGATATGTGGCCCCCAAACCTCTGCAATGGCTAAAAGTTAACCATCAGTGATGTAATGTTTTCCATTATCTGAACCCATTGTTCCACATGTGTATATTTTCAACGTGTATTTTTGTTGCTGAGCCGCACTGAGCTTTGTAGCATGTGTGGGAGGAGAATTTGAGCCCTGCAGGGGGCAGCACAGGGATGGACACATTGGAGGTTATGTATGGAAAGGTGTTCCTGGCCGAAATCTAGTAAACTGATCTATTCTCGTTGGTGCCTATGTATAAAATAATTTCCACCAGGAAAAAAAAAAAAAAAACTCACTGTGCAACAAAATAAGAAAAATTATCTAACTATTCTTTAAGAATTCTGTCGCAAAGTAGGTCTTAAAAAAAGAACAAAAAACCCCTGCAAAATTCTATTTTAGATCACTTATTGGACTACGATTTTCCGTCACTTCTGATCACACAGGCTCAAGAGCAACCCCCATTGTCCATTGCTTACACTCCTCTCCCCACTGAACTGTGTAGAGTTGTTTATGGAATTACTCTGCATATTCTGCTGTAAATCAGTCTGTCAGGGTCACGTAATGTTGCATGACCTCATTGGATCTGATCTGCCCCCTTTTGAAGGGCCACTTTAATGCCCTAGTTTATATTGCCCGAGTAAAATTACAAAAAAATAAATAAAAAAAAAATTATAGCAAGAAAAATAATTTCCTTTGGATCATTACAGCTTTCCGTCGCCATCTCTGTGCCTAAACAGCTTGCCAGCGCCAGATTTGCCCTCCCCCCATACAGCTTGCCAGTGTCACATATGTTCCCAACAAGATCCCTCCTCCGCTCTCCTCCCCAACGGCTATGATGAGCACTGGATACCACAGACATCAGACACTCCAAGCGCAGTCAAGTTGGTGCTTACTAGTTTCAGCATTCCCCCCCCCCCCCCCCCCCATACAGCTTGCCAGTGCCACATAGGTTTCCAACAAGCTCCCTCCTCCGCTCTCCTCGGTACTTATGATGAGCACCGAATATCACACACATCCGGCTCTCCAACTTTACTGCTCCAAGCACAATGGGGCGAAGCATGAAGTCTGTGCCGGTTCAACTCGGGAATGATGGTAAGTGAGGGAGTGTCCACTTTCCCCCCCTGGTTAATGCAGCCCTGCCCTTTTGGCTCTGCCTTATCCCATGTAAGCGTTTAACACACATACCACTATATATACCTCTGGCGTTCACTTCTGAGCCAATCAGGAAATCTGAGTTTCAAGATTACAGCCTAACATTTTTTTTCTAGCATGTAAAATATAGACCATGCCCCTTTAAATAGTCAATAAAAAAAGTGTATACAAATATGCACAATCTTTGTTCAGAACTTTGTAATTGGTGAACAAGTCCATGGAAAACCTATTTCCTACTTAATATATGCACATCTTGATGCATTCATTCCCCAACACAACGACAGCACACAATAATAATCATAATAAACACAGAAAAACCCTATCTGCACAACAGACAGACAATACTGCACTTCAAATTACCCAAGGCCATAAAAATCTTCTCCAATAAGCCTTTCTGCGTAACACCTTCATTATATGCAGACAGAGCTGGGAGGCACAAAAAAAAAAAATTATTAAGCCGAAGGGAACAGGGGAAAAAAAAAAAACAAACAAACAAACATTCTCAATATTACATATTTCTAATTTTATTTACTATAAAAGAATTGCAAAAATGGGTACAATGTTAAAATGTATGCAGTTGCGCATATTATACAGGAGTTACAGAAACAAACTGTGCTTCGGAGAAAATATTTATTTATTTAAAAATAAACTAGTGTCTATGTGCTATTTTGGAGATTTTATTACAATGTTGTAAAACAGAATCTTTTATTTTATGTTTCGGCATCATTTTTAAAACATGCGCCATAGAGAACAGATAAAGGATCCCTTTAAAACAAGTGCATTTTAGTTTCTGAGAAAATAGTTTCAAACTTGAAGACTTAAAGGGACCTCAACATTGCTTTTACCGTGAACATCAAGAATCAAAAAATGATGGATAATGAATGATCTTTGTGTCAGCAAATTTGCAAGGAAGTGCCTGAATTATGAGAAAAATAGGGTTTAAATGGGTCTGTGGAGTCTCCTGCTTATGACATCACCCCATGGCTTCAACTGAAACCCACTCATTTGCATATTTAACATTTGCTATTTAACATGTATAGCTTGGAGGAAAGACGTAACAGGGGGGGATATGATAGAAACATTTATATACATAAAGGGAATCAACACAGTAACGGAAGAGAGTGTATTTATTACAGTACTACAACAAAAGGACATAGTCTTAAAATAGAGGGGCAACGATTTAAAAGTAATATCAGGAAGTATCACTTTACTGAGAGGGTAGTGGATGTATGGAATAGCCTTCCAGCAGAAGTGGTAGAGGTAAACACAGTGAAGGAGTTTAAGCATGTGTGGGATAGACACAAGGCTATCCTAGCTATAAGACTGGGAACAGGGGACTAATAAAAGTATTCCAAAAAAATTGGGCAGACTAGATGGACCGATTGGTTCTTATCTGCAGACACATTCTATGTTTCTATATCAAGCCACGGATGAAGCAGAAGACTTAACAAAAGCATTTAAAAACACATTTTTCGCCTAATTCGGCTATTTGCTTGCAACTCTGCTAACAGAAAATATATAGATCTTCTTGAATCATTTTTTTTAATTCTGATCTTCTTTGGTAAAAAGGACAGGTATTACAGGATAAACCAAACAAACAAACAAAAAAACACAACAGAAAAACGGTTAGGCTTAAAACACATTCATACAACAGGATCCCAATAACAAACTCAATATTAGATTTTCTATTAGATGTAGTAAATGCCAGTCCATTTGATTACAATTATTTTGGGGGGGGGGGGGGGGGATTAGAAAAGTTCTCCAGCGTTCCAGTTTTTCCCAAATCAACTATTAATAACACTTTATTTCTACAGTTCACATTTCAGTGAATTTCCTGTATTTGCTTGTAAGTAATAGACGGGCATTATATAGAACTTATTTAAAAAAGAACTGGCTGATGCATCTGGTGGTGCTGAACATGTATATGGAAAAGTGTTTGCACGGAATCCTTGGGAATAGCTTTCCACGTTCTCTGCTGTAGGCCTCTTTGATGAAATGTACATTTTGCAGGAGAATCGGAATGAGTGGTGCAAGAAGCATGCACAGTAATCGCTTCATTCACATCATCCAGCTGAAGTGACATAATTGTGTGAATCAAGTGAAATTGCAATCAGTAGAGCAGTTGAATTGACACTCAGAAAGTATTATAATATATGGACAAAAGAGCACTCAAAAAATATATACTGCATAAAAGTACTATTACTTGTATTGTATATTCAACACTGATAAAAGTAAAATAATCTCTTAAAGTCTTAATGTTGTTTCTGAGAAACTATACATAAAAAAGGAGTTTTGGAACACTTCAGGTTTTATACAAGTTTTGTCACGGCAAATCCAACTATTGAAACAGTCAGGTGGAGGTTAAAATTGGATATCAAAGATGGATAAAAGCTAAAAAATTAAATGAAGTCATTTTTTTTAATGAGCAAAATGTTTTTATTTTTTTATTTTCTTTCTACCACTTACCATTCCCCATTTATTAAAGTTTTAAGGCCAAAAAAGTTAAAAACACAAGGCAAGATTTATTTAGCAAGCCTGACAGCAGAACTAAGTGGAGAGAGTCTGTCGGTGGACAATGTTGCTCTCTCAGTGAACTCAGGAGGACAATTGCCTCCTTTGAGAGTATAGATTAGAATATATAGGTATTTGAGCTGAAAGTTGCAAATATTGCAACATTGTAAAATCTCATTGGGCTGGAGAGTGAATATGGTTTAATCACAAGTAATAGTAGCTCTAAATAGGGTTGCCAACTTGCCAACCAGCCGGTAAAAAAAAACAAAAATCAACTTGATGCCACTGTTAGCGCTATGGAGGCACCAGCATGGCCGGTATTTTTTTTTTTTTGTGTAGAAAAAAGTGTCAACCCGAAGTGTGAATAAAAAAAATTACTTACAAAAAAGATAAATAACTGGTGAAGGGTTAATGATCCAAAGAGAATTCACAACACATTTTTATATTCAGCTCATTGTGGGCATTTAATTAGGGTGAAAAAAAAATGATCCACCTTTAAAAAAAGAAAAAGAAAAAAAAGAAGAAGAAAGTACACACACATATAATAAAATGATTTTTTTTAAAAAGCCTGATAAATAAGTATGTTTTAACCCCCCCCCCCCCCCCCCCCCCCTACTAATAGATCCTGGAAGTGAGGTCAATTGCAAAGACCAAAAGAGTATGAAATATCACCTACAGATCAATGGTATTGGATTTACCAATTTACTAATGAACTGGAAAGGTGTAGATGTTCTGGGAAAGACCTTAAGTGCATGCAGATAAGCTGCCCTTTTCAAATTCGTGATGATTATAAAATTTTACGGTTCTAGGAGACTAACAAAACGGAAACCATCTGCTAGTGGTATTCAAGCTAAGTACCCAGAGGAGAGAAAAGAAAAAAAAAAAATCTAATTTCCAGCGACTTCCATTCCCAGCATGGATTTAATGTTTCACATGGAAATTAATAATTAGCTACTTGAACAATACGTCGTTCAAGCCATCAGTTATAGGTAGTCAGCAGAACTTAACCTTTTAATGTCATGGCTAAAATAATAAATGACTAAAAACATGGGTTGCAAAGGGGCAGGTCTAGCAACACAGTGTCCAAAAAGATAGAGTGTAATCCGGTTATTGATGTTGCCAGGGTAACACAGTCCCGCATATATCTCTCCAAGCCCCTTCCTTATTGGATCATACTGAATTTAGAGGTAGAACAACTGGAAACCTGTAAATTATTTTAAAATGTAAAAATAATTCAATTTCACATGTATTAAAGCACCTGTACGACATACAGAAAATAAGCCAGCAGGGATCACTGCATTATTAAAGAAATATTTAAAATTGGGACACCAGTCTAACAACATGGAAGTTGTGGTGCCGATGTCTGAAGCACCCTGTTCATTTTGCATAAATGGTCTCCTGCTGTTAGATAATTTCTCAATCTATACATTTATTTTTATTTTTTTTTATTTTGTTATTTTTTTTTTTTAGGTATAAAAATCACTGGTAAAGAATTCTGCCTTAGGGGGAAAAAAAAAAAAAAATGTGAATTTAAATCTCTGTGTAAACGAGAACACGCTAAGATCAGGCGGTTAAATAAATGTTACTTACACCCTTAGAGGCTGAGATTTTTTTTTAAAACTATAGGCAATACATTGGAGTTTACTAAATAGTCCTCAGTGCTGTGTGCCGTCTGATGTGCGAGTCTGAGAAGGTCTGCCCTAATCTATTAGACTTCCGTGCTTTCACCAATGGTCGAATTTTTGTGAACCTTCAATAACATTAAAAAAAAATAAAAAATACACTGGAACAAAAAGAACCACATGAGTGTAAGTAGGAAGGGTGAGGTTTTAAGACTGAGCGGAAACGACACTGCTGGTTAAAACAAAAAATAGAAATCCATTTGGTTCAGCTAAAGTGATGAATTTAACTCTGACAGTCTGGGAATAGCCGGACTGTATAAACAATGGGAATATTTTAATAAATGCACCACTAATGTTACAAGTCATTACCAGTGGGCAAGGAATATAGTTTATATATTCCATACAGTGCAAAGCAAGCTTTTTTTTTTTTTTTTTTTTTTTTTAAACGTTTGGACAATTAGGAGGGGAAAAAAAATGTTTTCAAAAGGGGCATTTTCCATGAGTGTCTGGAGGGGGAACAAGAGAGGGCCTTTCCATCTCCTACCTCTCCTAGAAAGAAAATGAAAAGTGCACTGCAACGATGTTTCACTGGCACGGTTTGGAACTGTCGAACGGACTAAAATTGCAGATCTGAAAAATTCTCCGTGATTGGTTTTTCTTTTTTTAAATCGACTAAGTTGGACACTGAGGGGTGCCAAACTGCGGCTCCACAGCTTCCGATATCCAGCCTGCATCTTCCATAATGAAGTCAGTTAAGAAGGTGGAAGTATGGGAGATTTAGTCTAGCTCCAACAGCAGCAGTATGACAACCCTTACTCCAAGTGTTCCATTTCTGGTACCATTCAATACAATTCAAGAATTATTGAATAAACCCCTATTGCCTTTCCAAATGTCTACAAGATATTTACAGGCTAAATGTGCCTATACTGACTTGTGTAAGTCTCATGTACACAGAGAAGTTAATAATAAAGTATCCACCATACCTGAGTAGGACCAATATGGTTCAGTCGCGGCTTTTCGCCTCCGGATCTGCAAGGAGCTGCCACGTCTGTTGGCATGTAGTGGTCCAACGCTACCCTCCGTGTAGGCTGGAGGAAGAAAGACATAGAATTCAATTAAAAAAGGTTGGTAAAGTCAAAAGGGTACCAATCATTGTGTACAAGCCGTTCCTTTGATACCCCTAGCCCCTAAAGCTTATTGAATGAATATCTAACAATAGTCATGTTACAAAAACAAAAAATGATATTACGATTTCAGTAGAAATCAAACTACTTTCAACAATCCGCTCCTTGATGGGGTACAGTGGTCTTGAAGTGTCCAGCTAGCTTATGGCAGGAAGCAAGTGGTTGAAGCAGACCTTGGATATGGGTGTACAAAAAGGGAACCAAAAAACAAACAAAAAGTAATTGTAAAAGGAGCATAAGCAGAATCAAGGGCAGCCTTCCCACCCCCCATTCAAAGAGGAATTATGCGATAAATATTTCCAGTAACTTTGTCAGGTTTAGAAGGATACTAAAGAGCAAAAAGGAACAAGGACACTTGTAGTCCGGTGAAGTAGGCGATTCATTTATTTGAAAAGGATCCGACAGTGGTATCAAAGTATCAATACAGACAGTGGGGAATTCGCCACCGTCTGTATTGATACCACTGTCGGATCCTTTTCGAATAAATTAATCACCTACTTCACCGGACTACAGAGTGCAAGTGTCCTTGTTCCTTTTTGCTCTTTAGTATCCTGCTGCCGTCACTGCTGGACATAGAACCTAAGAGCCGGAGATTCACACATGAGGACTGTTGACAAAATCAAGGTAGAGCCGGCTAATCCCTATTGGGAACCCCCTTTCTTTTTCCAGGTTTAGAAGGATCCTGGGATTCTTTGTTAGACTTGTGCTTAAACAAATGGATACATTTTAAAAAGTGCCGCTAAGAACACTGTGTGAGAAGACATTTAACCATTCAGAAGTAGACTTCTGCCTGATTAAAACTAGAAAAAAAAAATAATCAGATTTCTTTCGTACAAACTAATTATAACAAACTTCGAGTCCATTAAATGTTTGGTTTTATCGATTCACAATTAATCACGCACTTTTACAAATGTCTGTAAGTGTTATTCACACCGCACCACAGGGACCTTTAGGATAAAATAACACAAAATACTGATGTATGGTTTATAGGCACTTATAAAACTTGTAGATATCTATAAAAACAAGGGGTAAAAACACAACATGACAGATCGGCTGCTTTAAGGCATAATTGCGAAGTCTTATAAAATGTTACAGTATACAAAAAGGTACATGTAACGATATATGCCACAAAGTAGAAAAGCGCAACATAATGAATTATAAACATATGCTAATCATAAAAAAATATAAAATAAAATCTAAAAAAGCCAAAGAATGAATTTCCAAATGTATTCGGCCACAGAATTAAATAGTGGGTGGTTGTTTGTGTCATTGGAAAAAGTAGGGGACACACTTAATAAACATGGCTACCTGTGTGCTTTTAAACTATGGAGAGTCCATGGACAGGTATGAGGATTTCACAGCAGATATATATTTGTAGGAGAGAAACAGGTGATTGTGCTTAGATTCCCAGTGCATTGAACGAAGTAGGAAAAAATTGTGATGAAAAATTCACACGTTGTGAGACGTTTGTGTCGAGAATGGTGCGAATATAGGGGGATGGTTGAAATTACTTTATTGTGCTAAAAATATTACTATGCAGGCCATCATATTCAGTATTAGACCAATATACATTTTTACCCCAAGGAGGCAATTAGCACTTCTTGTATGTTGTCAGAAGTGTTGAATCTAATAATAATTTCTTTTAGATTAAATCCAGTAGGTGTGTGGATACATTTGCATCTAAAAGCAGTTTGTCCCTGTATGTACAGTGTATGTTAAAGCAAGCCCTTCAATTCCGAGTGGGCACACAGGCATGGAGGTCTTGGCGGGGAGTGGGCACAGCTGCCTGTTAATCTCTCCTAACCAGTCCAGCAATATCAGTAGCGTGAGTCCGTTGGATCTGTGTCGGCACCGACTCTTCCTCCTTTTTTCAGCTTCACACACCTGTAACGCCAATAGAAGTCATGTGACATCACATGGGGGAGTCTCAAGCAGTGCTGGAGAACCATGGATCGCAATAAACCCCAAAGATTGGCAACCGGGAGTGGGGTAGAAATATTTCTGGAGGACAGAGCAAGTGGAGAGGACATTTTTTGCACTGCTCCACAACCATTTTGAAGATGACCAATATAACACAAGACTTTAATAACAAAGAGTCTGGTTAAGCGAGACATGATTCAAGCAAATGTACATAAATATACACGTCTACTGGTTAAACCTCAAGGTTGCTAGCCATTTGAATAGCCCCATATACACATGGGGGAAAATGTGTATAGGAACCGTAAAACTGTGCCGTTTCGGAATAAAACTATTGAAATGACCTCACGCAAAATCATAAAAACATAACAAAAAACTGTACTTTGGCTTATTTTTCTGGTTTCAGCGTAACAGGATTGAACAACTGAGCAAAAACACAGAAAATGCAAAAATACGATTTTAATTCTACCTCTGGTCTATAATGCTCTTACTATATCAAAGAGGTGTGAACTTAGCCACAGCTCATCAGGGAAACTGGAAGGAATGGTCCTTTAAGCTGACTGATCAGA
The DNA here is from genome assembly GCA_036172795.1 of Pelodytes ibericus. Taxonomy (NCBI): domain Eukaryota; kingdom Metazoa; phylum Chordata; class Amphibia; order Anura; family Pelodytidae; genus Pelodytes; species Pelodytes ibericus. Next base: position 74,032,961 of record CM069865.1, on the reverse strand, counting down.
ACCAAATAACCCAATCTACTCAAATTCTCTGGAAAATACCCTTCATCTTATATACAAGGTTGTTTTATAATCTGACCTCAAATCGAGGTCAGATTATAAGACTGGGATCCAGGTCCCCAAGAGAGCTTCAGGGGACCTGGATCCCCCTCGCTAACAGCAAGTGGATGTCTGCGCAATGCGCGCAGACATCCTCCCCTGCCGCCCGGCACGACCACCGGGACTTCTATGATGAAGCAGGTCCTCCTGGCTTCATCATAAATGTCCCGGCGGAAGTGCCGGGCAGCACCGGGGGATGTCTGCGCGTATCGTGCAGACATCCTCCGGCTGCCTCCACTAGGCACCAGAGATATCTGGGCAGCCGGGGGATGACTGCACACAGACATCCTCCATGCTGCCCGACACTGCCGTCTATTATGACGGACCGGCTGTCAGTCATAATATACGGAAGTGTCAGGCAGCATGGAGGATGTCTGCACGTATCGTGCAGACATCCCCCGGCTGCCCCCACTAGCCACCAGGGAGAGATACAAGGTGAGGGGCAGAGAAAGATAAGGGGAGATATATTCGAGCAAATACGGTAATATAGATTACATTACCCTGAGCATTTTCACACTCTAGACTTAACCATTTGTCTATCTCCCCTACTTTCCCTAGAGTAGGCTTCATGTCTATACAGTCTTAGTCCTTAATATATTAAAAATATACTAGTCCGTTTATTTTTCTATACAGTGAAAATAGTTTTTTTTGTTAAATAACTAGATGTTCGCTCATTGGGGGTTATGCCCTGCCAACTCCCATTGAACTGTCCAGTCTCCTCTTGGGACTCCAACGACCCCAACTATATCCGTTGCTGGTGTCCTGACTTTGTGTGATATAGGAGGAGAATGAAAATCAGCACATAGGCAGAGTTAAGCACAGTTAGGTGGCAAATGTACAGTGCTCGGACATTGTTTCCTCCCGAGCCATGGCCAAAGGCATTTATTGTCGCTTGTGGAGCATGTTGGGTGGGATCTAGCTGGTTGAGTCAAGACAAAAAAAAAGGGGTGGAGTCACCATTTCTACAGTGCTTGGAGTCTCTTGATAATGTAGAAATTAGAATAATCACAATAATAAATAAAACAATTGTACTGTGAGGCTTATTCTAATGGAAAAAAAATAAAAAACCTTCCTACAGCACCCAAAAAATCCTCTTTAAGTCTCTAATGTATAAATGCCTAATATTTCAGAAAATGACAGCCTAATATGTTTGTAGTCTATATATGATGTGTCCTAATATTGCTGCCTATTGAGCATTTTATTTTATTTTGGTTTTCAAGCCTTCACATGGTTAACCAAAGCAAGATCTTTGCCTATAGAGAGTCTGTTCACAGAGAAGGTTTTCAACGTGATTGAGTTCTGCCACTGAAAACCTCAAGTCAACATCGTTAGCTGAGAGCAAGGTGTAATTTGTGTCACCCTCAAACCAAAAAGAAAAAAAAAAAAAAGTCAATTACTTCACAATTACAACCAACTCTTACAGACCTGTGTGGAAGCGACAACCACTCTCGACATACGCGAGGCGAGGATTTTACAAAGACATCACAACTCTGTCACATTCTGTTCTTAAAGACTAATGTGAGGGGTGAGACGTTAAAAATAAAGGATATAATTAAAAAAAAAAAATTAAAAAATATCAGCGCACTCATAGAAACATAGAATGTGTCGGCAGATAAGAACCATTCGGTCCATCTAGTCTGACCAATTTTTTCTGAGTACTTTTATTAGTCCCCACATTCCCGGTCTTATAGCTAGGATAGCCTTGTGTCTATCCCACGCATGCTTAAACTCCTTCACTGTTTTTACCTCTACCACTTCTGCTGGCAGGCTATTCCATACATCCACTACCCTCTCAGTAAAGTAATACTTCCTGATATTACTTTTAAATCGTTGCCCCTCTAATTTAAGACTATGTCCTCTAGTTGTGGTAGTTTTTCTTCTTTTAAATATACTCACATCAAAGGAGGTAGGATAAAAACTATTTTGTATAACGGTTTCATATAAATAAATGAATTTAGATAATAGCAAACAATAAAAATCTGTCTACAGGTGTTTGTATATTTTGATAATTGGCAGGGACGCCAAGGGCGGAACCAAGGCCAGAGCATGTAACTGGCGCAATATTGGATGTTCCAGTTTCATTTTAGATAAGTCTGGATATATTGCCCGGTATGTCTATCAGGCCACATGCTGATGTCATAAAAGGGTAGATACAAAAAACATTTAAAAATAAAATTTTTCTTAATTCCTGAATTATTATGCATTAAATGTTCTTATTTTGATGCTCTACGTTCACACTATAAACAATGCTTAGCTGATGGGGTCCCTTTAACTCAGGTGCTCCGATGTTGTAAAAAAAATTAAAAAAAAAATAAAAGACCATTTGTGGGATATGATGTAAAATGTATGCATAACTTTTTTCCCCCAATCAGATTTATTGTTCTCTAGACCAGTACAAATGGTTTTCAATATACAAAAATGACAGCTACATTAGAAGTGGAGTAATAAATTGCAGGCAGTGTAACAAATGGTGTGCATCTGAGTAATTGTATTCGAACAAAACAAAAAAAAAAGGGAAAATAAAATAAAAAACCTCTAATAGCAATAATAAAGAATGAGAGAACATAAAAAAAAACAACAACTCAGGACCACACTAAAGAACGCAAATGACAACACACAACCACTGTTAACAGATGCATCTCTGTTACAACTGGGAAAATATGCTACAGAAACACACGAGAGGAGAAAGATTAGTCACTTAATATAACATCTAAGGTGGGAAAAAAAGAATGGAATGGTTTATGCATTAGGCAGATATGACCTAGTCTGGGGAATGCTCAATATTCTAGCTGTATTACATTTAGAATGACATTAAAAAGGTTCAATAATAATATTCAAAAAGGGAAAGTCGCATGGATCTAGATCTCTTTTTTAAAGAGGGGGAAAAAAGCATATTATACTTTGTATCTTTGTACGGAGATGAGATTTAATAAAAAAATTAATTAATTAAAAAAAATACCACTATTGTTTAGCCCCTAGACACATGAGCAAAGTACAGTCATTAAAGGGTTACAAACCTTCTCACTTGTCTTAAGATATCCACGTCTTCCAAACACATAAAAAAAAAAATGAAAAACCCTACAAACATCTTTTACTGAAAGATGCAAAACAATATAGATAGTGTATTATCTGCAAAAAATGTTTGATGATTCAGGTGAAGGAGTCACATGTGTGTACAACCTGGGTCAAAGCTGTAAAATGACATTAAGTTGTAGTTTTTAGCAGAGAGGAAGCAGACCTATATCACACGATTAATCTATTTTGGGAAGAGAGGAGGGGGGGGGGGGGGGGGGAAATAAAAATCAAACTGGAATTTGACTTGGCAAAGACTAAAAACACACCATGAGCAATTCATTACTGGAGATGGTTATTAGATTAGAGATACAATTATATTCTAGAAAATTAACATGAACAAGGACTGACAATGCTTTTGTACAGAATTCTCCTACAGCCACATTAATCGTGGCAGCTGCAATGCTCCGGAGTGTCGATTAGTTGGGTTTTAAACTTGGTAAGCGATAATATGGGGTTTGTCAATGAAACAATGAACGGTCGAGACTACATTGATCTTTTTTTTCTTTTTACTGGAATAAAGAACAGTTCAAATCTTTCCAGGTATCTCCAAACCTGACGCCAAACCCTGTGAGATTAAAAAGGGACAGTATCACCTGAACATCGGATTTACTGTGCATGTAGAGAACAAAACATTATTTGACATGATCTATGCATTGTGTTTGCAAAACGGCAAACAAATGACTGAATAAGGCAAAATAAAAATAAAAAAAGGATTTTAAATGTGTCTGTGGAGTCTCCTGCTTATGACATCACCAGTGGCACGTTATGCAAATTAACAGGTTTTCACTTGAAAATGTGTAATTTGCATATTTAGCCACAGGTGATGTCATAAACTGGAGACTCCACAGACACATTATAAAGACGAATTTCTTCTCTTAATTTAGGCATTTGTTTGTAATTCTGCTAATACAATGTATAGATCATTTTCAATACTCTACGTTCGCAGTATAAACTAGGTTTAGGGGATACAGTCCCTTTTTGAGCAGGACAGTCCAGATTTGAGTCCAGTGATCTACCATCCAAGATACTTTATCCAAGAAAAAGAAATAAAAGAGTGACTGTAGCATGAGCTCATGCATTAGCGGTGGGCCAACATGCCCGCATTTGCATTTTCACTCTTCAATTTGTGGTGCCACGCCTCTAGGGTTCCTCTTCAAGCACTCCCAAAGTTGTTTCTAAAACAATATTTAAAATTATGACCAGAAAATTCAATGCTAAATGAAGGGAAGACCATTATATATTAAGGAGAGCCTATACATAAACACAGTATTAGGAGTAGGGAAGAGGGAAGCATGGCAGAACCTACTCACCCTGCATCAAGAGGGGACTGGCAAGGAGGACAAAAGGGGCAATTGTCCCCCGGACTGAATTTTAAAATGACTCTATGGGCTGGCCGGCACTAAATTATAATAATCAATCTACCCACAGACCTACACTTATGCGAGAGTTCCTCCTGGTCTCCACGTTCGCAGCCTCCAGCCCCACTCATTTTGGGATCTGAGGAAGAGAAGTGCCAGTGGAAACTGGGTACAATTGAATTCATGCGTCTTGTCCGTCTTTCTGTACCTGTGACTTTTCTGTTTATTTGTGTTCATCTCAGATGATAATGGGTGGACTGATGAAGTTGCATCATGGGCAACTAAAAAATTTTTTTTTTTATTATATATACACACACACACACACACACACACACACACACACACACACACACACACACAACATATATAATAATACTGCTAATACACCGCTTGAACGAGGTGAAAAACGAACTCTTAAATGTTTCCTGTAATAATTATGTATTAAACATCAAATTGAAAAAAAAAAAAAAAAAAAAAGATATTTAAACAAACTCCCACTTTTTTGTGTGGTTTTTCCCCAATTTCCGAAGCACATTAACAGAACTTTGGCAACGCGTTGAGACTCATTGTCAGATCAGGAGAATTTCCAGACATTTTCTTTTAGATGTTTATATACAGGATATCCACTCCCTGCTCAGAGCCTGGCAGCCAGATACTCTTCAGATACCCAGGAATTATTTAGCACGCACACCTGAGTCATTTATATGCTTATCCTTTTGATGCTCTAAAAAGGTAAACATGGGATTTCACCCCACTTGTTGCCTATTTATACCTCTGAGATTTCCAAAACAGTTATGAATACTTGCCAACATTTTGGCACCGGATACTGGTACACTGCAAGGGGCGGAGCCAAAAGGGGAGCGATGTCATGCGACATCACACAACAATGCATGACCCGAGAGGGCGCTACGTCGTCTCTGGAACATTCGCTGGATGCGTAGAGCTCATTAAATTCTGGAAAAAGACCCGAACACACATGACAAATCAAGGACTGTTGGCAACTGTGTGATCGGTACTGTTCTAAAACAGAAAAACAATCATTGACTTCCCAAACGTGCGTGGTCAGGCATGCTTCTGTGGAGTGCATTGAAAGCGTCCAATTTAGTTCATCCCCCAAATGCCACCCATATGATTAAGTTACCATAAAATTGAGATACACTACGTATCTCTAGGTCAGTCTCCGGGCTGCACCACAAAAAAAAAAAAAAAAATAAAGATGAGCAGCTATAATAGATAGCCAATAATATATATAATAAAAAAAATATTTAAAAAAAAAACCATAAGTAACTATGCTGTAATTCATATACATTGGCAAAAACTGTAACATTCCAAGAAGCGGGATGATGTGGGATGACCAAACTCCATCACTGTATAAATATAGTAGCAGCTGTTGGTTGGGAAATAGGAAGGCTATTTTTTATTTAAAATCTTTAATAAAGTGAGCCTGGATATATAGAGAGTAGAGTAATGTGCCCGTCAGCAGATATTCCAGTGTTTATAAATTATAACCGATATAACTAGGGTTGCCCCCTAGCCAGTATGTTACCGGCAGGCCGATAAAAAAAAACATTTGCTTGATACCAATGTTATGTCTATGGAGACCGTAGCCTCATCCAACACATCTGGTAGGTAACGTGGCACAAGTGGACTGGAGTTACACAAACACAGCAGTGAGGCAGTGTGGTATTAGTGTTTAAAAATGTCAATTTCCCAATTAAATCGGAGGATGGAGCAGATTTTGATTCACGCATTACACATTCCCTGCACAAATCTCGGAGATCTGCTACGGTTGGGACACTAAAGCGTCTGTGAATACATATCCAGGTTGCAGTGCACCCTAGGCAGATGTAACAAGGCAGGGAATGTTCCCAGCCGTACAATAATGCTTAAATCACACAGCTGTTCGGAGCTAAAGCAAAATGATAAAATCTTAATGTTCCATCAAATCATTGCAGGTTATCAATAATGGGATAAACGCCAAATAAGATCTGCGGATAGCACGCTCCTAGAACAGACTGTTTCACACTTGGGAATCCGAGGCGTTAGCACAAGCAAGTCCCTGCAGACTTCATCAAGTCAGGCCAGCTGCAAAACACAATGAAATAAATGCAGTGTGCACCCATGCAACATATTATCTTAAATAATTTTAAACATTTTTAAAATATGTTTTAAAATAATTTTAGATATTTTTGAAAAAGCACCTAGCTTAGTGAAAAAAATATTGGAGTTTTAGTCACAATATACGGCCATATTTTGATTAGCCCACCGCTACGCCAAAGTACTCCAAACTTGGCGAGTCCTAGCTCTAGCTACTTACTTGGAAATTAATCTCTCTGACAATCTGTCTTGAACTAGAATTTATACAAATTTCACTGGACACCATACACAGAGCACCTGCGAGTGGGAGGAGTGCACGCCCAAAAGCTGGTCAGGCTTCATATATATGCAAAAACAGTGGTTTGGACAGCACCCCAGAACCGGCATATGTTGCACAGAGCACCACAGAGGCGACCAAAATCTGTGCAACGTATGCCGGTTCTGGGGTGCTGTCCAAACCACTGTTTTTGTAGCTGCAAAATACAGACAGGAGTCACTAGCTTGCTCCGTCACCAATGACATCATTAAAAAAAGATTCTGTTCGAGCCCCCTCCCCATTTTATAACAAATATATAGCAAAACAAAATCGGCACTACTCCTTTAAAAAAATGTCCAAAAACCGATCCCATTATTCAAGTCCTATTTTTTGGCGGGGCAGATTAATTCTAGCATGTAGACATGCAACTTAAAAAAGGTTGAAAACCTTTATCACGGCAGCTGAAAAGACTCCTGTAAATGTTCCAGTGACTAGTTACAGACCTAAAAAGAGCAGACAAAAACAAACAAAGTGTTTCAGTGATGTCACATCTAGACATACATTGAGTAGAAAGTTACCAAAAACTTGAGTTTAGCAAGCCAATGAGAAAATGGCTTCTCCTGTTCTGATCATCTCCCATTGGCTGCCCAGTGTTCTAATTTGGAACACTGACATGCAGATACATTCTGTATTAGCTTTCGGTAGTTAAAAAAATGGTTAAAAGGAAATGCGTTGAAGAACCGCTTTCCCCTCCCTCAGGGAACAAGTTACAGAGACCGTGCAGTTGAAAATGACCGAGACACAAAAGGTTATGAAAGTTAGCTTTGCAACGATGACAAACGGGAAAAAAAAACAAACAAACAAAAAAAAAAGATCTCTTGAAAATGAATTTTGCAATCCTTGAAGGTCAACAATTTGCAACAGATGTGCCCTTGTTTGAACCATGGTGGACTGAACAACTGATAACAGTTATTGTCAGAATATATCAATTTATGCCATATGTCCGGATTGGCACAGTACAAAAGGCGCTAATACAACTGAACACTGCTTATTATCTTGGTGCCCTTGTGTACAGAGAATTGTGGCATTTTAAAACTGTATTTGCAACTCAGATCTTGTTTTAATGGACTTTTAATAAGACAGCTCCCATCTACAAGGTCTGAAAAAAAAAAAAAATTATATTATATATATATATATATAGTTTTAACTTTTACTGGAGCATGCAATAAACCAAACAAATGAACCAAATGCTGAACATTTTAACAAATTGTAAGAAAACCCAGAAAGGTAACAAAATGGAAATGTACATACAGCAGAAAATAAGCTCAGTGGGACTGTCCCTTCACCAACCAAAAAAACGGGACTAGCATATATAGAGTTATCAGAATTGGAAGCAAAAGCATAGATTAAGAGAATTTAAAAAAAAAAGAAAAAAAAAAAAAAAAAAGCTTTAGTCTTTGCTTAATGACATCACCTTGTGGTATCATAAAAAAAAAAAAAAAAAAAAAAAAAAGTATTTTATGACATCTTGTACCATATGTAAACGCTATGCTGCAATTTGAGAACAAATTTCGCTGATTTCTGGCCACAATCTGATGTCATATATAAAAGGATATGAAAAAAATGTAAAACTAAATTCATTGCCAATACAATGTATACGTATTATAAAATATCTACAGTCTCACTGTAAATATCATTTAAAAAAAAAAAATAAATAAAAAAAAAGGGAGTCAATTTAAACATTCAGCTACTGAAATAAAAATGCTAAAACCATGCAGGAGTAAAATCATTAAAAACAGAAAGCTAAGCACCAAGCCTGCTATTTTATAGCCGAAACCAAATCCTGACGTCTCCTGGGATAATGTCTAGAACAGGTGGTGAAGAAGATTCGCTCACTAAGCAACCTTACAGAATACCAAACAAACAAAAAGACAGACTACCATTGTGGAAAGGGCAACTAAAAGCAAAAAAGCAGGTTAACTTACAACAGTTTATAGAACCACAAATATATTTCAACCAGACAGACAGACAGACAGACAGACAGACAGACAGACAATCTATAAAGCCAATAGACAGGAGGTTCGAGCATGCCAACTGTCCCATTGTACATGGGACCAATGGAGGTTCCATATTCCATGGTCCCAATTTTATTCTCCAGAATCCCATTTCTCTTATGTACACACATGCAGTTGGGTTGACATGAAGAGTGACTGATTTGTTGGCATGCACAATAGTGCTGACATACCCTCTTCCAAAGCCACCAGTGACACGGAAGACATGTTAGAGTAATATACACATTAAAAGGACAATACACAAACCAAGATTGTTTTAAACCAAGTTACATGTGCTTTCAGGTTTTTTTTCCAGGAAAGCAATATAAATCCAACTCTCCGATCAAAGCCAACTGCGCTCTAGTCTGTCCCCTCATCAGGTCCTAACTCCCCTCTTGTGGGGGTCAGCACAAGACTGTGTCGTGATATACAGCTTGTATTCTACCTTCTCCCTGGAGGTCACACGTGCAAAAGCGTGAGAAGGAGGCGGGAATCCATGTCGGGGGAGGCGGGAGCAGTCAGCGTCGGTTGGAGATTTGGATATCCAACGCAAACAGAGAAAAGAAGACAACTCTTAGATAAGCAGTGCCACTAAAAAAAAAAAAAGACAAAAAATTTAAATATCTACAGAATTTATATTTTATTGGTTCCCTGAAAAAAAAAAAAAGCATATGTAACATGGTTTAATGCACTGTTTTAACCAGTCTTGGTTTGTGCACTATGGCGGTCTTGCCTAATTTACAGGAGGTATCCATGTTTACTTCATTTGCACGATTACCCCACCCCCATTCACTTATCCATGCTCTTTGGTAAAAGTAGATACTCTCTATTAGAACAGGGAAAGAAACTCATGACAGGTGATTGCTGAATTTGCAACAAAAACAGGCACATGGCTGAGTTTGTGTTCTACCAGAGGTAAAACCGAAGTTAAAAGACTGTTTCCAGATCAGTTGGGTGATATATATATATATATATATATATATATATATATATATAGAAAAGTTTTCCAAAAAATATGACTTCTTTATATATATACCAGCTGAACAAGGAATTCATGTCAGATTCAACTTCACTAACAAGAAAACAAATACATTTATTTTTTTAATGCCAAAGCAACTTTGTTGCTTTTAAATCAGAAAAGGTCAATAGTCAGGAGGGAATTGAATTATACAATGTATTTCTAGAGAGACCAGGGGTTTTTATAAATTTACATCAAAGCTGAAAGATAATGTTTCAATATTTTATCCCAACAGTGTAGAAGAGTTAAGAATTCCAAACATTAGCAAATGGAAAAAAAAATAAAAAAGTTTCAACAAAAATATATTATTTTTTTTTTATTCTTCTTCTTCTGGGATTATAAAAGCATTAAAGTGACTGAGAGCCGGCAACAAACCAGGCAAGAGATCGAAAGCTACAGGAACAAGGATGGACATTTTTAGCGAGGCAAGTGCTTGACTGTTGACATGATGCTACCAAATGGGAAGCAGAGAAATGTGTGCAGAGCTAGTGAAGCAGGAGGAAGGTAAATCTCATGGGGGGGGGGGGGGGGGGGGAAAGAGGGAGAGGGTGAGGGAGAGAGAATGTGATGTGAATAATCTCTGGAGATAATGAAGAACAAACACAAGACAAATGGAAACTATAATAATTATTAGAAATGGCTCAGGCTTCCCGAAAATCCTGCATCCAGCTCGTCGTTAAGATTTCCTAAAAGGGTCAACTTTCCCTTCAAAACATTCAATTATTAGCCACATACAGCGAGACGTATAATCTGAAAATCAATTTTACAAAAAAAAAAAAAAAACGGAGCATGTGATGGCCAGTAGCACTGTCTGATCTGCAGTATGGGGGGGAAGTGGAGGAAGCAGAAAAGGGAAAAAGAGGCAGGGCCTTGGGAAAAGTCTATTATATTATATAAAAAAAAATAATGCACATGAATCACTATGAAGCATGTATTTATACCTGGGATCGTGGCATCCTCAAGAGATACCCTCCTGGGATGGAAAGAGAGCTTGTAATTATAAACCTCCCTTAACTATGGAGAGGTACAAAAGGGAATTGGGGCACACTGTGGCACTGTGAAAAAGAATTCAAAATCATTAGGGGGGGGGGGGGGAAAGGACGGGGAATGGTACTATAAAAACTATTCTTTATTGTAACTAGTGGGCTTATGTGGTTAAGGAAGGAAGAGAGAGGGCCTGCAGAGGAGGGGTGATGTGACAAATGTAGGTTTGGGGAATGTGCATGTTTAGTCGGGCCTGGCAGGGCAGCAGAAGCAAACACAAGGCAAATAGGGTAAAGAGGGCAGAAAGGGTACGTTAGAGAATCCATAGTGTAGAGATGGTAAAGGCAAAGAACAGGACAAAGAAAATTAATACAAGAAAGTGCAGAGACTAGCTCAGGGCAAAACCCATAGAATACCTATTGTGGACTCACTTTTTCGATGGTTTTACATAGACTTCTACATCGATGCAGATTTACCTGGTTCCTAAAAATAACTAGGCTGACTCCTGGATTAGGTTTGTCTAAAATAACTAATATTTGTGGAGACATAGCCTCATTATACCTCCCTGGCCTCTTCTAGTTTTAAACTGTACCCCATATAGTTTCCATTGGATTTGCTGTTGTGTCAAATTTGGGGTGGTCCAGAGTGGCAAACACATCTACAATCTCCCCCCCCCCACACACAAATAATCTCAAGGAGCAAAAAAGAGAGCATGTTTTGCACATGGTCACGTCTGAGAGAAAAAACATATGTAGGATCCCTGGAATTCATCCCAACCAGCTGTGCTGGAGTTTTATCATCATATCCCATGCATACAGTAAGACACATTCAAGCACACAACTGTATCTCACAGGAGAAATGCACCTCCTCCTATTTCCAATGGCATTGGGGGAAAAGGCTCACAGAAACCATCAAAAATCTGCAACATTCCACCAGGTTTTTTGTTTTTTTACTGCAGATGTCAATGTGTAAGATGCACATCACGAAGCAACGTTAATTTAACGTGACATAACACATTCACGGGAAGGTGAGGCTGGTTATCATCCTGCCAGCGTGCAGCATCCCAGAATATTCATCCCGATAGAATTTAGCAACTCGGCAGGAGACTGGCTTAATGAAAAAATCGGAAAACAGCACCAGAAATGATTTCGCGACACAGAAAGTCGAGCGGCTGCACCGTCCGACGCCACGATACACGCAACCTGGGCAAAAGAGGGGCTCGTCCCACAAAAAATATCAAAACATATGGTCTTATTTACTGCTGTGTACAAGGCAAATGTTCTTGGAAGCCAAGCCATTTCTGATATTCTCACAAGAACATGGCGTTCTTGTACTTTGCTATATTGAAACTATGCTCTGGCCTTATTATACGGTCTAGTGAAGGAGTTTCCCCACTGCATTTGCCCCTCTATAATGGATGTGTGTGCTTGATGAACTGCTCCAAGCCTCCCAAGCAGTTTTACAAGCTGTGAAGTTCCATGAATGGGACTCTGTCAGGTCCATCGTGCCGCCTCCCACATCATTGTAGCATGTGCTGCGCTCCTAAAATTACTACTGCTAGCTTCAACTTCTAAAAATAACTCGACTGGTTCCAAAATTGGTCTTCCTACCTCAAGTCTATACATACACGTGTTAAGCCCTGACTTACTAAAAAATAAAATAAAAGGCGAAGAAGTGGCCCTAGTATGAGGATAAACAGGCATGTCATTTTTAAGATTTCTCCTTTGACTTGCAGTCATGACCATCTTCAATCCCTAGTGAAACTAGGTCCTCTACAGTTGGTGGCCTGTGAAATGGAAGGTCCTTCTCTTACCTAGCAGAGAGATGATTAGCCCCAACAGACTCTGATTAGACACATGGGGCAAGCCCCTGTGCCGACATGATCAGCTTGCACCAGCAACATAGGAGCTCTGGCTCAGTGGAGGGGCATTAAGGATGTAACTATTCACTTTTATGATAAATAAAATAATATCAGGACTTAAAATGCAAAAGGAAATTATTTCAGCTCTGATTAAAAAGGGATGATCAAATGGTGCTGAATAAACAAAAGAGCATTCTGCAAGTTAATAGAACCATATCAAAAGCTCCATTCCAAACAAGGTTACTTTCTGCATGTTGCTGTACGCCAACTAGACAAATCCCCGTCATTTTAGACACTAAAAACAAACAAATTATCTTATATTACCATATTCCCAATACTTTATATTGCAACTGCATAACTGGCTAGAATCTTTGCAATATAGGAACAAAAATATATGGTGTCCCCAAAGACCAAAACACTTTTAGCACGATTTGGTCTTATAGACCCTGTGGGTCTCTATCGAAGAATCCCAATGACTGTAACTTTGCGGGGGTATTGGGAACAAAAAGACATTGAAAAAGGGGCTGGGACTAGCCAAATATGTCTGTGAAGGTCCATAGAATATCATTGCCCATGGCATATTCTCTGTGTGTGCTAGGTGTACACTGCATGCCATTCCTGCAGCAAAGTAATACTTAAAGTCCCCGCAACAAAAGACATTTTCAAAACAAAATGTCTCTCGGAGGAGAGTTTTTCGACATTCCATCTTATAAACATCTGAACTTTGCATGCACAGACAAAAAAACAAAACAAGACATATTACACAGCAACAATATTATTAATACGGAAAAGAAAAAGCCTACATTCATCGTACTCAAGTTAATTTAATGTACTGTATGGCCACGGGAAGATCTCCTCGAAAACATTGGGCTTAGGAAATAAAAAAAAACATAAGCCTACCACATTTTATGGTGGTCAGGTCAATTTGTTTTGAACTACAGACTTTTCAGGGGAAATACAAATACATGTGCACAGAAACCTACAAAAAGAGATGCTCAGCTTCCACAGAGTTGGCCAAATAATTTATAGAGACGGAGGTAAAATTAAGGTAGTTTGTAGAACAAGCACAGCATGTCTAGCATACTTTAGAACCGCCAAAGCATGGTAAGGGCAATTTAGCGTATTAGTCTAGCCGGCTAGTGGTCTACGTATCAAACACAATGTTCTTGCATGTTTTAACCTGTAGGTGCAGATACACAGATCAGAAATACAGTGCAGATGTAGTTAATGTTACAGATTACTAATGTAGATGGAAGAGGCTGATTTTTAATGGAATATCTATATAGGCGACGGAGGGCCATTGTCAGCAACCATCACTTTTGTGTTCCAATGGTATGTTGCGTTGGCTAATCCATGTAGGTCACTTTATAAGTCAATGTCTTGACTGTATTTCCTATACATTTTGCAACTCATTTGATGTACGGTTTTCATGAAAAACAAGGGAATGCCTAACTGACCGCAAACGGTAGTGTACCTTTAAGATGGGAAAGGGATAAAGAACAAAAAAAACAAAAAAAACTCAAGTATATGCTCTAAAATAGCTTGTTTAATCACTTTTCATTTTAAATGACTCTCCAAAACTCTCCCTTGAAGCCATAACAAAAAACAAAAATGCATTAAAAAGTAGCAAAATGACCTAAAAACTAAAATCATATTTAAGAATGCAGAAAGAGAAAGCCTTACTGTAAAAAAGAAAAAAAAAAAAAATTAAGTTAAATTTTTAAAATGTAAGAAAAAAAATCCAATTTTAATATATTGTTGCAGACTTCTCCATAACATTGAAATGTCTTTGCTGAAAAGGGATCTAATTGTTTTCGTTGCTACATTTCCTGATTAAGCTAATATCCTTTGGCTGTTTTGTCTAAGAAATGAGGTGGAGCAGATAGTGCGATTTTAATGCCGCCAGAAGATCTGAGACCAGAGGAATGTACCCAAGATTATTTATTTATTTTAATTACGATAGTCAGCATTCCATTTGAACGTATGCCATAAAAACACGACATGATTACTGCGGGGATGTAGAGCAAATTAAAAAGTTAGATCACAGCTCGGTTCCCGTGCAACATTCCTTTTGTCAAAAGCTTTTGAAACGCATTTTTTGATTGAACGTATAATCGGAGCCGAACACAAACCACTGTGGATAGCCTTAGGAGTACCAGTTGGCTTTCTTTGCAAAATTGGTAAGCCATTTGGTTAAGAATTCTACTTTATCTCCATAGCATTTAACAACCCAATTTGTGAGTTGTCCTGCTGGTTACAGAGAATGGGTTATTTATAAAAACCTGTTATTAGAAAGGTCATGTGAGTATCTAAGAGCACCCGAGTAACTATAGGGTTTATTCATCAAATGGTTAGTTACCTTTTCAGATCATAATCTTCTAGGGCTCGCACAGTTACCAGCTTGGGTGTTTAGAAAAAAAAAAAATTAACAGCAACCCTCCCCACCAGAATTGACAATTGATCCCAGAAGGATGCCTCAGAAGCTTGGAGAAATGAATCATTGTAGAGTTTAAACGCACTTTTGAATAAAAGGATCCTACCAAATTACAAAGAGTCCTCTTTGAAATATGCAGGCCCTGCAAAGAGTGGACATAATGTTCAGTGTGTAACTGTGGTCAAGTTAGTCCAAATGATAGGTATTGGGTTAAATGTATCCTAGAAGATGGAGTTAATGAGCTCTTGGGATTCTGGTTTTTTTATCTCAACATTTGTACTTTTTACAAAGATTCACCTGATTTGGTGAAGAAACCTGTTGAGGTTGTATTAGGAACCAAAAGATGGCACTGTAATCCGTAAACCATGATAAAAAAATAAATAAATAAAATAATTACAAATACAAAATAATAATTATTAAGAACTATTAGAATAATATTGGACATTGAACGGATTCAGATGTGGAGTGATTTCTTAACTGGTACAAAAAGTCTGTGCATTTATGTAAGAAAAATACATTTATTAGTACTTTCTTTTTTTTTTTTTGTAACTATTTCCCAGCTGAGCTGAAATATTTGAATGATGAACTGAAAAAAAACAAAAAAAACCTACTACAGGCAATTAGTTGAGTCACCAAAGTAAAAATTAAACAGATGTCAGAAATATGTCTTTAGTTCATCTGCTGCCTTTATAATTATCTAATCAGATCTTATTAACACATCTTAAGTCATTCCTTTTAATTAGGCTTATTTTCATCAATTAAAAAGGCCTACTTTTGGAGCACACTGGAAAAAGGAGGCAGGCAAGTTATACAATGCCACCCCGTGAACAGTTTTGCACTGTTTGTTAATTAATCTTTTTTGGAATCAAGCTTGTTTATGATTACATTTTATTGCATGTAACAGTACGGGGGGAGAAATAGTTTCACACACTTCTAGCTCCAATCAAACCTTGAAAGAACTTCAACCAAGCACATGGACCTACCAACCAACTTATCCCGTTAGCAACAAGGGACACACGGGGCATGGCTGGTGAGGGTATTCCAGAGAATGAAACATCAGGACCACACAATAGTTGGGAGGTATACATGAAGACTGACCAAAGTAACAAGTCTGTCTCTGACTAAGTTTTTGCTGCTTTAGTAAAATTATGTAGCCGGACATTGTTTTTTAAAATTGGCATAAGGTTTTTCCTAAGATACCATTATTTTCATCATATCCTATAGTCAAAAATCATAAAATATGATGAAAAATATTTTTGTTATAGGGCAATACACGACAGTAGCATCTTTTTATTTTCTAACATTTTTTTCCTACAGTGACCCTTTTGACCCCAAACCTAACGCTTATGCTAACCCTAACCTAAAGCTAACTTTTGTATTGCAATGTTTCTCACTGCCTCTAGAGGCAGTCTAGCAACAGGGCAATGGAAGTGAGAACTGTTCACTTCTAAAGAGCTTACCCACAAGAAGGCACCTACACATTGGAGGAGCATGATGATTTCTAATATGGAGCCCACATTTGCTCCATGAAGCAATCGTGGGCATCTTCAGCAACTAATTTTGCTGTTAATGGCTCGACATTGAGTGGTGTTGGCAAACAATCACCAACACTGCTCATTCCACCACAGGACAGGCTAGGTCTGTCTAATGTTCGCAACCAAATTCCAGCCAGGACTGACCTAGTCCGTGTTTCGAGGGGAAGACAAGTGAAATTTAAACTGACTTCTTTAAAAATATAATCAAACTTACATATTGTACTTTAGAGTTAAATAATTATCCATTAGAAACATAGACCTGGTTAAACAAAAAGGGATTTATTGTACAAGACAAAGTTAAAAAAAAGTTAATTAAAAAAAAAAAAAATTATATATATTTGTGTGAAGGGCTCATGATAGTACAGAAGATACAAACACTGGTAAGAGAGGGATGGTATTAAAAGAGCAAGTCGGTTGTGGTGTGCCGGAACCGACGATGAGGTAGGCCTGTAAATAAAGAGGGCCCACCAAGAGAAATGTAAGAGAAAAGGAGTTAATAATGAGGAGTGGGTGGGAGGGTGATGCAGCGCTGACCTCGAACGGTATGGAGCCAGGTAAGGGGTGTCCCTTAAATAGGGAGAAGGTGAGTCATACGCCCCTCCCACAATTACAGGCCAAAAGGCCTTAATACATATATATATATTAAAAAATAAAATTTGAAGAAAAAAAAAAAGTTGAAGCAAAAAGGTGAAAAATTTTATTTCACTTTTTTTTGAAGAACACAATGAAAAGGAAAAATAAAATTGTGTTCCGTGACACACGAGTCTCGGCCATTACGGAATAAAATATAGAATTTGTACATGTAGGAGCGAAGAATGAAAAAAAAGCAGAGAAAGGAGGAAATTCGGAAACAAAAAATCGGATAGTAGTTTTTTTGCCTTTCCATCAGCAAGAATAGTAATTAAGACAACCAAGAAGTAAAATTCTATGCACGCAGATCAAAAGACGCACAGAATCCATTGTGTAGACAGATTAATAGTTTTTTTTTATTTTTTTATTTTTTTACAAAATAGGAAGTTTCAACAGAAAGTGCATTTATTTTTAGACTGTTCCCTTGCAATTAATGATACACATATGCGTTCTGTTCCACTAAACATAGTCTGTTCTTTCTTCCAGCTAGCTCTATTGATTAAAAACTCTGTCAGTAAATATACTCCTATAAAAAAGAAAAAAGAAAAGTAATTTTGTTGTTGTTGTTGGCTTATGGCACAAAATGACCTTTTTCAGGACAGGAACCAAACCGTGAGAGTCATGTTAATTTTTTTTTTTTTTTTGGGTTGTGCATTTCAGAAAAACAAAACAAAACAATCAAATGGGGAGACAAGGAGTTTTGTTCTTTGTTTTGCTGGGGAAAGTGTTTTAAAAAAAAAAAGAAAAAAAAAAAAAGAAGTGAAAATGAAAAAAAGTACCACTAATCATTAATAATGTTTCTAGAACGTAATCTTATGTTTAAATTAATAGTTTAGGCATTATAATTAATTTTAATGAAAGAATAAAAAGTTTTGCTCTGAATTTTGTTTGCTCAATTGGGGGGTGGGGGGGGGGGGAACATGTTTAGAATCTTGGGTCAGCTCTTCCTATATTTTACTAGACAGACTATCAGGTCTTCCTTGGTAAGTGAATGCTCTTTAAATCAAAACTACGGAGCCTTAATACCAGTTTAGGGCCGGTGCAAGACTTTTTGTCGCCCCCTGCTGATCCTGTCCTCAGGAATTTACACACACAGTAACACAGTGTGACATACAAATGCAGCCACATGTCCACACAAATGCAATGTCAGATGCAGCCACATGTCCACACAGTAACACATGCAATGTCACATACACATGCAATGTGATCCTATCTTTTGCACTGCCCTCTCCATGCCATCAGTCTGTCTCACTCACCCTCTATGCCACCCTTGTCTGTCTCACTCATGCCAATCTGTGTTTTTTTTCGCTCTCTCTATGCCATTCGTCTGTTTGCACCTTTGTCTTTCTCCTCTCCCCTGTTACCTTCCCCTCTTTTGTATCTCACCCCAAGTATCTCTCGTCTTTCTCTCCTTCTCCCTTCCTCATGTCTGGTGTGTGTATATTTCTCTCCCCCCCCCCCCCAATGCCTGGGGTTTCTTTCTCCCACCCACCCCCTATGCCTGGTGTGCCCCCCCCCCCCCCAAAAAAAAAAACAACCTTTCCCAATGCCTGGTGTCAGCCCCCCCCCCCGCCCACATACACACACAATGCCTGGTGCCCCACTCACAATGCCTGGTGCCCCCCCCCCCAATGCCTGGTGCCGTCCCGTCCCCCCCAATGCCTGCTGTCCTCGTATTTCCGATGCTCTACATCATCCTTATGCACACAGAACTCTAGCAACAATGACTAAGATGATGCTTCTTGCGTCCCTTCATGGGGGCGGACTGGCACCTCCTTTCACCTCAGCACCAATCCAACGCCCCCCGCATTAGCCAGTGCTACAGACGCAAAAAAAAATCAAGTGGTTGGCTGCCGCTGGGAAACATGTATCCTGATGGCAAACGCCTAGTTCACCTATAGTTGGCGTCAGCCCTATAACCGTTGTTGGTCTTCTCAGCTATAATTAAGTGCCAGACAGAACGAACCACATAAGGCAAATTGACAGTGGATGTGAACTGTACATGCAAACTAACTTGCACACTGAAGGTGCCTTGATCTAGTCCAGCTTCAGGATTGGCTTCTTCACTCAGCAAATTTTGGTCTTCCTTCATTTTACCCAAGATGTCGGTCATTCAACAGTTATACAGAGCAAGAGACTTTACTTTTATTCTTTTATTAATTTTTTTATTTAAAATACAAACATTTGATGTCACTCACATTTCTGATTTAGGTTAAAAAAAAAAAAAAAAAAAAAATCCATAGAAGGGATATGTACTAGCTCCACTCTACCAATTTAATTTTAAAAATTAGGTCCATCACTGTGGTACACCACTGCTGTCGGCACTTGTGCTGACAGCCCCAGTTGATTAGTTGTGGGCGGACTTGCCGACAACTTCCGCAGAAGCTCACAGCTAAATCTGATGTGACAGGCAATGTGGGGAAAAGCACAAGTACGCACTGCCTTCCCCAATGAAATAGTAAAAAAAAAAAATAATAGCTCCTTGGATAAAGAAGCAAAAAAAAAAAAAAAACCCAGTAAGACAGACATTGAAAAATTGCAGCATATTAAAGAAAATGAGGCAAAGACCTTGCTTTCCTGTCTTCTATAGAAGTCTGAACCAGCAATATATAAAATCACTGATGCATGAGGTGATACGTTCAGGCACACAAATCAAGCACATCCCCCTACGCCATATTCCAAGTCTAAAAAGGGCAACTGATTTGCCAGTCACTGCACAGCAGATTACTTTAAAAAGAGGGCATAAACCCTTCTAAATATTCTGCCTGATTAAAATGACTTTTAAATGATATTCTAAGTCAAAAGAGTTTTAGTTTAGCTGGAAAGTGTTGCGGAGATTTGAAGGATGCCATGCCACAAAAAGCTAAAGCTTTGTAATCTGGCATCAGCGATTAGTGTTCTGATACGCAAAAAATACCGCCAGCTGGAGGACTCTCGGCACACCTACTATTGGCGGTGTGCAGAGAGATTGACAGTCAAAAACTCCAATAATTGAAGAACCCTGGCTCGACAAGGTCTCTGTAGCCACAAAGCACTGCTCTAGTCTTTACAAAGACTAGAGGAAAATACTTTTGAGCGGTACACAATTGACCCATGATTCAAATGGCAGTTTTAAAAATCAGCCCCCCCCAAATAAATAAATAAATTTATGTTTTTTAAAAGCACTGGAGATTTCAGTTATTTGATTCACACCATTAACAAACACAAAAATGGGAGATTAAAGAGAAATAAAATCTAAAAGAAAACAAAAATAAATATTTGTGCTTTAGATTCAATAATTACCCAGAGGGAAAGAGAGAATGCAGTGTTCCCTTATTAAACAGAAGGCATTTCTTGCCCCAGACAAAGTCAATAATAAAAAATAAAAAAAAGACAAAAATCGCTCTTTGCATGAAGGGCAAACAGCAACTGCCTGGAGAATGTAAACGACCCAATAGGCTAATTCATGCTTTCCAGCACGTAGGACTTCCCCAAACTATTGAAATTGCTTTATTAAATGGAGGCCCTTCCCAATACCCTTATTTCTCCCCCCTCCACCCATTACGGTGTGTTCTTGGGGACTGCCAGCCTGGCTGACCTGGCTTTAAAATCCTGGAGTATGCAGTCAGGATGTGTGATGGATGTCAACCCAGAAGGCAGCTACCTCAAGCCACCTTGTAGTGAATTTGTAATGAGTAACCCTAGCCGATACCTATTTCAGCAACCTCAGAATAAACGTGCGCAAATTCTACACAGACAGGTGCTGGCATGAATGACAGTCATCTACAATCAAACTCTAGAATGACAGCTGTCTTTAATGGGATTTGACCAACCAAAGAAAATTCTAATAGTATTCCTTGCTTTAAAACAGGTTCACTCAGTCATATCGGTGGGAGGGACGTTGGCCAAGGAGCTATCAAGAGCAGAATTACCGTATTTGCTCGATTATAAGACGAGGTTTTTTTCAGAAAAAAAAATCTGAAAACTACCCCTCGTCTTATAATCGAGGTAGTTTTATAATCTGACCTCAAATTGAGGTCAGATTATAAAACATGGATCCAGGTCCCCAGCAGAGCTGCAGGGGACCTGGATCACCCTCTCTAACAGCAGGGGATGTCTGCGCGATGAGCGCAGACTCCCCTGCTTCCGCCCGGCACGACCGCCGGGGCTTCTGTGAAGAAGCCGGGTACTTCCGCTTTCGTCACAGAAGTCCCGGCGATCGTGCCGGGCGGCAGCAGGGGAGTCTGCGCTCGTCGCGCAGACATCCTCTGCTGCCCCACTAGGCACCAGGGAGAATCGGGCAGCTGGGGGATGTCTGCACGATACGTGCAGATACCCTCCATGCTGCCCGACACGGCAGACTATTATGACGGACCAGCTGTCCGTCATAATAGATTCCCGTGTCGGGCAGCAGGGAGGATGTCTGCACGTATAGTGTAGACATCCCCCGGCTGCCCGCATTAGCCACCAGGGATCGAGTTAAAGGTGAGGGGGAGGGAGGGGGCCGAGAGACAAGGGGAGGGGGTGGGACAGAGAAACAAGGGGAGGGAGGGGGGCAGAGACAGAGTCAAGGGGAGGGAGGGGGTTAAGAGACAGAGACAAGGGGAGGGAAGGGGTTAAGAGACGACAGAGACAAGGGGAGTGAGGGGGTTAAGACAGGGCTCGACAAACCCCGGGCACCAGAAATTAAGCCTGGCGCCCGGGTGCCGTTCCCTACATGACCCCCTTGCTGCTGCCGTTCGTGTGTTAGTGGATTTTTGCAGCGCGAGGGGGAGAAGTCTGTGCGGATCGCGCAGACAGTAAGCTCCGCCCCCTCGCGCAACGCGTGTCTGAGTGCTGGGTGTCGTCACTTGACAACCCAGCACTCATCCGAAAGAGCAAGGAAGATCGGCTTCAGCACGAATGTTCCCCAGCCCTGCAATGAGGTAAGGCAGCAGGGAAGGAACATTCGTGCTGCAGCCGTTCTTCCTTGCTATTTCGGATGAGTGCTGGGTTGTCAAGTGACGACACCCAGCACTCACAAGTTAAGACAGGGGGGGAAAAAAAATAAACTTTTGTATGTGTGAGGTGTATATGTGTGTGTGAGGTGTATATGTGTGGTGTATATGTGTATGTGTGAGGTGTATATGTGTATGTGTGAGGTGTATATGTGTATGTGTGAGGTGTATATGTGAAGGGGGGGGGTGTATATGTGAAGTGGGTTGGTGTGTGTGTGTGTGTATATGTGAAGTGTGGTGTGTGTGTATATGTGAAGTGTGTGTGTGTATATGTGACGTGTGTGTGTGTGTGTGTGTGTGTATATATATATGTGAAGTGTGGTGTGTGTGTGTGTGTATATATGTGAAGTGTGGTGTGTGTGTGTGTGTATATGTGAAGTGTGGTGTGTGTGTATATGTGAAGTGTGTGTGTGTATATGTGACGTGTGTGTGTGTGTGTATATATATGTGAAGTGTGGTGTGTGTGTGTGTGTGTATATATGTGAAGTGTGGTGTGTGTGTGTGTGTATATGTGAAGTGTGGTGTGTGTGTGTGTGTGTATATGTGAAGTGTGGTGTGTGTGTGTGTGTGTGTGTGTGTGTGTGTGTGTGTGTGTGTATATGTGAAGTGTGGTGTGTGTGTGTGTGTGTATATGTGAAGTGTGGTGTGTGTGTGTGTATATGTGAAGTGTGGTGTGTGTGTGTGTGTGTATATGTGAAGTGTGGTGTGTGTGTGTGTGTGTGTGTGTATATGTATATGTGAAGTGTGGTGTGTGTGTGTGTGTGTGTGTGTATATGTGAAGTTTGGTGTGTGTGTGTGTGTGTGTGTATATGTGAAGTGTGGTGTGTGTGTGTGTATATGTGAAGTGTGGTGTGTGTGTGTGTATATAAGCAACTCCAAACTTTTGAAAAGTGGTATCGTTTCCTTTTTTTTAAATTTTTTTAAAACAATTAAGAAAAAAGTGTCAACTCTTCCCCATAAAATGGCACCTTTTTAAATAGAATAGTCAAGAATGACCAACATAAAGTGAGGACAGGCCTGGTCTGATCAGATCATTGGTTTCTGGGCTCTATTTATATTGGTTTTATTAACTCTTACGAAAATGCTGCATAGATATCAGTATGTCAGTACTTATCCTTTGATGAACCCAGCCAAAATATGCAAAAACCACAAATAATAATTTTTGTTTTGTTCCATTTCCGTTGTTTCAGTGGGTGGACTTAATGTTAATGTTTTATTGCTGCTTTCAAACCAAGTGAGTAGGTTGAAAACTAAATCTATTAGATAGAATGTTACCTCTGGACAATTACAGGGAAGGGAGGGGGTGAGGTAAAAGGCCCGGGTACAATTTATAGCACAAGACATTTAACAAAACACCGTTGGCAAAACGGCACAAATGAGAAGACGGTAATTTACATTTTGCACCTGGCGAGGCATTATGTCTTCCCCATTTCACTTTACAGCTGTTCTTTTGTCTTCCCGTGTTTGCAAAGATACATTATTTATGTCAACAGTGTAGTGAGCGAAAACATTTTTTTACATTTTTTTTTTTTTAATAGAGCTTAAATACCTACTCTACGGGTTGTAAATATGCCAGAGGTTTGCGACCCCCCCCCAGGTTTTTACTAAAAGGTAATCCAGAAATGGAAGATTCAACATAGACCACTTGTCACTACATTTTCTTATTACACAATATATAAAATAATGGCCATGCTAAATAATTTCCTCCACAGACTTAACATTGGCTTTACCCCATTTTACCCCAAGACAAAGATGGCAAAGCAATTGCCCACTGGATACACAATACACTAAAAATCAAGAACGTTGTTTCACATTAAGCCTCTAAGGAAAACCACAGCATTTGTTTGTAACAATTAAACAATTGGCTTCCAGGAAAATAATTCTAGACACTAATACAAGAAAAAAAAAAACATACATGACCAGGCGATTGTTTGCTAGTGTCAGGCGATTGTTTGCTAGTGTCAGGCGATTGTTTGCTAGTGTAAGGCAAACGTACCCTTGAAAGCTTACAAATGTAAATGACACAAAGAATATACTTAAAATGACCAGTAACATCACAGTTGGGATTAAGCACAATTTGTGCGAAACGCGTTGTGTTAGATTACTGCCGCTAGCACTTTCCCTGCTGCCATGTGGGCTTTTGCTTATGGAAGATTTATACATTGTTTTAACCACTTCCCACACGTAGGCCCTTCTGTGTGTCCTAACTGGACTCAAATCCCCCATAGGACAGCATAGAACGACCTGTATGTAACAGATCACATGCATACACGGTTACATTCATCCACAACACACCATGTCCGAACTTATGGGGTAGGCCATGCCTCCGATGTTGCGATAATGACCCTGATCAGCTCTCTGCCTCTGTCACCTGTTAATGACATCACCTTGACTACAAGTGTCTACTTAAAATGCACAACGGAGAACAGAGAAATTACAATTCTATAACGGACACAATTGTGTCTAGCAACGGAAACACAAAGTTACCAATTGGCACATGGTTTTAAGTTCTTTGGTTTGTAAACTTCTCAGAAAATTTTTGTTTTAAAATACTCCCTAACTCCCAAAAAAATACAAAAGTAACAGAAGAAAAAGAAAAAAAGGATATACAGTATAGTGAAATTACTTACGTGAAATGGTTATAATAATATGCTTAATACAACACAATGAATGCCAAAACAGAATGGAGGCAGTTAGGAATGTGACGTGACTAGTTAATTTTAGAGTTCTAAGCCTTCAAGGCTGTTTTAATGAAAACCATATAATGTAGGTTTCTGTGTATGCAGCAGAGATTTGTATTTCTCTTTCTGAGCTACGAGTCTTATTACTGCAATTCCTCAGACAGTAAAAACCCAACATAAAAACTAGAACATCAAAAACTAAATAAAAACGCAGATCTCTATATCAGCTTTCTTGTCCCCCCCCCTCTTCCCTAGAAGCCTTGGCGTTTGAGAGCCAACAAAGAGACAAGCAAACAAAATTTAAAAAAAGCTAAAAAAAAAATTAAAAATTTCTACAAAAAAAAAAAAAAAACCACACAACAGCCAGATTTCATGTTATAGTGAGATTACATAATGATGTTCTTTTTCTAAAGATTAGGTTATCAGACAGATCTACGGTCTTGAGTTACGGACTAGATCAACACGTTGGCGAGGTAATGCCGAAATGAAAACCCCCCTCCAAATAGTCTTACACGTCAGGTGATTGATTTATGTATTTTGTGTCCGAGTCATAAGAATACAACAGAAGGAAAATAAAAAAAGGATACCACAAGGGCTCTCAAAGAAACCAGAGTAATAAATCGGAACCAGATCAAAGCTGCCATTTGTCAGGAGCATCTAAAAGCACCTACACGTTGTATCACCTCGCAGATTATCTTGTAATGTTCTGTCATTTATAGACTTGATAGAGGAATACTTGGATAGACCATGCCTACTGTGCAAGGTCTCACACCTGACAGAGGAACAGGCTTCTGTACTGTACATAATATTACAATGCAATCCTTCAACTAAAAGGCATTAAACTTAATGGGAATTTGATTTTAAGAAAAACAAACAAAAAGTAATTAAGCGATCTCCGTCCACTTATCGGATTTTTTAAACTTCTAGCCCACAGTAAACATCATTTTTGGTGTTATTATTTCATGGTCCTCTTAAACCTCCATGAAATTATGAAATTCTTGGGACTGAAAACACTTTCCAGTGTCGGAAGTATCCATGTTCCTGAATTTTGGAACGCAAAAATGCGGCTTCACTAAAGCAGACTCCCATGTATACATTATATACCAAAACCACCCACTGTTTATTTTCAAAATACATTTGAGACAAGGAGGGACTAAACTAAAAACTTTTTTGTTTTCTCAAACAGACAGAAGTTCGCTTCTGCCTGATCAAAAAAAAAAAAAAAAAAAAAGGCCTTTTGAATGCTACATAGATTGTGCAAGTGAGTGACAGTCTCTATTCATCACTTGTGTGCAGACATAGATTGCAGCACACACAGCCAATGGCTGGGATGGAGAGAAGTGCCTCAAAACGCCAACCACCAAATCTGCGCTCTCGTTAAGAACTGCAGCTCTGTGACATAGCACTCTTAGTCCCAATGAAGTTGAATCGTTTTTTTTGAAAGATTCTCCCAAGGAACATTGTTTAAAAGAGGTTCTGTCTGTTTTAAAAAAAAGTTATTTGGAGAGGTTAATCCTGCTTAAAATATGCACGTTACAAGAGGCTAGTATGAAGGGCTTCCAGAAGTGGTCAACCCAAGACACAAAAAGGAGTAAGACTACATTTTCTAATCCTTATATGTAGCAGTTATTTTTTTATTACATTTTAGTGTGTGAATATGCCACATCATGTTATTTCATGGATGGGACTGTGTCTCCAGAAGGATAGAGATACTTTGGAGAGAGTTCAGAGAAGGGCTACTAAACTGGTTCATGGGTTGAAGGATAAAACTTACCAGGAAAGGTTAAAGCATCTTAACATGTATAGCTTGGAGGAAAGACGTAACAGGGGGATATGATAGAAACATTTATATACATAAAGGGAAGAGTATATTTAAAAGAAAAACTACAAAGAGCGTATAGTCTTAAATTTGAGGGGTAAATGTTTGAAAGTTATATCAGGAAGTATTACTTTACTGAGGAGGGTAGTGGATGCACGGACTATCCTTCCAGCAACAGAGCTTAGTAGATGGCAGCAGTTTAAGCATGCTTGAGGATAGGCATGATAAGATTATCCTCTCATTAGGCCCCAGACTTGGGGCTATATAAAGTATTAAGAAATTTGGGCAGACTAGATGGGCCGAATGGTTCTCATCTGCCTATACATTCAAGATTTCCATGAAATCTCCCCTCCAGTTAACAAAAGTTGTGTATTGCATGCAAATACTGTATTTTCTGGCGTATAAGACTACTTTTTAACCCAGGAAAATCTTCCCAAAAGTCGGGGGTCGTCTTATACGCCGGGTGTAGTCTTTTTACTTACCTCGTTGCTGCTCTGCAGGTGCGCGCGGCTGTGAGGGAAGCGTTGTGTGCTCCCCTCCAGCCGCGCAACTTCAATAAAGTTTGTTTAAACGTTTTTTTAAAACAAACTTTATTGAAGCCGCGCGGCTGGAGGGGAGCGCACACCTGCAGAGCAGCAACGAGGTAAGTACTGGGAAGGGGGTAGGAGAGGGGCAAAATCCTGGCATATTGGAGGGGCACAATTCTGCCATATTAAATGGCATTGAGGGGCAAAATCATGGAATATTGAGGGGGGAAATCCTGGCATATTGGAGGGGCACAATTCTGCCATATTAAATGGCATTGAGGGGCAAAATCATGGAATATTGAGGGGGGAAATCCTGGCATATTGGAGGGGCAAAATCCTGGCATATTGGAGGGGCAAAATATTGGCATATTAAATGGCACAATAAAGGCATATTGAGTGGCAAAATACTGGCATATTGAGGGGCAAAATAGTGTGTCTCAGGTTATGTGTCTATTGGTGTCACTGTGTGTGTGTGTGTAAGTGTGTCACTTTCTGTGTAAGGGTGTGTGTGTGTAAGTGTGTCACTGTGTTAGTGTAAGGGTGTGTGTGTGTAAATGTCACTGTAGGAGAAAATGCTTGGAAGAGGGGTAGTCTTATACGGTGAGTATATCCCAAACTCTAAATTTTAACTGGAAAAGTTGGGGGTTGTCTTATATGCCCAGTCGTCTTATACACTGGAAAATACGGTAGGTTATCAAGAGGAAAGGGAGAGTTTATTTAGGACTAGTTGAGCTGTCATTGACATATATTACTGAACTCAGTTCCTTCTCCTTCAAAATAGAAGGATCTTTATCCTGCAGTTTACTCAACATTATGCCACAAACATCCTATGTAGAATTAAACAAACTTCCTGCTCAGCAATTACAAGTAGTAAGATCTAGGCTTCCTTCTGGGAATTCCCTCCTCTAGGATACAGAAAGCAATCGAACATAGCAACGGAAAACAAAATAATACTTCAGAATCCAATTATTTCCTTTTGTAGAATTATGAAAATAACTACCGTATATACTCGAGTATAAGAGTTTTTCAGCCCATTTTTTGTGCTGAAACCCCCCCCTCGGTTTATACTCGAGTAAGCGTCAGGGGGGAAAAAAAATGTATAAAAAAAAAAAAAAAAACTTACCTCTTTGCTGCTCCGTCTCCCGGTGCTCTGAAGGTCCGTGGCTGTGAGGGAAGCGTTGTGAGCTCCCCTCCAGCCGCGCGGTCAACAAAGTGTGCTGAAACTTTTTTTTTTTTAAACAAACTTTATTGATCCGCGCGGCTGGAGGGGAGCTCACAACGCTTCCCTCGCAGCCACGGACCTTCAGAGCACCGGGAGACGGAGCAGCAAAGAGGTAAGTACTGGGGTCTGGGGAAGGGGGGGGGAGGATGGTGGCATAACGAGCATACTAAGGGGCAATATCCTGGAATATTAAATGGCATATTGGGGGCAATATCCTGGAATATTAAATGGCATTTTGGGGGCAAAATCCTGGCATATTGAGAGCAAAATCCTGGAATATTAAATGACATATTGGGGGCAATATCCTGGAATATTAAATGGCAGATTCGGGGCAATATTTCCCAGTAGCTGCCTCATTTCCCACCCTAGGCTTATACTCGAGTAAATATTTTTTCCCAGTTCTTTGTGGTAAAATTAGGTGCCTCGGCTTATATTCGGGTCGGCTTATACTCGAGTATATACGGTACTTGTAAAGAGCACCTGGCTGAGATCAGGTTAGCAGAGCAAGACTGAGAACACGTATTGACAAATAGGTTATCTGTGATACATTTTACAGTTTTTTACAAAACGGATCCTAAAAAGTGTGAATTCCATCTCAGTTAATGAGACTGCTGGGACAAGGTGGTTTTTTTTTTTTGTGGCGTCTAAGATTGAGATTTGGGAGAGAAAAAAAAAAAAAAAGGAAGGAGTCCGTCCTTTAGCAGAATCCTCTAGAGGAAGTTTGTGATATTTTTACAGCCGCCAGAGAACTCTATAACAAGGTATAAGGGTTTATACGCACTCCTTTGATTATCAAAAAGGTAATAGATCTTTGGAAATGCTTTTTTTTTGCTTTTTTTCGGAGAGCTTTGCATAGCACAGAAGTCATTTCACCGGAAGAAGAGACTGAGACGAACACACTTAAGGGATTTGAAAGCCTAAAATAAAAAGTTTGTTTTCCTTAAAGTAGACACGTACCAGGCTGCCGATTCCACTTACTTAAATGATACATATATTAGGAAACGGAGTGCTAGCTGTGTGCCAATAGTTGTGCTTATCTATTACTGCTCGAAAAAAAAAAAAAATCTGAGCTTCTCAATTAGCTGTACAAGGGCATATGTGAAGCTCTTGCAGTACCTGGATTCCGATTGGGACCAGACACTGCACACTCAGGCCAGTTATGGCATTTGTTTGAAGGTGAAGGTACTAAACCATTAAAAAGGCAGTAACACCTACAGTGTCCCAAAAAAATAATTTTTAGAGAACTGGTGCATCATGTAAAGTAAAATATAAAAAAAAAAAAAAAAAACTTGCAAATAAGGTGTAATACAGTTACTATTGTGGTTATAGCAGCCACCCTGACAAGCTATCATTATTGGCCATCAGTGAATTGATGTTATTATTAACACTATATACATTATGTATATTATGAAATTATTTTCAATGTAAAACTACAAGAGAACTGTCAGTTGGTTTAAAAGCAAAAATAAGTATATTTATATATATATATATATATATATATATATATATATATACATATACATATACATATACATATACATATATACACACACACACACACACATACATATACACACACACACACACACACACATACATATACACACACACACACACAGAAAGTAACCCAGATGGAACAGTCCCATTAAGCAGCCAACATCCAAATAATCCTGAGTGGCCATACACAATCTTGTTTGGATCAGATGCTCTATACTCTTAGGTTTGTTGCACCTTTGAACTCCTTGAACTTTCAGGCGAGAGAAGTGAGAAGGTTGAGGACTGGACAATTATTCATAATTTTACCAGTAAATGCACAAGACTAGGTTTTGTCTTTTCCCATAAGAAACCAATGTTTTGAGGCCATGTTGTTGAACCAACCCAGCCCTCTCCTGCCTTGAATGTTATGTAAAAGTGCATAGTTGCAAATAGTCCTGGATTTGCCAAAATTAGTCTTGCTTTTTCTTTGGTTTCTCTACTGTCAAATTTGGGGCTGTACGAATATGACTGATGGCAAACGGCACTGTGATTACACCATGTATACATGTGACACATTTATAGTCTCAGGGGAGGGCTAGCAACTGTTGGCCTAGAGGGTGGGCACTTGCCCTAGTGACCCCTTATCAGTCCTGCACTGCATAGTCTACACTATGAAGAAATAACTCCAGATACCCACATAACCCACATGCCACATAACACAGCCTATCTTTGGGTTCTGCCCCAAAGCTTCTCCAGACCCCGTCCCAGTCCGTAGCCTGGCTGCCTCCCACCGGAGTGCAAAGCGCCCAAATAGACCACCCTCAGCCCATGTTTGCAATCTATTTTTTTTTTTTAAAGAATAGATTACGGTAGGTTTGGAATTTACAATTTCAATTCCTAAAACACGCTTCAAGGGAAAGAGTAACAAGAAATGCAAATGAATTTGTAGTTATCAGTGGAAAATTACCCTGGTGACACAGCTAAAATATTGGGTTTCTTGTCACGTCTATTCAAAGACTCCTTGTTATTATCTTCCCAAATATTAGCTTACAGAGCTGGAGATTTAGAAACTGAAAAGAAACTGTTCCCCCTTATGTGGCCTGGCTGGTCTATGGAAAAAGCACAATCTATTCTAGTAAGGGAGCCTAATCTCCAGTCCCAAACGCAAGCACACGTTTATTGTGGCCGGAGGGTTTTTTTTGGCCACTTGCCATGTTTCATTGGCTTTGCCCACATGTAATAGTTTGAGCTCTCCCAAAGTTGGGAGATAGGCTGTAGCCGAATACATACCAACTTCTGCAATTCGAGACATCGGGAAGGAGGGGGGAGGTAGAGTCAGCGCTGCTGACCTGCGGGGTAGAACAGTCCCTCAAACGGATAGCGGGAAGATACGATGGCTTGCCGTCCTGAAAAATCGGGCCTGTCCCACTTAAATATGTAGACGTACATAATGGGTCTTACATAGGGCACCCATCAATGCAATATTGTAAATATAACAATTTATAAAAAAAAAAAAGGAAGATTTAAAAAATAACCAATTGAGCCAAGGATATATTATGTAGGACATTCACCTGAAACCACAGGTGTGGCCTCTTCTAAAACTTACACAAGGTGAAACACTGACTCACCAATGTTGCAAGATAAGTGTGGGTAAAACACAAACCCAAATTAGCTCCACCTCACCTTTCATTATATTATGTACCTCGTATCAAACTATTTTAAAAGGAAGGGGAGATTCTAGTACGGATGTAGTCACGGTGCCAAGTTGCAGTGGTTGGTTCAAGATCTTTAAAAAAAAAAAAAAAGCACCCACAGAAGAAAAAAAAAAGAAAAAAATGAGTACAAATTACAAGACCCCTACAATGCTGCACAGTGAATGGACTATTCACAGAAGAGATCATTGTTTAGAGAAATACATTTATCTTGGGATAAAAAGGTCTTTTGAAAAGAACATTTAAAACGGGGGCAAAATAATCTACATAAGAAGTCAGAGTCAATGATTTCTCCCATGCAAAGAAATGTAATTTGTAATCTAGTACTCACTACATACACTGCTGCCCTTTTTCCTCCCTCCCTCTTTCAGGACCATCTCGGTATATTCTGTGAAAGGATGCACTCCTTGCCCTGGTGAGATAGTATAGGGCAAGGCTCTGTGTAAACCTGCCCAATACAGATCATTCCTTGTTACTTGAAAGATCTTAACCCTGCATCTGCATCTCCCCACTGCTTTATGGCATGGTGAAGAAAAAAAAAAAAGAAATCCTGCAGCACTTAAAAAAAAAAAAATGGCTTTACACAGCAGAAACGTTTGAGGTGCTTGAAGTGATGGGCGTGGCCACACAGTGTGGCTATGTCATCATCCTATGACCTCATACACCTGCTTTTCCAATCCCGTCCAACATTTTTTTTTTGGCAGGCATGATTGGGTTAATGCAGTCAAGGAAGAAGTATAACACTTATAAGCATGTTTATAACACAGACTAACTTTTGATCACATCAAATGAATCTATAATGTAGGCATGCGCATATTAAATATTTTACTGAGAAAGTTACACCTTGTAAAGAAAGACCTCTTGCATTGAAAAGGTTAATGTTATGTTTGTAGCAACCAGCCTCTCTTACTAAACCTTGAAAGGCATGTTTCAAGCATTAAACTATCTTTGATGCATCTGGTAGTGGCTAACCTGTACAATGTATAGATTTTTTTTTTTGTTTTGTTTGTGCTTTATAAATGCATGCAAAAGAATATTCAAGCGATCACATACCGTGATATAGTGTGTGTGCTTTTTGTTGTTGCTGCCGGCCAACAAAGTTACATTGATTTTTTTTTTCCAGCTTTATAAAAAGTATTTCTCAAAAAACGGTTTAGTGAAGGAGACAGTTTGGACAAGAGAAATTTGTACATTATAAGACTGTACAATAAAACACAGTCTGTTTGAACCCTCTTTGGTGCTTAAAAAATAGAAGCAATAACTTATAATATACTTTTGTTCTTGTATAATTTATACTGCCATGTATAGAAAAAAAAAAAAAAAAAAAAATCAGCATTTGGATAAATCCCAATTTATCCTACCATTGTCAGTAAGATATGACGGGTTCCCAGACACCTGACAGGATGACAGGGATTCTCCAGAGAAGACCTTGTATGAGGAGGCGGGTATTTGACAAGAGAAGATGAAGTGAAACAGTGACTGACAAGGGTTGTCTGTTTCAGCCATTTAATAAGGTCAGTTCCCATTCTGCTGTGCGGCACTGGGGCTCTATCGCACATCAGAATTCAGCCCACATAAAGCTCTACACAGCCAGAGGAAAGCTGTACAGGCGATGGTATCAATACAAAGTAGCTGGCCATCAATGCACAGAGTAGAGAGTATTGGCAATGGTCGTTAAATGTAAAAATAAAAAAATGGGTCAGCCGACAATAAACCAGGAGAATATTATGGATGTAGCTATAGAAATTTAAAAAAAATATATATATATTTTTATATAATAGAAAAGGTTAAATAAGAGAGAAATTAAGTGGGGGAGCTTAATTTCTGTGCCCAGTGTTTGTTCCGTTTGAGGCACAAAGAATCTCAGGAATGGCATAAAAACAACTAGTATGTAACCATCCAAATACATATATATTATAGGATAAGCATTAATGATTAACTTTAATATTTTTCAGCCATTTTATTTTAGTGATGAACACAATGCCCAATCGGCAAATTTAAACATGGGTATGCCCTGAAAAAATAAACCAGTTGATCAACTGTTAAACCACTAGCACCATTGCGCGAGCGCTGATGAAGACACACTCGAATGGCTTACGGCCAACCATTGCATGGTGAGAGATCAAATATTTAACCCTCTGCATGCCTTCGCATGCTAGGGCCATTTAGCTATGACATGTAAGTTAGCTTCTATGTGCAGCATTAAATCATAAGCATTCCGCTCTTTAAAAAAAAATAAAAAAAAAAACAACCTGCAATTAAAACATGGAATGGCCTACTCGTTTCGCATTAGATCTCAGAAATCCTGATAAGTAAGATGGGCATTCTTGGATGGCGTTAAGTTTAGCCCATTAGCCCTGAGGGGGTTAAATATGGATAGTGCTACTAATTGCCCTCAAAAAGCCAGCAGCCACACAAAACATATAAATACAGTTTAATTGGCAACCGAAAAGACAACATAGTACATAAATGGACAATTCATACAGTGTTTGGTAATGACAATAAGAATGTAAGTACTAAGTTAATAGATAAATGCTCTTTATTAGAATTTCCTCTCAGACACTTGAAACACATTGGACCATACTGACAGCACACATTGGGTGCAATTTAGAAGCAATTCAGATTCTGGGGCAACATTCTTGGAAAAAAAAAAAAAATGAAAAAGAAGAAATGGAGCAAGTCGGAAGGAACATTCTGTTGGTTTCTATGGAAATTGCTCCAAAATGTCGAACTTGGCCCCAGAATTAACCACTAAATAGATCACTCAATGCCTGCAGAA
This sequence comes from Pelodytes ibericus, assembly GCA_036172795.1. Taxonomy (NCBI): domain Eukaryota; kingdom Metazoa; phylum Chordata; class Amphibia; order Anura; family Pelodytidae; genus Pelodytes; species Pelodytes ibericus. The sequence goes on along the minus strand of CM069865.1, from coordinate 73,998,374 downwards.
TAAACCTTTATAAATAACCCTCTGTGACTCAACTCTAGGATCACTACCAAAATGAATGAAGAAACATGTAACGAAGGTCGATAAAACCAAAAATCCACCCATTAGTGAAGACAGAGAAGACACTGGAAGTTAGATTAAGCTTGCCATTGAGTCCAGATCTTGAACTGCAAGGTCCAAAGAAGGCACACAATACAACTAAACACCCCCCCCCCCTCCAAGTGTTCTTCTAATATAGTGTAAATGTGAAAAATGAATCATCCCTAGTAGAAGGATAAAACGGACACATACTTTTGATAGTACATGCTAGTTTATCCTCTGACCAGCAGCTGCCCAATCTGGTTGGAAATTGGGGGACGCATGAGGTGCAATAAAAAATGAAATATTATGGAGAAGAGCTTAAATGCCTTTCAACTAGGTCCCCTCTACTGACCCCATGTAAAAGTGAAGGACTGTCTGCACTAGCACAGAGAGAACCCCCTCTCCGTGCAGACCCTGATAGACTAGTGGGGACTAGCCACCGATCCGATTGGCTGTGCACACAACAACACTGTCAGCATGCCAACCTCATGACCAGCTCTGCCTCAGTTCTGAGGCAGAACAGAGAGAAAACCGTGTATATTTATAAAAAGATAAGTCGGTTTTGCGTGGGGGTGGGGGGAGAGACTCTTTAACCCTTGCTTCCTCTAAGAGAGCATGGTAAAAAAAAATAAATGATCCTTTAAATGGGAATAATCCACAACCAATTTCTAACACTTTTTGAATGATGCACCACGAGAGTATTTTTACAGAATGCAGTTTTAAAAATCAGGCAGAAGTAGACTTCTCCTTGATTAAAATGGATTTTACAGGCAAGTAATTCTTAAATAAAAAAAAATCACACAAAACAGCAAAAAAAAAAAAAAAAAAAGGCATAAAATCATTTCTGATTATGTTTAATACAGTGAAAGGTTTTCAGTATTTTATTTATGAAAAACCATTGCAAACACCACACAGAGGTCTTATCTGTTAGAGGAGAAATCCTAAGAAGGGGGGGGGGGTTTCTAAAAAAAAGTGGCCGATAGACAGCGAATCAGATACTAACTGAAGGTAAATTTATTGGGTTAAGGTGACTGAATTGCAGCCAGTAAGCCTTTTGGTTCCAGCGCGGGGGTGGGGGGGGGGGGGGGGGATGCACAGGTAAAGAACCCCATAATGACCACACCCACTATGTGTCCTATCCTTGGTAATTTTGTGGAATGGTTTGTGGCAAGGTAGAGATCAGTGACACAGCAGGATATCCTACAGTATAAGTCTCCCGTGACTGGTCACTGTGCAGTGCTGCCAGTGTGACTGATGGTACCTAAACACACACGTGCACTAGCAAGCCACCTCCCAAGCTCTGCCCCCCCACACACCCCCAGTGCTCCAATTTGCCAGGGGACAAGAGTTGGAAGATATGATTTAATATTGTCCCCCAGATTAAATACACCATGTGTACAAATCTCAACCGACATAAGCCCTCCTTATGAGACATTGAAGATCGCAGACCAGATGCAAAAATAATGAGGTTCCTCCAAAGTAATGAATGACATCCATCATGCGCCACCCAAAAAAAAAACAAAATACAGGGGACAATGTGGAGTTGTAAGAAGAAAGGGGGTTTCAAAGATCCATCTGACTGTGCCCCTCCATGAGAACATTCCTGTAAGTCACAGCAGACTGGTAGACTTCTGTGTTTCCAATTAGCAAAAGGGTTCTCAAGCATTTTATATGCCTGCCAATTGTCTTATTTAATTGTCAAGGCCGCAGATAAAGTTAAAAGCCAGTGACTAACCTGCCACCAGAGTAATCCAAGGATTAAACTGTACTTTACAGAAAAATTATATATTGGAATCATTGTGTAGATTTTGGTGCTAATCAGGGTTCGGGATCCAGAGAAGGACTAGACTACTTCATGGACAGAGGGGCCCATCTATGTATCCTTCCACCGACTTAGAGAGCGATTAAAAAAAAAAAAAAAAAAAAAAAAAAAAAAAAAAAAAAAAAGGTATGCATGTGTCAAATGTAGAAAAGGTATTAACTAACACTTGCAGATCTAAAACTCCCACAGCGTTTTCTTAAAAAATGGGACATCACCTAAACATGATTTTCAAAAATTTTCAGTTCATAATCTATTACAGATGTCTTGCTAACACCCAATTTAGGACTCCGAGATTTAAAATTACAAGCTCTTTTTAGAAGTCAGCCTGCTCTAAAAAAATAAAATAAAAAAATAAAAAAAATTGTAACATTTGTTTCGCTAAAGCCTGCCCTATATAAAAGTTGTAATTTAGAAAATTGTTTAGACTTATTTTTTAAAAACCCTTCAGCGCACACTTCAAAAGACATTATAAAACCTAGATAAAAATGTCAGACTTGTCAAGCAGAAACCCTTGTTTTCAAATAAAAAAAATATAAAAAAAAAAACACAAACATCCAAAGTGAAGCTAGAATAGAAACAAAAAGTAAATAATTCAACCATTGCCATAATGCTTGTGAATGAGACATTAGCTTGACAATTGTGGACCGTTTTGCAGGTCCCCCCCCCCCCCTTCTGACAGATGGGCCTAAAAAGTCCCCGTGGGGCAGTGCACACTGATTCATCATTTGTCCTGTCTAGAGAAGGAGCTGGTTAATAGCTATTGATTTTCTGCTTTCTCTACACTGTGCTGTGTGGATCAGGTAGTTACACAGCAACAGTAGCATAAATATATACGATGGAGAAAAATATGCTGAATGGTAGGGGTTCCATGTATTATAATTAAATATGACATGTTCTGGCAGATGTAAAGGTTCTGATATTCCAACCCTACATTAAAAGATCCAAATCCAGTAGTTAATCTCGAGTTTTACAGTCTTGGGACTATTTTTTCATTCTAGTGGAGGTGTTGAAAGGTCAATAGCAATACCTCCCAACATCTGCACCCAGCGGATCCTGGAAGGTCAAGTGTCACTCAAACTGACAGCGTAACGGTGTATAATGCTGCACAGTATGCATTCACCAGAGAATTAGATTGGGACTGCAAGAGTGCAGGGCCGAACCCTACCAAGCTCTCCGTCTCAAAATCGGGGCGGTCACGCGCAAAGCGGAATAGTTGGGGGAAGCATGCACCAGAGTGGTTCTTTTTTGGGTGGGCGAAACCAGGGACAGCTTGTGTGCTTGAGAGTATTCTCCCCCATACCTGCAAATTTTTAGAGACAGGGTCCCGGGATGCAGTGGGCAGCCAAAAGACTTGCGTGACGCCACACGACATTGCGCGTCTGCGCAAGATTTAGCCCCAGACACCTTTGGTAACTGGTGCTTGGAGCTCAAATCTTTAGAATTTAGAAAGGGTTTAAATAGTGTTGATTAGACAATATACAATATATATACAAACCGGGACAGCCACTCTAGGCTTTGCAGCATTACATTTTTCTTTTTCCAGGAAATTTAATTGATGTAAATATAATTTTAAGTGAAAAAACACATTTTCAAGGGATTTTCTGGGAAGTCTATTTTATATGCTAAGGTAACAAACAAACCCAAAAAAATCCCACATCCTGTTTACAAAGTTACTTGTAGAATGTTCAATATCCCTGGGGTTTAATTACAACATTCTTTAAAATGTATTGAAAAAAATATTTTTTGTTACAAAAAAGGAAGTTTGTGTGACATTTATGATTTACAAGTCAGGTTTAATATACTCAAACCATAAACCCCCCCCCCCCCCCCCCCCCCCCCAATGGATGTCGTGATATATCTGTACACCTTTTCTAGCTGGATATCCAGCAGGTCTCAAACAGAATTCATAGATAGATTGGTTTTTATCTACCTGCACAACCAGCTGATCCAGTCCATCCAGATAGATTGATTTGTTTCAGGATGAAACACAATGCACATAGACCAGGCATTCTTTTACATTGCTGGCCTTGCTAAATTCCACTGAAAGGCTATTCCAGGTATCTACTACTCTGTGGAAAGCATCATCTGCCGTTATCCTTTCTCCTACTCCAAGTGTAACACCCTCAGGAACTAAAAGGGTCAATTTACCCTCATTTCTGGGCGGACTGCTAGGACAATTCTACAAGATGGTTTCTGTAGGTTCATCATCCCCACCGCACACTGCTGGTGCAATCCTAGATGGTTCTAGCAGGGTTTAGGGAATCTATATATTGTATTTAGTGCGTTCCATCTCAAGTGAGTCAATTCTGAAGAAATGTAAAGCGAAAGGTTAGAAACCCTACCTGTCTGGAGTTAAATAATATCTCCATCTCCCATCCCCTTACCCCAAAAAAAAAAAAAAAAAAAAAGAAGATTAGCAGAGTTCCCTGAAGATTTAAGATGCCAGGAACTGCTGCCTTCAAGTTGTCCTAGATCCTGATATGTATGTGGTTTGTCTGTCTTCTTGCAATACGGTTCTATGATGAAGAGGCCTTAAACAATAAATATGATTGAAATACAAGTCCCTGAACTAGAGTAAATTGTTAGCTCTATGCAAATACTTGTCACCTATGACCGAAAATATTGTAGAAAGAAAGAAAAAAAAATTAGTAAAGTTAAAAAAAAAAAAATTAATAATGTAAAAAAAAAAAAAAATAAAAAAAAAAAAAAAAAAACTTTTATAAAATGTTGAAGAGGTGCGTTGGAAGATGCAGCCTTACCAGCCATTATCAAATTTATATGCAGACAGTGTACAACAAAAGCTTCAATTCCGTTTACTTGAAGAGATAACAATGAATTAATTCACGGTAAACACAAGTTGGTATGCATAAACAATCCACTTTGGAACAATTAAAAATACAAGTCACAGCTTCTGAGTCTGTGGACTTGAAACCCATACATTTAACACGTACCTAAACCGCTAAAAAAAAAAAAAATAAAATGAAAAAAAAAAATTCTCTCATGTAGGTGCGAGCTTCGAATGCAAACAGTTGCAGAGGAGCCATGATCTGATGCAAACCCCTTGGGCTTAGACACAAGGCAAAATAAACAACTAAATTTAGATACAGAGTACTCCATTAGTGGATCGAGCTAATTAGGGGATGATGCAATTGCTGTCAACACACTGAAAAGCTCAGTCATATTTTATCTGAAAAGAAAAATTTGAAAACGGAAAAAAAAAAAGGAGAAAAAAACAAATCTAAATTAGTAGTTTAAAGCAAACATAAAGCATCTGTTTAGAGACACCAAATGGTTCTTTGGAACACAGCATCTCTGTATGCAATGCAGATGCTGAAACGGATGTACAGCTGATTTTGAAGGAGGCTATATTATGTGGGGAGGTGAGCGCAAAATAGGATTAGGATTTATAGAAAACTGGGCAGCAGTGTATTAAATAAATAAATAAATGAATTAAAAAGTATTAATCTTGAAATGGTTTGTTGCACCCAGGGAGGAATTGGCCTGGGGTTTCTACATTAAAAAGTTCATGATAACTAACCGAGACTTGGGGCAGCATGTGACCAGGCAGCACCGCCAATTCCTGGTCCATCAGGTTGCGTAAAACGACACCGGCTCTTTGTAAGATTCAGTACACATAAGCTGGGAGGAGACAACGCTCCAAGGACTTCGACTAGAGGGTCAAAACATAGATGCCTGGCGTTATAAATGTGCAGATGGATACACCACCATCCTCATCCCACTAACCATATGTCCCACTTAAAAAAAAAAAAAGAAAAAAAAAAAAAAAGTAATTTCTTATTTGGGTCGTGGCTTTATCTTAAGCATTTCTACTATGAGCATAAAGCAACATTCAGAATAACTCCTTCACTGTATTATATCCTACAACTTCTGTTGGAATGCTATTCCATGTAGCCACCACCTATCTGTAAAACAATGTTGATTTCAAACCTCTGATCTACTAAATGTTTGCACAATGCATTGATCCAAGAGGGGATGAGGGAGTGTTTGGGCCAACCTAAGAACACTTTGAAAATGGAGCTCCAAAATAAATAAAAATTATATAAATTAGAAAATCACATCTTGAGTCACATCATAGAGTCACATCATGCCACAGTAAAATATTACGATGCTGTCAAAAAATGGTTAAAAAAACAAAAACAAAAAACCCCAAAGCTACTGAGAAGTTTCAAACTACATTTGCATCCATCAAATAAACCCAATAAAAATTCAATTTGCAGCACTGTTCGTTTGTTCAACATAAGCCATTGTTCACTTTGATGCAGATTAACACTACATGTGTGCAACGATCCATGTAGGACTCCGAAAAAAAAAAAAAAAAAAAAAAAACATTTGTAACACTGGGAACACATCTTAAGTTATGTCAATGATCCAGTTATGTCAAGCTAACAGACTGGTTTAGGAAACTAAATACGCACAATTTTTGGACATTACATGACCAGGCTGTTCGACATGTCCAGATAACATTCCAATTAGTATACGATTACAGACGGAGACACACACAGAGAGGCATGCAAAAATGAACGTGCATAGCTTGTGTCATTAAACAGTTATAGGATTAAAAAAAAAAAAAAATCAGTATTTCCATTTCAGGATAAGAGCATTGAATAGGGACCATGTAAAAAAAAAAAAAATCACATTATTAAGTTTGACGTAATACTCCATGTAAAACGCACAGCCAGCCCCTCTAGAAAACCGAACAGGGAGATCATTTTCTTTTTGGATGTCACAACAGGACATTTAAATGCCCACCCATGTCAGACACCATTTGTTATTATGTTACCCGGTCTCCAGATCTGACAGTCACATGACTCGCCCGTCAGTCTCAGGTACGCTCCGTTATTCAAATAATGAGTTCTTGGTCCTCTGGGGACCTTCACCTTCTGCTAGCATCCTGATATGTCTGGTCACTTTTCATCCACTGCTGCTTAATAATACAATTGGTTTAAATAAAAAATTACAGCATCACGGATTGAGCAACCGCTGTCAAGCTTTTTTTTTTTGATTGGAGAGACCATGGTAAAATGCGAAACATAGAAATTACAGTTATTAAAATTTCCAACCCCGTCTAAGCCATCTTGAGTACCAAATGGGCACAATCCATCACCAAAACTGTTAAATCCCTTATGAATTACACCCTAGACAGAGGTAATCTGAACATATATTCCTAGCCAAATTTGCAAAATATTATTTCAGTTTTCCATTGTTGCCCAAATGGTCCTGGATTTGTTGACACAGAAAAAAATAAAAATTGTGGAGAAGGTTTGGCCTAGCATGACTATGTGCCGTAAACTAGCATTATTGGGTTTATGCTCATAGATCTAGTCTAAAAAACACACAGGATTTGAGCGCCGGAGCTTCTCAAAACACTAAACACTGTTATTTACCCTTATAGGAGGCAATATTCTCCGCATATAATGTAAGTGGAAGAAAAACAAACAAAATCAAGTAATGTAGTGTAGTATTATTAAGACTAATAATGACACTTGAGAAAGCCTGAATAAAAGGAGAAACGCGTTGTGTGTGGGAGAGGAGCATTCTACTAGAACTTCATGCACCTTACAAGTCTGGAACTACATGCACTTTGCAGCTGCTGCTTGCTGTTTGCTTTTATGTAAGATTTTATATTTTTGTATTCTGCATTATTAAAGAAAAGTTTTACTGAAGATATATCTTCTTCCTCCCCTGTCCTATTCTTTATGACCTCGAGGATCATCTGATAACATCTGTGAATTCAAGACCCCTAGAGGGGCTCCCGAATACCTATGACACTGAGCAGGGTACTGCTCAGGAAGATGTGAGTGGAACCCTCATATATTATATGTCTTTTGGTCCACTTATTAGTCCTAATATACTACACTATATTACTTTATTTTGTGTTTGTTTTTCTTCCCCTTACATTATATACGGAGAATATTGCCTCCTATAAGGGTAAATAACAGTGTTTAGTGTTTTGGGAAGCGCACGATTTCACTTATTTGTTTTGTGTGTATTTTATGTACCAGGAGTGAAGCACTGGTTGTGTTTTTGTATCGCTACTCCCTTCACAGTTAAAGGCGCAGTGTACTCTATTTTTGTTTAGTGACACGGTGTAACCTCATCCCCTTTTGGCTCCACCCCAATTGAATTTTGCCGGGACTTTTAGGGTTGAATAGCTCACCTCAAGTGTAACACGAGTCCACCCCATACAAAACAAAAAAAAAAAAAAAAAGGGGATAAAAATAAAAAGTAGTTGTGTTGCATGGTTCAAAACCCCATAGATCTAGCACACACACCAAAGAGGGTTTAAAAATAAATAAATAAAATAAGATGACCTGTGCAAAAGATTGTGTAGAAAACAAAACAAACAAAAAAAAAAAATAAAAAAAAACAAACACCACCATCCTCAGCTTCTGATTAAAAGGGCTCAAACCAGGACAGATTTACCCAAATTATTATTTTTACCATTTGATTTCTAGATCAAATTTGCTTTAGGACATAAATGAAAAAAAAAAAAAAAGGAAAAGAAGAACTGGACCTTAAAATGGCAACTAAAGATGTCCAATAATATTGGTAAAACAAAAGGAAAGTTAAAGTCGATACGTATTGCAAAAACGAAAAGACAAGAAGATATTGTAAACAATCAATCATATACCCCTGGAGTGTTCAAAACATTATCAGCAACAGCATCATTGGTGGTCCCCCCCCCCCAATTACGATAAAAGCTGGTTCTCCAGATATTGAGCTTGTGTCATTTAAAATGTTCTAATGTAGAATTTAGAGAGAATCGCAATACTGTGGTTCTGTTGCAGAATGCAGACCTGCAGCTTTCACAGAGGAGAGAGATGACAACCACTTGTTTATACACTTTGATTACTACAGAGGTCTCTCTTTCTTTTAAATAATCTTTCCATCAGAAGGTTATGTAATAAAGGGAGAGGATAGAGAGATTATTTGGAGGGTACCAACAACAGAGCTTGTTTTATTGGGAAATTCACAGCAGCCTGACTGCCAAGAAGCTAAACAAACAGTCACTGCATTACATGTCTCACAGTGCTAAGCCGGGAGATGGTACCCACCTTTCCCAGAATGCTTAGAGAAAAACTATATTATATAGTTAAAAAAAAAAAAAAAAAAAAAAAAAAGGGTATTTTCTAAATGAAAAAACAAAAAGTTGACCAATTCTTTAAAGACATAGCATTAAAAGGATTTCCCATAATCCTATTGGGTAATTGATGTAGTGGACATTATTAATTACAATAATGGGGCTTCAACCTAATCGAAAAGGGTCAGGTGCCTCTCAAACACAAATAGGAGTAGAGCCTAGTGAACACAATGCAGTGTGTGTGTGTGTGTGTGTGTGTGTGTGTGGAATATTTAACTTGGGCACTATCAAGTGGCAATGAGTTTGTATTTATTATGTGCAGATGAAATATACAGACACAGCAATCCTCAGCTGAATTGAATGAATGTATCCACAAAAAATAAAAATAAAATACAAACACAGTAGGATAGGGGACACACTTGACAGCAATTCAAAATCATTCCAAAAAGAGCCCTGGGACCCTAGCTAGATGTATACATGCTGATTTAGGCTTCCAAAATTAAAAATAATAATAATAATAATAATAATAATTAATAATAATAAAAAATTACAAATAAAGTAAAACACAAACAAAATCAGATTCCCAAAGTCACATGAATTCAAGTTGAATATTTGCTGCAATGATAATGTTAGTGCAGAGGGGAAACCCAAATTTTTGTGTGGGATCAGCAGAGGGGGGGGGGGGGGGGGGGGGACTTGGTTAAGGTTCCCTCTGCCGATACAATATAAAACCAAGGGTTTATCTCTGTGTTGAGAGTTAGAGAGTCACCTACCAGACTAAGCTGCTTGCTCCCCTGGAGGCAGGGCAGAGGACACACTACGGACTACTACTCCCCACCCACCCCTTGTGATTGTAGATTAGAAATACAAGTGAAAAATAAAGTTTAGTGTCCCTTTAATCAATCATCAGCCTACATGCAAGGTGTAAGTGTCTGTTCCAAGATGGATTACTAAAGCATTAAAGCACTTTTTTTTTTGTATTTCAATCAACTTACCTGGATTTTCTCTCGCCATCCTTTCTTTCGTTGACTACATTTACACAAGTTGGGCATCCTTAGATGCCGGTACATATCCAAATGAATGTCCAATATGCAAATAAAAAACTACTTTTTATGGCAAATGTGACCTTTGCAGATTAAGCCACAAGGTGATCTTATAGTACAAAACAAAAAAAAAAACACACCTCCAATATATTTTAATTTCAATTGATGCACTTAATTGCAATATTGCTAACACAATGCACAGATTACTTGGAATTTTATTTTAATTTTTTTAAATGTTATATATAGGTCACAGTATAACCAACGTTTAGGTGACAGAGTCCCTTTAGCAGAAGCAAAAAAAGAAAAAAAACCACCACTGAGATTTAATTGGTTTCACTTAAAACTACACTTTTTTGTGTGGTTGTCCCGCTAGAAAAATCCCTGCTTGGCAACAAGTTTAACACTAGTCCTTGTGAAACTGTGCAGACAGACACCACTAGACTGCACCTCAGGTGTCTTCTACATAGATTCTAGATCTTGTCTATAAATATGGTTGTGGCAGCAGCAGCAGCAATGTGAATTTAAGCATTAATCCTTACAAAAGCAGTCCCCCTCTACCTTATCGGTTTACCCAGGTCCACAAGCCATCTATTGCGATTGTCAAAAGCCGGACACGTACCTCCTCTTCCTCATCACTCAACTGTAAGAAAGAACTCCACTGAGGTATGCCGCTTGCCCCAGGACCGAAATTAAATTTGTAACTAGAATGAGTAACAGAGAATCTGCCTTTGGCCAGCGGAGTCCAAAACCAAACAAAACAAACAAATAAAATAAATTTAAAAAAAAAAAGACCCTGCCTCTTGTTTTACAATCTCCCATAAGTAGGTTTGAATTTTCTTCATGTTCTCAACAAGTCGTTATTACCCTCTAAGAAGGAAGGTCGGTTGCACGACACCAGCAAAATGACTAGAGAACAAAAATTACATATACCCTTTGGAGAGAAAAAAAAAAAAAAATAAAAAAAAAAAAAAAAAAAAAAAAATTTAAAAAAAATCATTTTTTCCCAGTGAAGATAATTTTGACAGATGTTTGCCCCTTCCAATCTCCAAGGGAATTAGATGTTTTTTTCCCATTTTCTTTTTATATTACAAAAGGCATTTAAGCTGCCTTTACATTTACATCACCGGAAAAAAAAAATAAAAAAAAAAACAAAAATCACATTACGCCAGGGCTCGACAAACCCCGGGCGCCAGGTCGCCATGGCGACCAGGAAATCAGACCTGGCGCCCGGGTACTGTTTGTCACAGGGAGCCCTTGCCGGCTGCCATCCGTTTTACTTTCAGCGCGAGGGGTGAAAGTCTGTGCGGATCACACAGACTGTAAGCTCCGCCCCCTCGCGCAACACGTTGTAGTGCCGATTGTCACGTGACAACACGGCACTTAGCAGGAACCAAAAGAAGATCGTGCTCCAGCATAAATGTCCCCCTCCCCTGCAATGAGGTAAGCAGCAGGGAGGGAGGACACCCTAAGAAATACATTTTTGTTCTTTGGTCTGTGTGTATGTATGAGTGAATGTAACTAGCTATGTATGTATGTATGTATGTAACTGGCTGTGTATGTATGAGTGAATGTAACTGGCTATGTATGTATGTGTGAATGTAACTGGCTGTGTATGTATGTGTGAATGTAACTGGCTATGTATGTATGAGTGAATGTAACTGGCTATGTATGTATGTATGTGTGAATGTAACTGGCTGTGTATGTATGAGTGAATGTAACTGGCTGTGTATGTATGAGTGAATGTAACTGGCTGTGTATGTATGAGTGAATGTAACTGGCTATGTATGTATGAGTGAATGTAACTGGCTATGTATGTATGTATGTATGAGTGAATGTAACTGGCTATGTATGTATGTATGTATGAGTGAATGTAACTGGCTGTGGATGTATGAGTGAATGTAACTGGCTGTGGATGTATGTGTGAATGTAACTGGCTGTGGAAGTATGTGTGAATGTAACTGGCTGTGGAAGTATGTGTGAATGTAACTGGCTGTGGATGTATGTGTGAATGTAACTGGCTGTGTATGTATGTGTGAATGTAACTGGCTGTGTATGTATGAGTGAATGTAACTGGCTGTGTATGTATGTGTGAATGTAACTGGCTGTGTATGTATGTGTGAATGTAACTGGCTTTGTATGTATGTGTGAATGTAACTGGCTGTGTATGTATGTGTGAATGTAACTGGATGTGTATGTATGTGTGAATGTAACTGGCTGTGTATGTATGAGTGAATGTAAATGCCTGTGTATGTATGAGTGAATGTAACTGGCTGTGTATGTATGTGTGAATGTAACTGGCTGTGTATGTGAGGTTGGTGTATGCGACTGTCTCCGTGCGTTTATGATATTGTGTGGTGCCGTTGTCTGGCTCCTAAATTTTTTAGCTGGCTCCTAAAACTAAATTAAATTTGTCAAGCCCTGCATTACGCCACCAGAAATATTTCTATTCAATTTATTAAGCAATGCAATTTACTATGACAGAATCCTCTTAAGTGAGCTGGGCTTGCAAGAGACATGGGTCAGAATGATGCTTGTCATATCCAGGTTAAAGGTTCAGGTAAATTCTCAAGTGTTTATGCCATGAACTTCTATTACACATTCTAATATTATCTTGGCTTTTAACCGGATATTAACTGCCGACTGGCCAGAGCGAAGAGAAAATGCATTTGCAAAAGGAGGAGCTTTGTAATATGGTATTTATATGGCGTGAGCAGGCCTAGTAGGCAGAGCGTCTGTAGAAGAACACCAGTATTCTGGCAAGATTGGTGAAGGTCTGTAGGACATACTTAAATTGTCCAGTAAATGTTTGCTTGGTGCCCAACTCTATGCATGAGTGGACCAAGTTGGCCATCCAGTTACGATGGGATTTTATACATCAAAGTGGGGATTGCAGGCAATGGAGAACGGAATTGCAAACGTAAGGCCAATAGTAGAGTTGGGAAAATTCTCCCACTCCGCTATACTTCATATTCTGCCATTATGGTCTTCATTTTGCAATTCCCTCTTTTATGAACAAAGTGGTATGTGAGGTCTCATACCTTCTAAAGCCCTAACGTTTGATCTCTGTAAAACCACCGACCAAGTCAGTGAATGTCAAACTGAAAGCACAAACGCCTTCCAATAGTCAAAGCTTCATGGCCCCTCTGTTTTGAGGCCTACGGGCCCTTAGTCATCAGACATGGCTGAATTAATTGAGCCAACTACTTTGACCACTGGCATAGTTCGTTCCCATCCATAATCATCAGCTGCAGACAGACAGACACAGTTAAATCTGAGATCGAAGGTTATGGCATGTAGAGTGCCCTTGTGGAAAAGGAAAGAAGAAAAAAAAAAAGAAAGGAATGTTGTGTTGGCCAAAAGTCATCTACAATGCTTGCATCTAGGAATTCCATCACCTACCCTACTCAAAGATGAAGACATTATGGGAGGTTACACAGCAGGCACACCTCTATGTTATACATCTTTCTGGGCCTAAAAGGGAAAGACATAGGGCTCAGTCTTTCTCTGCTCATAGGCTGTCCACCCCCTTCCTTTTTTTTCAGGGTCAGAAACAGCCTACTTGGAAGATGGAGGGAATCTACTGCCACTTTATACCTTTCGTAATACCGCACCATTAATAAAAGCAGCAGCCAGACAGAACGTCACGTGGTCTCTGTCCATTTTCATTATTAGAAACATTAATATTCCTTTATGAACAATGACCTTAGACAGCGGTCTCCCAGTCCCCTGTCAAACAGTGAAAATGGGTTAAATGCACAGTGGTGGTTTTTATTTGAGCCCGAAAGACATCTACTGCCTCGTTATTAGAATCATTACTTCCAACGAAGAAAACAAGGCAACCACTTTATAATCCTCGGCTAAACCATAAAATCAAAAAGCAGATCTCTCAGGAGTGCAACAAAATCTTCAATTTGCAAGAGCTGCAAAAAGCATGCTTACATGGGTGGAAGATGGCGAAGTCTACAAATATGCAAAATATACAATCTTAAAATTACATTTCTACTTTACACTGCAACCTGGGTAATTTATTGCTCTATCTATGCAAATAGAGGAAGTGCTATAAATTTAGAAAGCTTTCATTTTAATGTAAAATTATATTGTATAATTTATTTTCTTTTTTAAAGTTAGTGTCTTGAAGCAGAAAAGCTAACTAATGTTTGGTCTCCAGGTTAGTGCAGTATCTCAGTTAGGAATGTTTTAACAATCATGATCTTGCTAGTAAAGTGGTCATTATACCCATTTTACGCCATTAATTAGCCAATTTAAATACTTTTTTTGGAAGGTACACAGGACCAAGGACTCAACTCTGCCTGAGCCTATTCAATGCAGGCTAATTGTAAAACCAAAAAGGAAAATTATAAAAATAAAAATATATAAATATCAACTGTTTTGGTTTATTATTATTTGTATCATTATATGATTGTAATAATTCTCCAATATCATAAAACATGTACCATATAAAACCATAATACAATATGAATCCCCTTCCCTCCCAAGCCCCCCACCATCCCGTTTCCCCTCCCTTCCTTCTTCCTCAAAAATACAGAATGAAAATCAATTGACAAACATTTTATATATTCAAACTCTAAGTAAAAGGCTTTCCTATTAGACGTGTACCAAACGAGGAGCAAAACGAGGACCTCCCAAATACCGAGACCATTTTAACCATTTAACTGCATTTAACAGAGATTGCCCAGATTTAAGTCCAGGCTCCCAAAAGGGTTCTTGTTCCAACAGGTTCAGAATTTGTGCCTGTTAAATGTAATTAGACAAGGCATCGTCTCTGTGGTGGAGAAGATCTCTAGAAGGTTTCAGTAGTGTTCGAGGACTCACTCCCACCACTCACTAGATCTTGATTGTCACCATTTCAAAAACCAACAAGTCTGCCTATAGTGAGCTTCCTTGAAGAAAAAGGGTTACAAATGTCCTCATGTCACTTCCATGGACCTCAAATGTTACATAAAAACAAACCAAAAACACTACAGAGTTTTAGAAGTATTTCTATTTACAAATAGGGTTGCCTCTCAGCTAGTATTTTACTTTAGAATAAGAAAAGGTGGCAACCCAATACATAGAACAAACAAATTCTACAGCAAGAGTTCTAGAAATGAGTCACTATTTGTAGGACCAAACGTAATGTTTCAATCTCCGCAATATTTCTGAAGCTCTTTCTGTGACTAATGCTGAAAGCCCAGATCGATGGGAATCACATTATTTACAGCTTTCTGATGGTGCACAACATTTGGATGGGATACAAATATTTCCACAGTACAATAAAACATTTTTTTATTTCTATAAAGGAGGAGGGGTGTTCATATAGGTGTGTGTGGAGAGGGGGGGGGGGGGGAATGGAGATTTTTTTGTTATTCGAAACTCTGTATTCGCATACGGAAGCAGAGTTAAGAATGCTGTAAGTTTGGTTGTGTGGGGGTCTATACAAGAAATCGACAATATGACAATTCCTGGAAGTTGAGCTATATTAAGAAAAAAAAAAAAAAAAAAAAGGATTGCAAAAAACTGGCCAGAGGTTCTGTTTTTAGAATAGATACACCAAAGCCCCCCAAAATAAAAATAAAATAAAAAAAACAGCTTAATCATGACAGACAGAAGACATTTTTCCCTTTGAAATAATCTGTGCACTCATGTAATGTATTAAAAGGGTCAACCTAAAACTATTCTCTAAATATAGAGAATACAAAATGATGAAAAACAAAAACTACACAATGTGTTACCAGGATAACATGCATAAAATAGGAGAAAAATAATGTTTTAAATGCGTCTGTGGTGCCTCCTGCTTTAGACATCACCTTGTGGCCCAATATGCAAATGACAAATTTCTCATTGAAAATGTGTTAATTTGCATATCAAGACACAAGGTGATATCACCTAAGCCAAAAACACCAGACACTTACCTTGTTTTATGCATTTGCGCGCAGGTCTGCCAACACAATATATAGATTTTTTTGATGCTCTACTTTTACAGTATTAAAATCTTTTATCCCCTTTAGATCTTTTTATTCACTGCATCCACCTTTTTTTGTATATTATTTTAGGGGGTGATCAACCGGTACGGATCCAGCGGGTGTTGAACAACTCTAGATATGAGATAACTCTCAGCCAATGTTTTGTAGCAAGTTACAACAGAAGTGCCAACCCTTTGCCATCTTCATAATTATTTATTTTTAAAATGTACAAAAAACACAAAACAAAAAAACAAAAACAAATGACCAGCTCTTTATCCACTGGAACACCATTAAATATAATCTTTTTTAGGGAACAATATGGGACAACTGTATAAGGGTGAGGGGGAAAAAAAAAAATAAAAATAAAAAAAAAAAAAAAGTTTTAATTGACTATATGCAAAAAGTATAAAAATGATGGAAAGAAAAAAAAAAAAGAAAAAAAAAAACTCCACTAGAAATATTGGATCCATGCATTTTTTTTGTTGCTACAATATATATTACTCCCATATTCCGGTAGACTGCCATGCCAGAAAGTTTAGTTAATGGCCGTCTTACTAGGAGGTGTTGGATTAACTCATTCAATCCCACGGGGACGGAGATCCCTGGCACAGAACAATACTCCCACAGAATCCCTTCTAGCCATAATTACTGTACAATATCATAGCCAGCTAGAAGGACATCAGTCCGTGGACTGCAATTGGAGAAGAAATCAATAGGTAGATAAATGTTTTTTTCTCTCAAGAGGTTCCCCCCCCCTATTTTGTGGTGTATAATCTAGCCCATGAAAACATGTGTGTGTGTGTGTGTGTGTGTGTGTGTGTGTGTGTGTGTGTGTGTGTGTGTCGAGACAGAGAGAAGCTTTGGGATTTGACTTTGAATGTCTTTACCAAAGTGTTCAGACACCCGGAGTCAGGATGTCGATGAAGTGAATGATTCTCCAATATTCAGTTATGGATCTCCTCGAAAAAAAAAAAAAAATAAAAAGTCTTTTGCTCTGGCTGCTTTACCAGCTGAAGGCTTTTAAAAAGATAAGGTCTTCAATCAGCTGCCATTTTAACTCCAATCAATGATTTGCTGTGATTTCAGTGCTGTGTGGACAGCCAACCAGCAGTAATTGCTAGACACATTAAGAATCTATCTCTAGATTGTAAGCTTACGAGCAGGGTTCTCTACCTCATGTACCAGTCTGTACTAGTTTGTCTAAATTAGTATGTAGTTCCTTTCTTTGCTCTGTACCAAGCGCTTCGAGAATTGGTGGCGCTGTACAAATAAATGTTAATGTAATGTAAATACAATAAAAAAAAATAAAAAAAAACACATCACAAAGTGGGATTTAAAACCCCACTTGAAAATGTTTAATAGAGGCAGGACCAAGAATTAACCAAATAAAAAACACACAAAACACATAATTAAAAAAAATAAAAAAAATAAATAAAAAAAACACACAAATTACAAAAAAAAAAGGCACAAGTTTTTAAATTGCAAATTTTCAAACTATTATAAATAATATCACCAACACATAAAACAACTTTTCTAAATTGTTTCTGCCACAGAATTGCTTCTCGTGCTTTGTCCGTTGGAAGGTTACTACACAACTCTTTGCAATTCATCTGAACCAGAGAGAGGTGTCTGTTCAGTCATAAAACAGACTATAACTGGTGCATACCATTGGGATCAAAAAAAAAAGGGGAGGGGAGAGGAGGGCATACAGTACTGTCACAGTACACAGCAGGCTAGATCAATATTGCCATACATCACAAAAAGAATGGTATATCGTGCACTGGCCAAGACAGTCATATTCACACACAGAATAGAGAATAATTGTCGTGTTACAGAATTGTAAGAATTATACAGCCCCTCCTATAAAAAAAAAAAAAAAAAAAAAAAAAAAAAAGTGCCTACATATAATAGCATTTAAAAAGTGCATATACTGTAATACATTTTTTTTTTTTTTTAAAACAACAACTTCACAGTACAATTTATAAACAATGTCACATCTGCACACTGACATTTCCCCAGCTGCAAGTCATTAAATCAGAGAGATTCAAATACACAGACAACAAGGCTGGAGAACAATAATAAAAAAAAATAGGTTATGTATTAACAAACATTAAACTTAAAGTTTTTAACCCAAAAAAGTCCCCACCTCTTCCTTCACACATGCAACATTGTACACACTTTTTGTTCAGTATATATTTTATTAGATCTCCATGGTTGTAAAGAACGGCTCAGCAACGCCCCCATGGTCATTCGTGGCTACTACAGACACATTTCAAGGATTTTAGTTACCTATTATAGACATAGGCTGAAATATTACATGGTTGAATATACATTTCCAGCGAGCATTTAATGCAGAAAGTGTACTTTTTTTTCAGATGCTGGATTTATTTTATTTTTTTTAATTTTTTTTTTTTTTACAAGGAAGTGTTTGAGTGCAGCTAATCGTGAACCAGATAAGGAGGGGGATAAGCATGTTATATTACACATGTAGCTCAATATGTAAAATAAATAAAAATATACAACATATTTACAGTAAAGCACATTGTGCACCTAACAAATAAATATATATTATATTATATTATACATACACACACAAATAGGCAAATGATTCCAGAGAAGAAGAAAAAAAAGACTTTTCTGATAATAGTTTAAATGTCATTATATTATCCATTAAGAATATATATGGAGAATTTCTATATAGTAATGAATCACCTATAGGAAGAAGGATGTTTGATGTGGGGTAGGATGCTTTAGAATGGTTTGTTCATTGTATTAGATCTGCTGTCTGGGGAAGAAAGGGGAGGGGGGTGATTTTGTTTAACCCCTTGTGATGTGTGGAGAATCTTTACGGTGTCGTTCAGGGTTAACGATCCTGTACTAGACCAGCGAGATAGTTTACTTGGTGCTGTCACTGATGTGTGTATACTGCAGCCTGCAGGGAGGTGTATATATATATATATATATATATATATATATACACACATATACACACACACACACACACACACACTCGGTGCTGTGTCTCCACTATGCACCCACTGATCTCAAAGGACAGCTTGTACCCATTTCTCCCAAATGCCAGTGTGCAAATTGGGTAATAACTGGGTAGTACATCCAGTAGGATGCCCACTGGGCAGCACCTATAGAATTATTTTTCACCCTATTTCTGCCATGTACTAGTGCTCTGCACGTTGAGAGGTGTACTCTCTGGTCAGTGTACCCAAGCAGGATATATACTCAGTGCTGTGCACCCAGTGCTCTAGAAAAGTGATTGCCAACCTTAGACATTTCAGATGGCTGAGCATTTGGAGAACTGTAGTCCATTGTATTTGAAGTTCCAAAGATGACAAAAATCCCTGTTTTAGTTTGACCCCCACAAAACAAACAAACAAAAAAAAAAAAAAAAACCCTGTGCCATTCTCCAGCCTTGTTCTGATTAGAGAAACACTGCACCAAAAAAGAAAAAAAGAAAAAGCCACATAGTGTATTCCAGATTCTTGCATGTGAAATAGGGGAGGGGGGGGGGGGGGGGCAGACAAAATCCTACAAGGGATCTGTTTAATATCTCTAGCATGGTAGAGAGGGAAGAGAGGATGGAGTTTCATGGAAGTCACCTCTAAAAACAGCCCCAGGTAAAAGAAAAGCTGGGGGAAAAGGGGGAGAAAAAAAAAGAGGAGAGTTCCTAAACGTGGTAACAGGACAATTTAAATGGATTTTAAAGGTTCAAAAAGCAGAACAACTTATCCCACTACCCTTGCCCATCCTTCCACAGTCTAAAACCCCAGCCAGATGTGTCAAAATAAACACATCTGTGTGTCCAGGAGGTGCAGGCTGTGGGTGCTTCAGAATTAGGGAGATATTTGGGGACACATGGTACAGGGTTGCCTTCAAAATCAATGCTGCGGGCAATAAATGCCATCATCAACTACTGGGCTAACAGGCAGGTCAGGATGTGGGTAGCTGGTCTTTAGTGGAAGGGTAAGGGGAATACTGAATATTTAGGGAGAAGTATTGGTGGTGGTGGTGGTGGTGGTGGTGGGGGGGGGGGGTTATACCATTTTAAAGGATGGCACTAAATGCCCTAATCAGATTTGAAGAGGGCAGAATATAAAATGTTGGATGGAGCAATGAAGAGAAACCTGCGATTTGATAATGTACCCCTGTCTCTGCCAAGTAGAGGCAATAGATAATATGTTTATTAGATGGATTTAGCAGCTTTACATCTCATATTGTCTCCTCTGCCCAGCTACCCAACCAACGGCAGGGGGATGAGAAGGAGATGCACAGCGCCAATGTGCCCATCAGACAAATGTACCCCCACCAACAGCAGGAATAGTACACAGTACAGAAACCCTCAAATTCCTAGCAGAGGTTTCTATGTCGCAGCTGTTCCCCCATCCCTCCCAAACGCCTCCAAAAAAAAAATAAAAAAAATATCAAAACAAAAAATATTGATATATGTTATTTATAAATAAAGTACAGGGAAGGGAATAAAACAAATAGCATAGTGCAGTACGCAACTAAAAAAAAGAAACACATACAGCACTACCACAAGAAACAGAAGCCAACACACAACAATGTTACCCTTGCCCCTAAAACAAACATTTACTGGGGTATCATTTTTAGCTATACCCATTTTCTAGGGTAACAGCCCACCATACAGTCCCCCCCCCCCTCCCCCATCCTTAACCTATAATGGGGCACAGAGAAAGGACACAGTGATACCCTAACCTTAGACATAGCACTTACCGGGGTAACAGAGCACATAGTGCAGCACTGGAACTGTGATCTTCAAGAACAAGATCCACCAACACGGTTGCAGTAATCTCCGCATGACAACTGCCTACATTGAGGACAGAAGGCTACTTGTTGACTGTTTCACCTTCAAGGCAACAACCCAAAAGGAGTAGTGGAGACAGGCTCAGCACACAGGCAGAGGTGGCAAAGGGCTATTGGAGATCCAGGCCCCCTGGAGCTGGTTACTGGGAAGATGCTGGGAAGTTGGAGGGCCACAGAAGCAGACAGTCCTGGATCTCATGCATGTAGATAGGTCCAGCTAGTCCAGGATGGGGGGAGGGGATATCTGTTTAATCCAGGCAGGGGGGGGTCTTTAGATTTGGCTGTGGGGAAAGTGAAGAGATTTTTTTTTTTAAGTCCAGGATGAGGGGGGCTGCAAGGTATAGGGAGATTTCAGTCCAGCTTGTGTGAGTGGGTTATTGGGGCTGCTGAGAAGTGGTATTTATTCTGGAATTTAAGGAGTAGGGGGCTTTAGTCCAGGCTGGGGAGGGAGAGGGGGGAGCTGGATAGGTGGTATTTAGTCCAGATTGTGAAAGGGGATCTGGAGCCCTCGTTGTGGAGGTGCAGAGTAAGGGGTCTTCAGGTTTTGGAGTGGGGGTGGGTGATCTCTAATCCAGACAGGATGTGCTTAGTCCAGAGGAAGGAGACTTCTGTCCAAACTAGGGGGGCTGGGAATTGGGGGGTCTCTAATCCAAGCCGAGGGCTCTCTAGTCCAGGATGAAGGGAGTTGAAATCCAGGCTGGGAAGGGGGGGGGGGGGGGGTCTTTAGTCCAAGCAGGGAGAAGGGGCCCCTGGCTGCTCACACTGGGGCTGGCTGCTGCTTTCCATTCTCCCATACAGGAAGTAACATGTGAGCTGCTCCTGCCTGAGACTTTAAAGCACAGAGGGAGAGGGACCGCGGCCACGCGCACTGACACTGGGCGTCTAGCTCAGGCGCGCCCCCGCCTGTCTTAAAGCCACAGCGCTCACATTCCTGCTAACCATTTCTGCACTGGATCCAGACACAGGGAGGTCTCAGTACTCTACCTCCCGTCTTCATGCCTCACCACCAGACCAGACTCTCTGTTGCCTCTTACACTCTCTTGTGCCTAAATCATTTTAGGGGGTACACTGTAAGGCAAAATAGGAAAGGGGGCTTTTGTTTTGCATGGACAATGCACAGCCCCTGTGTATCTGTCTGCACAGCAATTAATTTTTTTTTAATTTTTTTTATTGCAAAGAACAGTGGTAGGTGCGGGAATGCCGAGTGTGCCCTTTAATTTAACCCTCTGAGTGCCGGGGCTGTGAGCAATAGGTGGAATGAAGGGTTAATTAAACGTGGAGGGAGGGAGAGGACTGATTGCAGGTTTGCTTGCTCACATTATGGTGTATAGATGGTCAGGGTTGGTGGTTAGAGCAGATCTGTGAGTAGCTGTCTCTCAGGGGGGGGGGCTTTTCTGTGTGAATAGAGTTTGTAATGCCCCCCCCCCCCCCCCCCACCACCTCTTATACTAAGATCTACCACCCAGTCTGTGCATTTCCCATATTATTCCACTCCTCCAAATTTCCCCAAACTCACTCTCCCCCTTCTGCCTTTCTCCTAAAGCACTCTGCCTCCCACTCTTACCCCCTACTCTTTCCTACACACAATGCCTGTCTCTCCAACACACAATCTCTCACCAATCTGCAGTGCACATTGCAGTCTGCCTCTAACACATCATCCATCTCTAACACAACATTTCTGCCTCTTGCACACCATCCCTCTAACACAGTATACATGTTAAACACAAACGCACAATCTCTGCCTCTACACACATATTTAAGGCTTCCTTTCCTACACAAACACACACACCATCTCCTGCTGCACCTGAATCCAAATTTCTCTTGCACACGCAACTTTATAGTAGGCATATTTACTGCTCTAATGCAATCACAGACCTATACATATTTGCCACTAATTGGCTGATCATGTGACTGTGCCAAACTGGAATAAATATATAAAAATAACATATGCTTGCTTTATACATTCCAGATAATCTCAACGTCACATATTATATGCCGCAGCGTTTTGGCGTATTTCTATGTGCGAGCTCATGGCGCTAATCTGCTTTATGGACGCACAGTTTGGAATCCAATAGTGGATCACTCATCTGCAAAGGTAGTGGATGATCACCTTTAGGCATGTTAAGCAAGCAATAAAATACTATAGAATAAACAGATTATAAACCAGACTCGTGTCCCACAGGGCTAACCGGTGCTCCACTGCGCAAGTGGTGGCGCTAAAAGGGAAATAACGAAACGCTATTTCCTGAGCATTGGTAGAGAACAAAGAGAAAATTAAAATTAAAAGTAGTTAGAAACGTTCTGATGCTCTTTAAGTCCAAGTTGCGAATTACTCAGTTGGAGCCAATTGACCCCGTCGCCTCATCTGTGTTTGGATGTTGACCGTCTTGAGCCAGCAATGACAGTAGGTTTAGTTTATGGAAAAAAGGCCGTTAGATCCTCAGAATTGTCAAAGTTACAGTTTTCTATCACCTCTAGTGACCTTTAGGCTGGTCGGAAGTCCCCATCTGTTGTCTTGAGTTGAGCGAAGCCAAAGTAAGATCAGCGTAGGGAGGTCAGCAAAAATCTGCAGGACTGACCCAAATCTGGTCATGTTT
The DNA here is from genome assembly GCA_036172795.1 of Pelodytes ibericus. Taxonomy (NCBI): domain Eukaryota; kingdom Metazoa; phylum Chordata; class Amphibia; order Anura; family Pelodytidae; genus Pelodytes; species Pelodytes ibericus. Next base: position 73,974,930 of record CM069865.1, on the reverse strand, counting down.
TGTGCCTGAGATTTAGAAAGTTTTTTTTTTTTCCAGTGAACTTGGAAAATTGTAGGACGATATATTTGGGTGTTTCTTTCGGAACCAGCTGGAACTTTCTTAGGCGGAAAATGTCCATCAGCTGTTGCTCTGGGAGGGTAACTTCAGGCCACAGTGTCTCAATCAAGTATCAAGGTGATGAGCCTGTTGGAGGGACATTACGTCTTGGCGAATCAGCACCATATCAGCCCGCCATATTTCTGGAAGGTCCAGTACTAGCCTATATTGTTTTTCATAGCCGGCACTAGGTCGGGGTTTAGGGTCTTGGTGTTGTCGAGGGCTTGGCGGAGGGAACATCTGAGGAGTTGTCTGAGGAGGAATTCGTATTGTCTTTGAAAAGTAGCACACGTGCTTATAGGCAGGATCGGCAGTGGCCAGTACAATAATTTTGTTAGGTCTGTGCTGGGTGTCTTTTTAGAGTTTTGCCCCATGACTTCAGACAAGTCCTGATCTCAAAATCATTGCCCAACTTTATAAATGCCTTCCTTTAATTTCCCTATACACACACATCTTTAGCACACAAGTCTTTCTTCATATGTGTACATGTATATCACACACATTTGAAGGTGTGCTGTACACACTCACTCCCATATGTCTTCTACCATCTTACACCTATATAAATAGTTCCTTCGCACTCAAATCCTTATCTGTTACACATACTCCCTTTCTCTCGCACACATATCTCAGGCTCATCCATAAACACTCTCCCAAATGACTCTCATCACTATATATTTTTTTTTTATTGTCTTTTTGTAATTTTTTTTTTTTTTTTTACCTGACTGGGGGAAATTGACCTCCCATGGACCTGAGAGAGCAGCAAGTTGTACCTACAACCAAGATAAGAATCTGCCTCTCTGGCTTCAGTATGGAAACTATACTGAGATTTCTCCATTAATCCTATATTATCTGCAGCCTCTCACTACATATCTTTGTGTGTAACAAGCAAACCACAAACTGCATTTTGTTTCCTAATGAAAGAAAAAAAATATTTGTTGTTTAAATAATAAAGCTTTTTATGTTGGAAGGCCTAGCCAAGCTTATCTGTAATGAGTTTCCCCTTACTTTAGTCTGACAGATGTTATCTTATTTTACTTATAAACACTATGCCTTTGCCTCTGACTCTGAATTACAAAATACTGGATACTTTTTTGATTAAATGTACAATTGAGTCCAGATTATTGGCCTTAGGTTGTATACACTTTCAAAGAACTACACTGTATCCATATTTATTACAACAATAATATCCTATGCAAAATATCAGCACTACAAAAGCAAAAATACAAAACAAAAAGCTCCAAAGCATTGAATACTTTAGGGTTCATTTATAAAGTTCAGTTTTGGGGGTCAAGACCTACAAACAGGGTTATTCCTGCTGACTGTAATCTGTGTCCTTGTGAATTAAAAGGATGAGCTCCCTCTCTCTCTCGTGCTGTGAAAGGGTTAATTGTGTTTACAAGTACAACTGCCATTTTTCTAGCCAAGTTTCTTAAGGGTGAGAAGACATATAGAAACCTCAGAGTGTGAATAATTTTGCCAGCTGCAGTTGTAAGCTGGGATCATTTACCAGCTGTCTGCAGGGACCACAACTCTCACTACCCTCAGAAAGCCTTCTGATGCCTTGGCCTAGGACAGGTTGTGTATATATTTATGGCAGTACATCAGGATCGACTGTTTTAATGAATCTGCAAGTAAAAAAAACGTGTGGAATAAAAAATATTCCTTTTTTTTTTTTTTTTTTTTTTTTGTAGGATAGGATTGCAATTAAAGGAACCCTTTTTACATATTAACCGTGAACTTTAACTAACATGGCGCATGTATTTTAAATGCCAGCTGGATGAGAGCGCATGATGGGAGTTGCAATCCAACAGCAGATGGAGTACTTTAGCTGCATCTGTTGCTAGCACCCGATTTGTTTCCAGTCGTGATGGAGGAATGAGTCACAACCTCCTGTTAGTGATCTAAAGCAACTGTTCTTACCATTCAAGGTTTTTTTTTTTTTATTTAACCCCTTGCAACCCTCCTCTGTGGCAGTTGTGGGATTAAACCACAGGTGTTGATTTGTATAATCCCAGTAACCAAGATCTAAAGGAGTTTAGTTATTTTTTTTCTCTCTGACATTTCTCAAGACCCGTGAATACTAATCTTGATAAAAATATGATTCGCTAGCAATCAGTGCACATTCAGGCTCGTCTGGTATAAATGTATGCTTCATCTAGCTAGAAGAGTGAGGACTGCATTTGGTTTGGTACTACGTACCCTATGATGCTTAGTCAGTCGGAAGGCAAACTATATATGTAGTTTTCCAACAGCTGTAATACTAAGCTTAGTCATTATTTATATAGACCAGTGATGACAAAGCTGGGAATTGCAAATGATTGGGGACTAAAAACCCCATGGTGTTCAGTACATCCCAGGGCTAACTATATATGTAGTTCTCAAATATCAGTAGTGCAGAAGTTAGCCTTCATTGATCTAAGGGTCGGTTGATGCAATATGCACAGATAATGGTGCCTACGTATTGACGACAGATTCAGGTGCACATTAGTGACCTCTGAATATGTTTGCAATTTGGATATCATAGCCGATTCCACGCCAATATCTGCCAAAACTGAATGCACCGAACTAAGGGTGCTAGCCTCAAAATCCCCGTTTACATGATATGGGAGATTTCGCAAGACAAAAATCCTTGGCAACCCAAGAAGCAGGTCTGGGGGGACCAGGACTCTGCAGAAATTCACATGTAACTATATGATAGGAGGTTGCACACTCATAATAAATAATAATAATAATGTTATCCACAAAAAAATTATTGCAGAATAAATATTTTACTTCATATTTATATACTCTTGATAAACAGAAACATTGGGGATCCAATTTTCCATGAGTCCGCTCTCTTGTCTATTTTTTCCTTTTTTCAAAATGACTTGTTCATTCATGTTTCTTGTTGCTGCAAACTGCATTGCATGGTTTGTTTATGGCACTCTATTTAAATATGCATTAAGTATGAAGGATACTGCTCACCTCCTATCATATATTTTTAGTACAGTAGCCTGTGGGTGGGGTGCTGCACCTACTGATATTTTATATCATTTCATTTTTTTCTATATAGTGTGCTATGTTGATTGCTATACATTAACATGTACAAACAAATGCTGCCAGTAGCTAAGGGCAATGGGTGTTGAAGTACATATCAATGTCAGTGGAGTGGTAGATATGAATTTATAGGTGTGTATATATGTAGTTATCAATATGTACATGCATGGATAGAGAGATTGATAGATTTATGTGTAAATAGGTTTACATGGATAGATGATCATTGATAGCAAACCAATTGTAATTTTCCACTCATATCATTCAGATACTCCGATATCAAGAGGCAGGGGAACAGGAAGCTAACCAGGACATCCATTCATGTGTTCTTTATGTGATTTCATATGTATTAATGGGACACTACCGCTTACATAAGATGTAAGTAGATAACCTGGTCATTTAAAACAAACACATATATAAATCATGTACCACTGTTTTTTTTTTTTTTATATACATATATGATTGCATTAGTTGCATATAAAAGGAAAAATAAAATTAGGTGTTTATCTCCTGGCTCCATTTTGTGAATGTTTCCCATGATGCATCATTGTCAAAAATCTTCCCGTCAGTCTCACTTTACAACTAAGTTACTCCCCTGCTCTCTTACTGGCTCCTGTGTAACACAGTGGGCAGGACTAGGTGGCTGTGTACAACTTTTTTGTACCTGCCTACCAGCGCAAAGAGAGGAGATTAACCTGATCAAGCAGGATCATAACCCCGTCCCCCTTGTGATGTAATAGTTACATTACCCTCCCATTCAATGCAAGTCATGTATATGTTCACCATCTGTATTGCAATGTTCTAATCATCTTCCTTCTTTTCCTGCAGTACCATCTGTTGAGGAAGAGGAAGAAAGCATCCTCCTCACAGTGGTTGATTCCAGCTTTGACTGCACATCAGAAGCCCATTCAGGATCTGCTACCTCATCCTCCAATGACAGTATCATGTTAAAGGACAAATGTCGGCAAAAATGAAATTATGTTCAATTGAAAGATTGGGTCAAGTAGAGACATTTTAAATAGAAATGCTTTAATGAAATAATTTAAATAAACTCCCTTACGGAGTCCTCCTTTTTCTCTGTATAGTTCTCTCAGGGGGGCAGCCATGTTTTTTGGAATGTTGGGTCAGATGAAGGATGACCTGACCCATCTGACTCCAGATGTCCGCCCACTGATGGAGCTATATAGTCCTCTGAGTTAAGAAAATAAAACAGGTCCATCTTATCAGTTTTTTTTTTCCCTCACCACCTTCCTATTGCCTAAAATACACAAAAAAGTTACTCTTTCTTGGTCATCATTGAATTTAGAGGGCCCAGCGAAATTATTTGTAGCGCAAATCTACAGGAGAAGATCTACAGGGGGAAACGTGGCTTCTTAAACAGACCACTCTAAGTGGAATTAATTATCTCTTAAAAATAATAACCCTCCTAATACCAATTTGGTTATGGGATATATAAACTTGCAACTTGTGATAGCAAACAATATAGACCCTTTCCCCTGGAAGGGAAGCAAGTCTTCCATCAAAATAATCTAGCCTAATAAATTATTAAAACGATAATGTTTTAAGTGTCTTTTACTACATAACTCAGAAATACATTTTTGAAACATGAGGTAGATATATTGATTTGGCATGGTAATTAGGCATTGGAACATTTCTTTATTGCAGAGTGAACATGATGTCACCAGGAAGTCTAAAAAGACTTTAATTTAAAGAGGAAGTACAGCTAAATTAAGTATAGATGAGAATAGGGCGATAGAAATTTTTCTGAAGATTTTTGCAATGAGGTTTGTTTACCACGCAGTAAACTTATCTATATTGACAGAGGAGTGTGCCAAATTTAGGCTAAACTTGTTGATCTGGAAAAAGAAAAGAAAACCAAACTGTAGAAAATTTTCCTACTCAACTACCTTGCCTGAGTATGGCTTCACAGTTGTCAATTCGTCACAGCTTGTGGTTAACCCAAGAAAGCGCATCTTGTATGACGCATCGATTGAGGCCAATTTTGGGTAGCACAAGTATGGTAACTCTTTCTGCACCCGAGACAAGAATAGAAAATTGTGCTACCCCCTTCAATAAAGTTTAATAGTAGTTACTGTGCAGAAAAATGTAAATAAATGCATAAACAAAAAGAACCTACCTTCTTGAGGTACTCAGATTGTCGTGGGGCTTCATTTGTTCTTTGTTTGTTTCTGGTGGGCTCTCCCCTGGTGAACTGTGGTATTGAGGGAGATATAGGTCTTTGCCTCATCACAATAGAGACCTACTTCTTTCTGTACTTGTCTCTCCGCAAGTTGCCACATGCTGGACTAGTGTGTGACACTATTACTTCATATGCCATGTTTTCTTCAGTTGAGTCCCATCAGTTGAGTCCCATCCGTTATGTGACCACCCAATCACGTCACGGAAGGGCAGAAGGGGCAGAGAAGTCCAACTCTGTTGCATGAAACGGCATCAGTTTAGCTATGGAGCTATCTTTGCGGTGCACCCTCATTTGTGGGCACCTCAGTCACCTCCTCCCCCTCATTACTGCTCTGGGTAACATCCCCAACCTTAAAAAATGATCTTGTTACTCCTGTACCCGTCCATTTTACTAAGTATCAGCGCAATGTTCTAAAATGTTTTAACGGAATCTGGAAAAGACGTGGCCATCATGTTTCTACCTGGCCATCATGTTTATCTTCGAGCAGATTCCAGTTTGAGTGCTGTGGTAAGTGAACTATAAATCATTTGGTTTCAGTTATGATGACATTACGTGGATGAACCATATAAACAAGTCAATAGCATTATATATATAAAAAAGCAGGTTTAAGCAGTTTTTTTGTTGTTGATTATAATGATAGCACTTGCCTACCTCAGCTGAGCTCAGCAAGAAAAAAAATGGCCGCCCTCTTCTGACTCCGCAGCTAAATAGGCAATCATCCCGACAGAGACGAAATTGAAAACATGATATGCGAATATGATACATAAAAGTAAAAATGAATAATTTAACACTATCAAAAAATGATTTTCAACCTGTACAGATTACATTAGAGATGTCCAAAACTTGGGTAGCTTATTTGCATACACTCCAAATGTCCCTAATTTGGAGGGACAGTCCCTATTCTGCACTCAAATCTCCCTGTCTCTCTTATTCTCCTCTATTGGCTCTCTTTTGTCTCTCTTTTCTGGGAGCTCGGAATTTTTAGTTTGTAGGAGTGGATCCCAGAGCTCCAGAGAAATACAACTTGCAACTGCAGTAAAAGGGTTTTTTATATTTGTGTAAATGAAATACTCTATTCTTGTTCTAAATGACTTATCAAATTACATAAATAATTACTCCGCCCACGGCCACACCTTCAGTTTCCATTCTGTTCAGCCATTCTTAAAGGGGCAGTCCTTGCCTCATGGTAAATATAGAAGAAGTAACAGATTTGTCTTCACAATTTTGTTTTTTGCTCTGCTCTGACTAAAAGCTGCAAATAAGGTGCTATAGATTTATTGCTACAGCAACCGTCCTGCCTTCCTCCTTGAACTCTCATAATTCAATACCACAAAATCTAGCAGCCTCTGCAAAGTTTTCAATCTAAAACCTCAGGAGACCTTTAAATTGTTTTATAGTAAAAATAAGTGCATTTCACACTTTTTTTAGACACATGTACAACAAATAAGCAAAGTAGAATACCCCTTCTAAATATTCTCTATAATGAACAATACTATTCTTTTATTTAGAAACCCCCACGCATTTCGCTGCATACTCACTACAGAGAGAATATAATAATGGCTAGTGATAGTGCTCATTGCGTAGGGTGTTGTTGATTAGACTCTATTTTGTTAAGTTATAACTTAATATTGATTATAAACTATGTTGATTTGAAATCAAGCTACAAGTCTGTAGATAACGACCGTGGGAAGGGAGGGTGGGGGGTAACATTTATTCTATGAACGCTTGATCAGCCTTGGGAATTGATAAGCAACATGCTCCCTATTGGCTGAAAACGTGTGGGGCGCAGACATACACAACCCGTTCTTCGATACCAGAAAGGAGAGTAGGAAATATTATCTTTGCATACAATATAGATATGGTTTTATGACTTATGATATTCCTATGTCTTATAGAAATATGCAATATTCTAAAAGTTGGAGGAAAAAAAAAAATATATAGTTTCCATAGTAACATTTTAAGAACTTCTAGCCTGGTGAGAAATATCTGGAATGGATAAATGATTCCGAATATTTCTGTCCAACATATATAGAGATCACAGTAAGGAAACACTATAGTGTATTATTATATTAGCTAAACTTCATATACACTATATCATCACTGGAAAACTATTGTAGCCTAAGGCTAGACTTTTTTTTCTTGTCTTACACATTAAAAGTCTTGCGCAGTATTTGAGAACTAGCTACCGAGAGAAACCTAGAGGGCAATTGAAATGGCTTTAAGAAAAATAGCTTTCTCTTAACATAATCACAGAAACCTATTCTACTGTTTGATTTATAAAGACAAAAAACCAGGATCTCTCTCCTCTGACTAGATACAAGAAAATGTGCTGATTATAGATGTCCAGACTCGGGGAAATTTCCCAAAAAAGACAGGTATCTATTGACTCTGAGATTACAATAAATAAGTTGTGTTTTTCCAAAGACAAACTCATTAGCAATTTACCAAACTGCTGTCCGACTATGGGCATATATATATTTTTTTTCAAGTTTATCTGGATGACCACAAATGTCTTAAACAGCAGTCTGATGCAATTTTGTGTTAGTTCCTGTTCCAAGGAGGTTTCAATTTAAGGAATAGTTATTAACGGAGTCCATAGGATCTAGTTTCGGCTGAATGGATGGATGGCATCCATAATTAATAAGATGGTCGGCATCAGTTTAAAGGGAAGGATACAAAGGCTATTGTATTTTCTCCGTGTTAGTGTCAAATACTTAAGTTCCATAGACAACTTAAGTACTTCTTCGTAAAATATTATCTTCAAGTCGTTTCCCCCCCCTCCTGAATTCTCAAGCCCCCAGATTAATGAAGGGAGCTATCTTGATTGGTTTTCCCATGCTTTCCTGCATGTTTACTTATTCGGAACCATTGGTGGAAGTTGATATATTCTAGGAGGTATGAAATTTTTTTTGAAAAAAAGAGAGATATCTTATGTGCAGGCAAGTGTACTATTTGCTATACAAGACACGACAAGGCACAGCTCTGCTCAGGTAAAAATAATTAAGTTAATTTATTACAAATTAGTGCAGTTTTTGGAGATTGTATCGTCTCATGTAGGTGGTGTTCGATATCGCTTCTGAGACTTCTACTCAAGTCAAGTTATAGCCTAGGTCAACATCTATGGAGGTTATGCATCGGAAAATACTCTCCTGGAGATCGCATATAATATCGGCTCTATCACCATGTGCACCTTTGTATAAAGCAGTCTCCTGGCAAATGTTGAGAGTGTACACTTACTTACGCCAATCCTAATATTCCAGGTTTCTTCGGTTCTCTATTCATCGGCACAAACCATCGATAAAGAATCAGACACTTTCCAAATTGGTCTCAGAGAACCTTATGTTTGATTCTAAAACAGAGGCTTCATCAGCACAGTGATGATCAAGTAAATCCTGAATACTATGGGGAGCACAGCCTACAATAGTGGTTCAGGTCATTTTTGCTGGCGGCCACCAATGCAGTTACAGCCATGTTCTGGTGGCCACAGATGACTGGTCTAGTGTAATTGTTTCAAGGATCATCAAACTGACTGAACAGAAAGACCCCTGATTTGGAAAATTGAGATGGGAATTTACAACTTTAGGCCAAAATCGTTACATAGAAACATAGAATGTGACGGCAGATAAGAACCATTTGGTCCATCTAGTCTGCCCAATTTTTTTTTGAGTACTTTTATTAGTCCCCCGTTCCCGGTCTTAAAGCTAGGATAGCCTTGTGTCTATCCCTCGCATGCTTAAAATCCTTGACTGTTGAGTTGACTAGTTGAGTTGGAAAAATTCTCCAGTGCAGCTAACTGGGAGAATTTTTCCAAGTTTGGCCTTTTCTTTTTACATTTCTGTCTCAATCCCCTGAAATTCATTATTTATTAAGTAGACTCTTTGGTTATCAATTCGCCACAAGCCGAAATAGAAACACTGCCCTGGGGACTTTCAAGCCAAGACTTTGAAGTGTTTTCTTGCTACCCAGGTGGCCGGCGTCTTTCGAATCAACTCGCCACAGTTCACTATTTAGTTGATAGAGCCCCATCTGTGGTTTATTTCAACATCTGTAAAAGTGTCTGTTGAACCATGAACATAGATGTACCTAGTGTATCAAATACATATGTGACTGCTCTGGTGGGTAGCCTCTGGGATTGGGGGATTAACATTTAGAATATTTTGACAAATGGGGAGCTATTTTTGAAAGGAGAGAGGAAAGCAGATTCATTTGTCAAAAGCAGTTTTCGAATGACATGAGTATAATTTGTCACACATGGAAGCATGCACAACATGACACATTACTGAATCTTTTAATTATTTGCATACGTTGGAACTTTTCAAAGCGTTCTGACCCTGATAAAATATTAACCCTTCGACGGTCGCTCATAAGCGTTTCATTATATCATCAACACCGCCAATTAGAGGAAACATGATTTAAAAATGTCGGCACTGTCTCCTGTTTGTGACATCACCTTGTTGCTTGATATGCAAATGAACTGCTCCTAATGGGGAATGCATGATTTGCATATCAAGACAAACGGTGATGTCATTAACAGGCGACAGGACTAATACATTTAAAAAGGCCTTTGCTTGCACTTCTGCTAACACATTGTAAATACATTTAATAATCATTTTTTATTCTCTGCTGCGAAGCCCAGGGAGGTCACGTATTTTTGATATTTTTCTGACTTGTTATCTTGAAAAAACAAGTCAAAGAAATATAAAAAAAATGCATGTTCCCTCTGGGCTTCCTTACTGTACCCCTGATTGATTGTAACAAATATTCATGTGAAACTACATTTTCAACCTTCTCACCTGTGTTCAAACAGATATCTTAACTTCATCAGTAGGATAGGAAATAAAAGGGACACAAATCAGGTTAAAGAGGATAAAGATTAATCCCTTATGTTGAAATCCTTGTTATCATTTTAGTTTGGGTCTCAAATATACATACCTAAATTAGTAAGATCAGGGAAAATGCTAACATTGTTACAGTGAAACAAAATTCTTAACAAAATTCAACTTGATAGATTGTTGGCTCAGTCTCTAACCATGGGGTATAATTCTTACAAGTACCACAAGTACAATGGTGTTCAGTAGCATGTGAGCTGAAAACTATTTTTAAATATATATGTTTATCAATAGGTCATTTGTTTTCTCCCTAAATTAATATAATATTTATTAATTAATAAATCGGTGATCGGTAGCCAGGAACACGATGGCAGAGACCCGAACAGGGTCTTAAAAGACCCTGTTGGTCCCTGCCAAAAGATTGCGATACCTCCCAATGTCACATGTGACGTCATGGAGGCGTGCCCGAAACCTGAAGTTCGGGGCACAGTGCAGTTCAGTGAAATGTAGCCGGTGCTCGCTTTGAGCACCGGTTACATTTTCCCTGTCAGACTGGGGACACTCAAAGTGGCCTCATCGGACAGGTAGGATCCCGCTGTAAGTCCCTGCAGCGGGAATCCGAGCACAGCTCATCGCTGAGAGCCACGATGAGCTGTTTAACGTTAGGACATTCCATGCCATCCTAGATTCTTTTATGACCTCTAAAATTAGGACGGCATAGTACGTTCTAGAGTCACAAAGGGGTTAATCTATGCATTTCACTTGCAATTCTTCCAATACAAGGTAGAAACTATTTTTCATTCTCAACATAAACAATCCTTGGACCACTCCGGAAACACCTAGTGGCCATTTCTAGTACTACAGGAACAACATAACAATGTCTATTGATCCAAAATTCTCTAGCCATCCCTCCAAAATTAAAAAAAAATAAAAAAAAATCTGCATCCGTTTGCGACCCCCAGGGGTGATCCTAGATTCTTGGGAAATCAGATAGGGGTGCCTGTGTCATCTATTTTCTATCTCTCCATGACTGTTTCCCCTCTGCTAAGCACCGTCGAGACCCATTAGCTGCGTAATCTGTCATCATCACTGGTTAATGAGTTATTAGATCATTTCCCAGTATTCTATAAAACTGTATATATGGTGATCATCTGCTAGGCAGAATCAGAGGAAACCTGCACGTATCTGTAGGGATACAGGGGTTTAGTGCCACTCAATGACTATAATTAGACCTCAAGCAGTAATGCTATGGTACAAAAATGGGTGCTAATGATAATTCACAGCTTTACCTGGTAGCACACATTTGTGTGCTAGGTAGTTAGTTAGCATGGGGTGATTGACTACAACTCAGGGGACAGTCTATGCCCCCACTTTCGTAATAATGAGTGTAAACAAGGTCATTGTTGAACACAAGTGCAGATCCTTACCCAGAATCCCTTTTCCAGACCATATACTGGTGATAAAACCATGTCTGCTGTCTTATCTGTGATGTGTAGTTGTACAGTGATTCTCTAAGGAGTATAGCTTGCTGCTTTATTTAACTTCCCATAACTGATATTGTGAGTGCTTTCATATTGAGTGATTGTCTCTTCCATCCAGGATCTGTGTGAATATGTGTGGTTAATGTATAGGCATGTATATTTTGGATGTATAGACATGTTGAGCAATAGAAACATAGAAACATAGAATGTGTCGTCAGATAAGAACCATTCGGTCCATCTAGTCTGCCCAATTTTTCTGAACACTTTTATTAGTCCCCCGTTCCCGGTCTTATAGCTAGGATAGCCTTGTGTCTATCCCACGCATGCTTAAAATCCTTGACTGTGTTTACCTCTACCACTTCTGCTGGAAGGCTATTCCATACATCCACTACCCTCTCAGTAAAGTAATACTTCCTGATATTACGTTTAAATCGTTGCCCCTCTAATTTAAGACTTTGTCCTCTAGTTGTGGTAGTTTTTCTTCTTTTAAATATACTCTCTTCCTTTACTGTGTTGATTCCCTTTATGTATTTAAATGTTTCTATCATATCCCCCCTGTTACGTCTTTCCTCCAAGCTATCCATGTTGATGTTCTATTGTTCTATGCTATTCAATGCTCTATTGTTTATACTGTTCCATCACTTGAAACAGCTGAAACGAACAGGGAGAAGCTGTTTGCATTGTATGGCACTACCATATAAGGCAAATTAATCCCCCTCCCACCTAGATGAGGTAAGGCGGTTTTGGACAAGGGCAAGTAGCTCCGAGATGTGGGCTCCCACCTGGTATTTCTCAGAGGGGAGCGTGAAAACTGCTGCAGAGCAAGAAAGCCTGCTTCCTGTGTACTTCCTCTCACCTGAATTTAGAAGCCCCCTCTAAAATTATTTTCAAAGTAAAACAACAGGAGTACTGTCATTTTTTTAAAAGTAAAAATAAAAAAAGTGCATTTTTACATATATTAAAAACACTTATAACATGCAGAAAATAAGCTAGGGGAGACTGTTTTTTTAACAAAACCTAAAAACGCTCCATATACCATTGTTTTTTTAAGGGATTTTATTCTCATCTTGAGCCTCGTAACTTGCAGAGCTGTCCGACTCCACTTATTTTAATCTTCCAATCCCACTGAACACGTGCCGGCCTTTTATACTGCCTTATGTTTAACGTCAGATTTCATTTGGTGAATGTGATAAATTGACAAATTACTATAACTGTTTGTTTGGAGTCTTTAATTTACCATAATTTACAAGTTACATTAATTTAATTCACCTTGCAACAACATAACAACATTACCTGTGTTTCTCGTAACAATTCACGGAGCATGTAATACGAAAACAAAACCATTCAGTCTGCTCAGAGGATCCCGGGAATGTTATGTTCGGCAATATTAACATAAATTAAAGGGGCAGTGTACCATTTAAATAGCCCAGACAACTGCTCGAAAATCTTATACCCGAGGAAGGAAATACAGTATTACGGTGCAGTCTCATTGCTAAAATATTTAATTAAAAAAAATAATATATGTTCTTATTTATATTGCATACCTTACCATGTGCTTATACTATTGACAGATGCCCCAATTTTATTTAGTGCTTCTTATAACTTAAACAAAAAAAAATCTTATCTATATATATATATATATATATATATATATATGTGTCATATTTTATGCAGGACAAAGTCAATTTTTTTGAATACTGATTCATTTTAATGTTGATTTGGAGGTGTATTTGTTTACATTTATTTACTTTTAACTACAACTAACAACCACGTTCTGCATATGTTTTCTATCAGTCTTTCTTCTAGATGATGTAAGGGGACTACTATCTCAGTTTGAAACCGTGTTCAGATGTCACAACAGCTGGAAAAGCATTTGGTCGGCACAGTACCTCTCTCAACCTCTACAGAACTGTTGGTGCTGTACGAAAACAAAAGACTGTCACAACAGCTGGAAAAGCATTTGGTCGGCACAGTACCTCTCTCAACCTCTACAGAACTGTTGGTGCTGTACCAAAACACAAGCCTTGTATAGACGTTGTGTCAAAGGAGTACTTAGAGTATTTAGCATCCCGGGCTGAAACTATGTTTGGCAACCCCTTAGTCCCCTATTTTTAAATGTAAAAAAGTGCCATCTCTGTCCTGAAATGGCTTGCCAGTTCCATCTCTGTCCCCAAACAGCTTGACAGTCCAATATTTATTTCCAAAGAGCTTGGCATTGTCATAACTGTCCCCAAACAGTGTGTTATTTTCAGTTCGGGCCCCAAATAGCTAGTCATTGCCAGATTTGCCCTCAAACAGCTCTCCAGTGTCATCTCTGTCCCCAAAGAGCTTGACAGTCCAATATTTATTTTCAAAGAACTTGGCATTGTCATAACTGTCCCCAAACAGCGTATTATTGTCAGTTCGGTCCCCAAATAGCTAGTCATTGGCAGATCTGCCCTCAAACAGTTCTTCAGTATCATCTCTGTCCCCAAAGAGCTTTCAAGTGCCATCTCTGTCCCTAACCAGCTTTCCTGTGACTCCCGTCACACAATAGGATCAAAAGGCAGGAATGATTGGTAGAAAGGTTGAACGTGATGAAGGCGTTTCATCTCACAAGACCAGGGAAATTATTTGGGGGGTGCTCATCTCATCGACCCACCTCCTCATTAGTACGCCACCCTGTTTACCGCTAGAAGACAGCTAAGATTAAATAAAAACAGAGCAGTACTGTGAGTTGCTTCACTTTTAGAATGTAATTGGTAATTATACCTAAACATTCCATTAGTTTCCATGGTGATTGCTTCATTGTTAGGAAAGGACCCATTTTACAGCGGGAGCCTAAAAACCTTGGCTTACCTCCATTATCACAGCGCCCTTACCCTTCCATCCCAGCAGGTCCCTTCTTTCTTTCCCCATCACCACACAACCCTATCTCTCCTTTACCTTGCTCTTTGAGGAAGCAGAAAGGGGGCGTAAAGCCTGGTGGTCTGGTGGGTAGCAGAGGTCTGTTCGTTCCACCAACAGCACTGACTCCTCCACATGCTTTTACATTCTACCCATGCCACAGTTCCCCTCCCTGATAATGCCCATGACTGTACCAGGAGGTGAGCGGGCATACTTACATTTCCATGAATTAAAATAGCTTTGCAAATTTCTTGAACTAATGAAAGATGCAAATGAAAATGAGGTGTCTAGTCATTATGATAAACAACTCTTTCAGTTTACTAGCGTAGTAACTAGCGTTGCTTTGATACTGCCCCTTTAAGGTGTACAGGGCTGGTCCTCAGTAAACATTCTACTTTGGCGTGGGTACAAAGTGTCTCTCTGCTTTATTGGTAATTCTAGATTGTTGCTATTAGCTCATTCTAGACCTGTTGTCAGAGAACAATATCTGTACATGAATTATTGATGATTTTCAGACTTTTATTAAATGCTGTGTACTCGCTTAACCCAAAACGCATATATTAAAATAGAAAGTTGTTGGTTCCTAAGTGAACTATATTAGTATTTAACTGCTACTGAAGCTGGAATACAAAAGAGTTTTCTGTTCAAAAGAAATTACATTCCGATCCATTGTTTTTTTTATATGCTATCCTGTGCATCTTTCCCACGGGGCAAACGAGAAAGCTAAGTGGCTACAAATCCCCCTTTGCTTACTGATCATTGTGGTAGAAGTAGGGGAATACATAAGTATATTCGCCCCAACCAGAAGCTGTATAGAGCTTATATGGAGATTTAAAAGAAACCTTCTAGTCTTCGTAAGATCCTACTGCCTGCTCAAAAGAGCTTGCAATCTGCTAATTGCTAAAACCCCTTCTGTGCATCTGTAGGTGACTTGCTGATATTCAGAAGCAAAATGAAAGCTCTTTGTTCTCTATGGCTTTATCAGTGGGCAGACATTTTGTTTGCCATGTTAGACCAGATTGTGGTTCATACAGCCCAAGGTTAAAGGTCAACTGTAGCAAAAATGTAACTAATGTTTACTGTAGATAGTTTGCATAGAAATCCTTTAATGAGAATAAATAATGTACCTTATTGAGCCCTCTTTGCTCTGTATAGCTCTAACAGGGGGCAGACATGTTGTTTAGAATCTTGGGTCAGATCGGTCAGATCTTCCTTCATGGTCACCAAGGTGAATGAAGAACTGCCATAAGGTTCTAAACAACATGTCCGCTCCCTAGTAGAGCTATACAGAGCAAAGAGGGCTCAATAAGGTACATTATTTATATCCTTTCATTAAAACATTTCTATTTAAAATTTGTACACTTTATGCAATCTTACAGTACTTATGATTTGGCTACAGTTGTCCTTTAAGGAGCATCTGTCCCAGTCGTCTAAACAATATGGCCGTCTCCTGGTAGTGCTACACGACTTAAGACGGCTCAGTGAGGTGCTTTATTTGTATTTCTTCATTAAAGCCTTTATATTTAAAACATCTACGCTTGACGCAATCTTCAAATTAAAGAAAAGTGGTTTTTTTTGCCTACAGCTATCCTTTAAAATTCAACAAATCCTCACCCAATTTGTATCAAGCGCTGTCTATCTGCTTGTACTGTCCATCCCTCATAATAACCTAAATACACGTGATTCTCACAAGAGGGAGCCTTTCTTCTTAAGGAAAAACAGGTTTCCATTTCAGTAACGATGCTTTTTTCCCTAGTGGATTTGTCGGAAACGTTCGAGCTACTCTTTCTTTCAAATATGACTCAGGCAGTGACAGAGTTCTATTTAATTGCAAACAAAGTCATGGGAGAAGGTGAATACATTCCCCTGTTCCTGCACCCATTATCAGATGATCTATTATCACACCCCAACATCTAGTAATACCATTAAATAACGCTGTCACGACTGTACTGTCAATTAATGTTTTATCACTAAAACTTAGTTCAGCTCAAGTGGAACTACTGAGTAACTCCCAAAATTGTGCTCAGGTGAGCTTGAGTTCTTGTGAAAACTGTCTCTCATTTGGTTTCCGTGGACATTTTTTGTTTTTAATGTAATTTAATTTTTAACATTCACCTTAATCCAAAATAGGTGCCCCTGACCAATGGTTAAGTGCCTTCCCGTGTGAAACGCGTCAGATGAAGCAGGTATACAGAGGACCCACACATTAACATATATAAGCATAGATTTTCGTTTTAGATACAACGTGTTGGGGATTTTGAGGAATTTTAGACTGGTGGGAGATTTGATGGTATCTGGAAGACTATTCCAATGAAGCACTGTGGGTTCTGCAACCAAGTTCGTTTTGTAGAGTTGAATAGTATATTAGATGCCAGAACTGGAGTTTGTAAAATGCATGGGGGAGCCAGAGTGATCATACTGATAAGGTTTTTGTACAGGCTTTCCAGAGAAGAGATTATTAACCTGGCAAGAAAGTGAGCCTGTAATGTGAGCCTGGAGTCAAGCGTCAGCCATTTTAGATCTTGTAATATATCACAGTGATGCTGAGAGGACAAGGCGAACATAGCGAATTGTATAGTGTTTAGGCTGACCTACTGAGACGGGTCTGTGGCTCAGATGTGTACTCTGTAGCATTCCCAATAAAAATGGCTGGCATTACCCCAGGGGTGTCAAACTTGACCTGCATTACCCTATAATACTCTGCCCTATAAGAGTCTAGCAGAGCAATATGGGAGACGTACTGGATGGAGAATCTCAACTGGACATCCCTGCATTAGATTTTACCCTTTATTATATTACTATTTAAAATAATTTCCCTTGGATATAGGGGAACTTCCTTGTCCCACAGTTGGCTGAAATACAAGAGCAATTATTTATTTTGTGACATATTCTAAATTTTAGGTAAATGACCTATTTTACAGCTCTCCACTATTCCTGTATTGGTGATTGACTAAAGCCGACAAAGGGCATGTCTAATTTACTTACATTTTTCTAATTTAATCATCGTTACTCGTCTTCTTAAAAAAAGTGGCATTAATTTCAATGAGTTTCTAATTTTAAGTGCCGGCTGGTGAAGAACTGAAAGGGTTTTTCATTTTGCACAGGCTGCTATCTAACTAGCCAAGGACACATTCATGCTTCAATGGGAATTAAATAATTTAGGGGTGGGCCTTGATTAGGGACATTGAAACTCAATAATTTTAAACACTTTTAAGAGCTCAATTTGTAATGTAATAAAAGATGTATAAAACTCATTTTATGGGCGATATTTGGTCCCAGCGAAAATTAAACACCTTAGACTTATTAAGGAGACACTTTGGAGGCTACAACCAAGTCAGCCCTTTTGTTTCAATGCAAAAGGCCATTTCGTTAGATGCTCTGTTTTTTAGTGTTTGGCCTCGAGACCATTTTTTTAAATTCCAATTGACTTTATTAAGACACTATAGGACAAATTCTATGAACAAACCCTATAGAGTAAAAGTCCCGCATATGCTATACTATTTGCTCACCTGCTTATTCCATTTGTTCTCTAGCCATTAGCGGCAGAGGCATCACTAGGGTTGGTGTCACCTGGTGCGGACCGCACCCCCCTCGGGACGCCACTGATTAGCGGGTAAGACCTGAATCTCTGGGGTCCACTTTATGAGTAAAGAGAGTAGGGGTTTACACTGCTATACTCTAAATATTCCTGGTTTAAAAGGTTTGTTGAAAACGCTGATTTTGTGATAATACTATTAGTCACAGGCATAAGCTTTATTTCTTTGGCCCTTGAAGAACATTTATGGTGTCCACCCATAAAACCATCCATGATGGTTCTTCTGCTTCTCCTCCCTTAAAGACCCAGTAAAACTTTGGGTTTTTTTCAGGAGAGATGGAATGGCAGGGAATTGACAAGCGATTTCAAACTTAAGAAGGCCAAAACAGTTGAGTTGGAAACATTCTCCAATACAGCTAAATTGGGGACAATTTCCAGCTCGGCTACTTTGGCCTTAAGTTTGAATTTCCCTTGCCAATTCCCTGCATTCATGACTTAAGCCATTTAACTCCAGATTCTCTGCAATAGTAATGGATTGAGTTTCACTACCAGCATATTACAAATCCCAAACTTTATACCACTCTACCAGAGCCCTACGAGGCAGGCAAGCCCCTTGGCTAGAATGTTTCATATTTAGGGGCAACTTAAAATGAAGAGAAGCTTTTGTTAAGTCAACTTCCCTAAACACGACACCCCCAATTTGCACCCACTCGATCCGTTTGCCCTCATCCTCCGCACACTTACCGCTAAGCCCTGCCTATAAACTCTGGATGTGTAAATTCATCCATTGTATCATACCGTTAACTCAGATTTTGTTTTCTACTGTGAACTTTTGCAAAGCAGTTAACATTTTTTGACCTTTGTTTACCCTGACTTCCAAGGGTGCCCTAGTGGCTGTGGTAGAAAATGGCGACAGCATAACGAATATAAACATGACTATACATGAAACTATTCCACATGTTTTTTTTGTCCAGAACACACAAACCTCAAATACATCTTTATAATAGATAAAAAAACACTAAACATTATTTCTCAATTAGCAATTAGCACCGCCTACGTCTCGAATTCTGCCATGTGCCATGTTCCAGCCTCGATTTGACAATACATGCAACATAATATCCTTGTGTGTTCCTACACTCTACACACTGGAAAAATGATAAAGTACCTGTATTTTCCCCCTGAATTGTAATGAATTTTAATGTGCATACCTACATTCTCTTGACAGACAGAATGACCTGTGATTTGATGGAAGAGTATCGAAGGCACAAATAGCAACATCATTAAGTTGAGTATGAAATCTTACTTGTTTCTACTGTAATCAAGAAAGTAACCAATACATTAATCATACCTGTACAGTTATCTCGACAGAGTAACCTGGAGAGACTTCAGAGACTGATGGATAGCATCTAAATTGCTCTATAATCCAGTTGTGTTAGCCTGATGTTACCCAGGACTGGGTGTATAATGACTTTCAATTTCAGCTGTGATACAATCATTCTAAATAAAGATCCACACGTCCACCTTTCGGGGTGGAATTTGAGATGCACAGTTAATAATATTCTGTCAAACGCCTGCGAGGAAAAAAAAAATATGATAAGATTTTTAATTATTTGAGGGGAAAAAAGGCCGGAAAATGGATTTTTCCCACTCAGATAGAAATACAGTGCTATGCAAAGACAATAGATGCATTTGTCTGTCTGTCTGTCTGTCTGTATGTCTATCATCTATCTGTCTATCTATCTATCTATCTATCTATCTATCTATCTATCTATCTGTCTTTCTAACTACTTATCTATCTATCTTTCAGCTATCTATCTGTCTGTCTCTCTGTCTATCGATCTGTTTAGCTATCTGTCTGTCTATGTATATATATCTGTCTGTCTATCTATCTATCTATCTATCTATCTATCTATCTATCTGTCTGTCTGTCTGTCTGTCTGTCTGTCTGTCTGTCTATCTATCTATCTATCTTTCTGTCTGTCTGTCTATCTACCAATCTATCTGTCTGTCTGTCTCTGTCTATCTATCTATCTATCTATCTATCTATCTATCTATCTATCTATCTATCTATCTGTCTGTCTGTCTGTCTGTCTGTCTGTCTGTCTATCTATCTGTCTGTCTCTGTCTATCTATCTGTCTTTCTACCTATCTATCTGTATGTCTGTCTGTCTGTCTATCTATTATCTATGTATCTGTCTCTCTATCGATCTATCTATCTGTATGTCTGTCTATCTATCTATCTATCTATCTATCTATCTATCTATCTATCTATCTAACATCTATCTTTCTATCTATCTGTTGATATCTATATGCCATCTATCTATAGATCTATCTGCCTGTCTATCAGTTAATATCTATCTAATATTATCTGTCTGTCTGTCTGTCTTTCTACCTATCTATCTGTATGTCTGTCTGTCTATCTATTATCTATGTATCTGTCTCTCTATCGATCTATCTATCTATCTGTAAGTCTGTCTATCTATCTATCTATCTATCTATCTATCTATCTTTCTATCTATCTGTTGATATCTATATACCATATATCTATAGATCTATCTGTCTGTCTATCCGTTATTATCTATCTAATATTATCTATATAGCTGTTTTTTTATTTCTCTCAGCCTGTCTGTCGGTGTGTCAGTCTGTCTATGTACAGGGTCTACTCAATAAAGAGAGAATTGAAGGGAGTTGCGATGGGAATTTCAAACTTAAGGCCAATGTAGCCAAGTTGGAGAATTTTTCAAACTCGGCTACTCTGGCCTGAAGTTTTCTATTCCCATCTCTATTCCCTGCAATTTACCCTTATGTATCTATTAATCTCCATACATCTCTGTATGCCTGTCTGTCTGTCTCTACACGTCTATCCATCTGCCTATCGAGCTATGTGCCTGGTTTTCCTCCTACCCTACATTTCTCAGGTTTACATAGCATTATTATTGCATTGCCCCCCTGACAACACATAATTAAAATACAAATCCTTATAGACTTAACATGGAAAGTTACAGAACAGCTTATGTCAGATAATTATTTAGTAAGCTGGACAATCAGAGAGATTAGCACTCAAGGCTAATTACACAATTTTCCTAAGACCGTTGCAAAGCAGTCTGGGAAAATACCTCTGGTGCTTACCTGGGTTAAATCAACATAACAATGGTTCCTCAGTAAGTGGTGAGGTCTGTGCTTTTCCTCTACCCTTCACTCCTTCCTCCCACAAACTACAGATTTATAGGGATATTAAAATGGGTGTGCACTTTTCCACTTAGATGTTCTCTATGCCCAACCAGCGGGTCTAGGACACTTCCGCGCCCCATCTTCATCGCTGACAGTTCAGCGCGGCAGTTAGAACGCTGAACTGTCAGCAATGTAGAATAACGCGGCCGTTTCATCGTTTTCATCGTTTCATAGCCGCGGCTATGTAAGAGCTGACAGTTCAGCGCCGAACTGTCAGCTCTTACAAATGTACAAGTAAAAAGAAAATACTCCCCCCTAATAAATGATTCCCAAACCCCAATACTAACACTAAACACTAAACCCCAATACTAACACTAAAATTAACCCCAATACAAAAATGAACCCCCTAAACCCTAATACTAACCCTAATACTAACCACCGAGCCCTAATACTAACCCTAATACTAACCCCCGAGCCCTAATACTAAAATTAACCCCCTAAACCCTAATACTAACCCTAATACTAACCCCGAGCCATAATACTAACCCCAATACTAACGCGATGAAATCTCCAGCGACGATCTGTCTTGCTGTGTAGAGTCGGCGGTGAAGCATGATTAAGCGCTGTAATACGCGAAACGCGTAAGGTGCGGTTTTCTGTTTGTCCATTTTGCTGTACATGTACCTCCTTTTTGGTCTCGTGTTCACTGTTTAATAAAGCACTTCATTGGATCGCTCACTGGAGTGGAGTGCACATCATTTCTTCGTCTCTTTTGCCTGTATATCACACGCCTGGTCAGCGGGATGGAGCACCGACGTGGAGAGCATAGGTGAGCGGAGCCGATCATCATTTTTCGTCTTTTGATACAGAGTCGGCGGTGAAGCAGCTGCGTGGAAGCAGCCGCGATGAAGAGTCCCATCCCCCAACCAGCATCCAATGAATTATTTGCAGTACAGTAAGGATATTAAAGCATTACATTCATACATTTCTGTTGACCATACTACCCCTTTAAGGGGAATGCACACAAGAGTGCTGCATTAAAATCGTTGTGGGGGTCTATTATGATAGTCCCCTGTGGAAGGGAGAGTCTGGCCTCCTGCTCTGAACATAAAGATGGCCATGCGTGGCCTCATTTGTCCTTGTAAACACGAGGAGAAGGTAATACAGAATGTTGCATCGATGGAGGTCGTTTAAACAGGCCTGTCTGTCTTCACGTGTAAACCAAAAGCAGTTCATCCAAAATGGAAGGCTCTTGCAGCAAAATGGTCGTCTTTAAGGCCGGGTGAAAGAGGCTGATGTAGAGGCGTAACTAAAAACCAAAGAGCCGCTGTGCAAAAATTGCCCCTAGGGGCCCTAGACTTCAACAAACAACATTCCCTCGCCCCGTAACTAAACTTTTGTATGCACCCATCTTTCTTTGTTCCCCTTTAGGTCTTTTTTTCTCTGTCTCCTCCAGGTTTTTCTTTCTATGTCCCCTCAGGGTCTTTTTTTCTCTTCAACTTCCCCCTCCTCATGTCTTCCTTTGCTTGTCTCTTTCTCTTCCACCGCCGCTCTTAACTCTCTCCTCGCGTTCTTACTGTTTTGCGCTGTTACACTTGCAGCGCTGTATGGTGATGTATGGTTGACCTGTGGTTGCCTGCGTGGCTCCATGCACAGTGCAGCTTCAATGGCGGGGCGGAGGCTACCTACATCTTACGGACCACATTCCCTGGCCCCTTAAGGAACTCCACTGACGTGTGCTGAGACATGCTTCAAGTGGTCACAGAGGTCACCCTGGACCCATAGGGTGGGGCCCCGGTCGCAGTTGGTACCCCTGCAGTGACCACGATGCAGTTCCAGTCTTTCTAAGAAGATGGGCTCCCCAGCCAATCAGAGGGAATAGAATTTCTCCCTTGTGATTGGCTGTGCTAGAGTGAACAGGGAACTCTCCAGTCCTGAGTCTTCAAGCTGCTGCTCTGCATGTGCCTGTCTCAGCATAGACATTTGGTCTTTGGCAAAAACAATTGGAAAGTTGTCTAGAAATCCAGTGAGCAGAGACTTGCCCAGGGTCCCATAAACATTAAAAATGTCCCTTGTGCACCAAATATATATTGGCTGGCTGGCTGGTGTTGCACACTATTTAAAGAAGAGATTAGCAATGTGCCTTAATGTCATAGACTCTGGGGCAATATAAAACAGAATTTGATTAACACATCCCATATAAAAATTTTGAGGACCAAATTTCTGTTTTAAACACTGTCGGGGCACTGCAGATAGGGAACTGGGGACTAATAAAAGTATTTAGAAAATTGGGCAGACTAGATGGACCGAATGGTTCTTATCTGCCGACACATTCTATGTTTCTGTGAACCGTATTCTGTTGTGTTGATATTAATAGAACTGTGATATTGTATTTGTGAATATTAAATATCATTAGTTTGTTTGGATCACCAGTGATTTTGTTTCTCTGATCTATAGGTTTGACTCAACAAATGTAGCTCTTTGTGCACTCTCTGTACAAAGGCATAGTCTAGGTATAGTGATAAAATGTATGTTTTCTTAATCTAACAGTTAATTTACTAGCACAAGATTAATAATTCAATTGGCATTATTGTAGCAATGTATTATTTAGAAAAACGAAATAACAGAAAATGAAACAGTTAATTATCAAACTGATTACGAGCTAAAGAAGATTAATCTCATCTCTCTATATAGTCCTTTTTTTTATGTCTCCTACTCAAAATCAAAAGGCCTGCTGTGTAAGATTGTTGTAAACATAATTAAATAGTAATTTGTGTGTATATGGGTGCAACTATGCAGATAGATGTGGGGAAGCAAAATAAAGAATTCCGGTAAATTGAATTACTTTAGCTGTAGTTTACTAATTAGTTAAGACAAAGGGAGCAATCAAATAGACAAATTGATCAAAAACAATGTGAGCTTACAAAAGTTATTTCCATTATTTTCTGTGCATGCTGGGTTTCTTGCATTCAATCCTTGTATCTAATTCTTTTCACTGCAGATTGGAAGAAAATTCAAGAAAGCTTCTAGCACGCCACACACACAAAAAAAAAAGTGGATGAATTTCAAGTGTTTACGGAAAGCACGAAAAAAAAATAAATATGATATTAAATCTAAATTTATTTTTTTACAAGCAAAAATTCCAGTAGCCCTACTATTATTGTTATTTGTATAATTATTTATTTTATAATGCTTTTCAAAGTTAATATATAGTGTCCCTAGTATGAGGGTAAATTGATATGTGCCAGTTTATATTGACCGGTAGCTGCCATGCTTCTTTCTGAAGTAGAGAGTCTGATGTGGTCACCTACTATCACTCACTTCTAATGTCATGAGGTCATTAACAAGCATTTATGCACTAGCAGAGAGAGATTGTCTGCACTCTCAGACCCCAAACAAATGCAAGCGATAGCCAGACACTATGATTGGCTAAGCACTTGCTGACAGTATTGGCCACATCAGTTTTGTTTCCTGGGAAAAGAATTTTGACAACACACATCTACAAATACAAGACAGGTCCGTCTTTCCTATAGAAATAGCAAATGTACTGTACAATCACCACTACAAGGGATTCTGGGTAGACATATGCAAAGAAGGTCAACAATTATAAAAATGCCTTGATTTCCACTTTATACATTCTCTAATGGTCAGTGTGGGCTTTTGCACAGGGCCCACACTGCTGCTCGTGCTCCCTGTGTGAAGTGATGACGCAGGGCATCGTATTTCCGGGAGGGAGCGCGGGCAGCACGGACAGAGCTCTGTGTGTGTGTGTTAAACACACTGAGCTCATGCTGTGCAATTGCTTCTTAGAATGGGGGCGGACCATCACCTGGCACCCGGTGAGGACCACCCCCTCCTCCAGATCCATCAGTGTTGCTGAACATCAGCATCAACATCTTCTGATCTCCCCAGCCAATGCCTCTACCGGCAAACTTTTTTTTTTTTTTTACATTGCGCCGCCTGGGGTATTGCACCCTGTGCGCTTTCACAGGTCGCACACCCCTAAGGCCGGCCCTGACTGCAGGCAAATATATCACACCTTGTAAATACCGTATTTGCTCGAATATAAGACAAGTTTTTTTTCAGAGCAAATGCTCTGAAAAATCCCCCTCGTCTTACATTCGAGGTCGTCTTATAATCTGACCTCAAATTGAGGTCAGACTATAAGACATGGATCCAGGTCCCCAGCAGAGCTGCAGGGGACCTGGATCCCCCTCTCTAACAGCAGGGGATGTCTGCGCGATGAGCGCAGACTCCCCTGCTTCTGCCCGGCACGACCACCGGGGCTTCTATGATGAAGCCGGGTACTTCCGGCTTCGTCACAGAAGTCCCGGCGAGCGTGCCGGACGGCAGCAGGGGAGGTCTGCGCTCATCGTGCAGACATCCTCTGCTGCCCCACTAGGCACCAGGGTGAATCGGGCAGCTGGGGGATGTCTGCACGTATCGTGCAGACATCCCCCGGCTGCCCCCACTTGCCACCAGGGAACGAAACCAGGTAAGGGGGAGGGGGGGGGACAGAGGACACAGACAGACTATGGGATGGGGGATAGAGAGAGACAAAGGGAGGGGGGAGCACACAGACAGACAAGGGGAGGGGGGGAGAGAAAAGGGGAGAGGGGTTAGAGAGAGACAAAGGGAGGGGGGAGGACACAGACAGACAGGGGGAGGGAGGGGGAGACACAGACAAGGGGAGGGGGGGATATATAGAGACCAGGGGAAGGGGGAAGAGAGAGAAGTTTTGGGGGGAGAGAGAGAGACAACGCTGGGGGGGAAAGAGACAGCTGGGGGAGGGGGAGAGAGGCCGCATTGGCACATAAAAGGAAATAAAAACAAGAAATGCATTTGTGTTATATAAAGTTTTTATTAAATATTAAAAATCAATTTACATATATACAAGTTAAACTTTTTTCCTATAGGGTAGTCTAATAATCAGGCTTTTAGTTTTTTTCCTAAAGGAATTTACAAATTTGGGGGGGTCGTCTTATAATTAGGGTCGTCTTATAATCGAGCAAATACGGTATGTAGTTCACACCATTTAGAAACCAAAGATGAACAAACAGCAATGAATGATTGTGAACATTTGTCTACGTAAATTGTCGGCACTACATAAATAAATGGTAATGTAATGGGACTTGTTTGACTGCTCCCAGTCATCAAAATACACACCAGTGTTAATCTTAAACTATTCCTAATTAAAGCGATGTGCATGCAGGGCTAAGAGCGCAACAACAAGATACGGCCTTGCGTACTGTTTATTCATTTTTATTATTACAGTTGGCTGCTGTCAGATGGCCAAATTAAAAACGATTAACACACTGTATGTAAAAATAATATATACAACACTGGTAACAGACCAGTTCATAAAGTAGAACATAAGTACAGGAAAATAGACTACAGAACTTTCCACTTGTCAAGGGTGTAGGATATTGTTAATGACAGGAACATTTTGCTTTAAAAAAAATAAAATAAAAATATATATAAATTGTTACAGCTGTACTCCCAAGGCCTGATTTGTGGAGTTCTGATATATTCTCCTGCTGTTGAGTGGAGATGGCATCCTGCTGTTAATCCAGGGGGGGGAATGAGCTAAATTGTTGCACTTATTACACCAGTGAAACTGCAGACTTGCCGACCATTGCGTCCGATTGATGTATCTGATCTCTCATCTTTGTATCTGATCTCTCGTCTTGCAGATGGCACAGTGAGAGCCGTTGCGGAATAGAAGGGACGGAGGATTAAATCCTGATTATAGGAGTCTACAGGTTGACGGTAAGGTTGCCGTGGAAACACTAAACAACGTCGCTTTTGTCTCCAGGGCTAGCTCACTCCGAGGGGTGTCTACCTCTTTAAATGCTGACGTACTTTCTTGTTTAACAATGAAGCCTGCTCCTTAAACTTGTACCTGCCCAAAGGGAAAAAACCCCCCACTTTAATATGTATATGTATTTTTATAATTATGTGTGTTGTTTTAACGTGTTAATACATGGCCCGACTCTGTCAGTCTATGTAACAAACTTCAATGTGGCGGTCCTTGCACCACAGGTCCTGTCCTCAGGCGGAATGGAGGCCTCCGTAGGCATCCTTCAATGCGTGCGCCTCACTGTTTTGGAGTTTAGAGTGTGTACCAGGGGTGTATTGTGCCAGTGTGGCACACGCCTCTAACTCAAGGGCACAATGTATTTCGTGTATTTTCGGGGGTTTGTGTGCTTCGAACAGACAGTGCACAATCCCTGGAAATACACAAAATATATCCACGGGGCCGACGGGTGTAGCGAACTCGCCAAATTTAACCAGCACAAAAAGTATATAAAATGTGAGTGGCTCTAAATATGTGAGTGACTCTGATGCAAAATTCTCAGCTGCCGCCTGTCTCCCCGATGTATTTCCAGTGTTTGTGTGCTCTCTGTTCGGAGCACAAAACCCCTGGAAATATACCTGCGCACACCGAGCACATATGGAGCATAGGACACTGGTGTGTACTACTCCAGGGTCCACCTTTCAGTGCCACCTGGCTAAAGCCTGAAAGAAAAAAAAATGTACGACTCTTCAATGTGACTTGATATACAATTTACACATTTTCCTCTGCTGTAGTCCATTCTCTACATTCACAGTATTTTATGTTTAGTCCATAGCTTGCAATTCTGCTAACACAATGTATGGATCATTTTTTAATGTTCTATTTTCCTCCAGTAAATAACAAACCAGCAGATCAAACTAGACACCTACTAAGCACTTTTAAATTCATGTAACTTCCCCGTTTAGAAATTAGCAGGGAATGTACTGTGTTTGCCAGATCAAACCATAAGCAATCAGTTTTGAGTTAAGGCATATAGCACCTCTGGGCAACATTTAGGGAGGTGCTAGAGCCAGTTCAAATCAAAAAGGCTTAATGAAAGAATGAACACTGCTGAAGAAACCTTCTAGTGTGAAAAACAGTAACCCGTTAATAGCCAGAGGAGGCAACCAGCCTATGCCGGAATGCAAAGATTGCCCTACTTAAAGGAATATAGATTGTGCCCAGGAACATGAATTTGGGGATAGATCATTTTACTGTAAACAGAGATTTTGTGTAGCTCACACCAAAAAGAGGTTTGTGAAGCTGTTCTGGGAACTTGTGTAACAAACCAAGGGGTAATGTCAGAAGGGCTCATGAGTTTTGATTCTTAGATCCTCTTTAGATGTAGCTGGCATGGTTATCGCACTGTGTATCATCTTAAGTCACTGAGACTTGTATGACTTTTTTGGTCCGGCCAGTTTTTGTCTATTGCCCTGTGTACATGGACAACAAAGTTGTGTGTCACATTACATTTTGCCCTTTAACTTTGTATCACGTTTACCTGATCTGGTTCCCAAACCCCTTCATTTGTGTACTATGGATTTGCAGACAAGAAGATCATCCTGATAAGGACCAGTCATACTGAGCTAGTGAGTAAGTCCAGAAGGTGGACCCACTTAAATAATAAAGTATTGTACTCAGCTGACACTTATTTGTCCAGAATGCATTATTTAACACAGATTCGATTTTTTTTTTTTTAAAGTTTCTCTGTTAACTCTTTATGTACAATTGCCAGTCAAATAAACCGAATCGTGACGCACCAAAACGTCACGATTTGTTCCTGGCCACCGATCGCAAGGTGTTTGGTAACCAGGAACACTATGGCAGAGACCCGGTCAATAGACGGTAGACAATAACAGCTCAATCAGTAGAATGTGGAGAGAAGAAATACAGATGCATCCATTGACAGTGTTCTCTGTGATGTAAAAGACCATGAAAGAATAACAAGGTCAGAACAATAGCATAACAAACAGTCCCAATTGTTTATACAGCACCTAATGAAGCCCTGGTGGACTTATCTATTGAAATAAGGATTAAGGGGTGAAGGATGTGATTGGGAACGTGGGCCCGAGTGACTTGATCGATTAAATGGATCTTACACAGGTCAGAGATTGAAAAAAAGGGCCTCTTTCCCCCCCAATGTTTGAACAATAGATCAATGCCATATTAACCACAGTAACCTTGTGAAGTGTATTATCCTTTATATGACAAAGAATTTGTATTTTTTTTTTTTTTTTGAAAAGCAAAACAGTATTTTTTTTAACAGTTAGTTACTAACTGACCAGCCCTTGATGTGCCAGGAGCTTTTGTTTTCTGATTGAGTTTAAAAAAAAAAAAAAAAAAAATATATATATTCAACTTATTGAGCGTTCTGTATTCTCGTTTCCTTGAATTATCAAATTTAGGATCACAGCTACAGATGTTTAATTGTTGATGAATAATGTAAAATAATGCTGAAAGGAAAAATAATTGTAAAGCTATAAATTAATTTAAAAGCTTCATGGCAGAAGGTGGCACAATGTTTCGTGGGACGCCAATATTGCTCAATATGTCTTCTCATTCATTTCCCTACTGAAATATATTGACCATGCTTCCCACATCGTGACATCACATTTTGTTGATCACCGATGTACCATTTATTTTTTTACATTCTTATACAGCGTTAAATTAAACCTTCTGCGGGGACTATAATTATGATAAACAGTCTTAATTTATTTACGTCATTTCAACCAAGATGTTCGATGAGATCATCACAACCTTGGCCATCGGGCTCTTTTCAGTGATGCAAATGATCATTTCACACTGTGTTTTTTAGCCCTGAATTGTCTGTTGTAGTCTATGGTGTCCAATGACCTCAGATTAATGAGCCCATATAGAGCCTATTACATGGCACATCAACAAAGAGCTAATTTGGAGCAAAGTTCTAAAAGTGTAGACCAAATGAACGCCCTTGCTGAATGTTTCATGTTTTGGACTTTGACCCAATGTTACACTTTGAGTACAGCTATATGTGCTTACCTTGGACACTATCTATCTATCTATCTATCTATCTATCTGTCTGTCTATCTATTATATTACATTAACTCTTTTTTATCTAGCACCAACAATGTATGCAGCAGTTAGTACAGAAATTAGAATTATACGCTACGTTAGACAAGCAGAGGCAGGCTAACAGACAGATCAACAGGTAAGATTACAAACTTACCTGTTGATCTACCAATCTAGCAACCTACCTACATATTTACCTATCGATCTACCTACTACTTATCTAACTTCCTACCTATACATCGACCTACCTACCATTTATCTTATCTATGGCCCATGATGTCTCACCTGACAATCTGATTTAAGGAGCTCGGCTGTTTCTCCATGTTTGCAAATTGTGCTTCCGCCAGAAGAAAACAGGGACCCATTAAGGTAAAATATTAATCATGCACATGTTAACAGGAAACATATCCTCTTGTGATGATAAAGTCTTAATTGGTAGTAAATCGAACCATGTTGAAACATCTTTATTAAAACACTACATCCCAGCATCGTGTGCATGAGAGGTAGAGCTAATTAGCTGCTTAAGTGTTTGTTTTTTTTGTTGTGTATCCAGCAACAAAACTGAGAAAATGTGTTTATTCTGTTGACAACTTTGTTTGTTGTTTAATATTCTATATGGCTTTTGTAACGTAGACAGAGCTCGGGTTGGCTAGAGTAAATACACCTAGGAAGGAATCCGCAAAATTTGAAAATTTCCCTTTATTGGTTATCTTATTAGGGATATAGACGATAAATGATACAATGATCTTTCAAAGGTGTATTACCACTATAAAAACA
This sequence comes from Pelodytes ibericus, assembly GCA_036172795.1. Lineage (NCBI taxonomy): Eukaryota > Metazoa > Chordata > Amphibia > Anura > Pelodytidae > Pelodytes > Pelodytes ibericus. The sequence continues at coordinate 73,944,038 of CM069865.1, read as the reverse complement.
GGGAAATTACTGAACAAGAATGCTAAACTACCACCCTGCATCAACCATAATAAGAATTAAGATAAAAAACCCAGGCTGAAACCCCCCCCCCCCCAAATGTTGCAGCGGGGGATGGGTGCCTACAGACCCAAAACTGAAATGGAAACAGGACTAAGCTGATACCCCTAGAGGGGGCTAATTACTGAACAAGTCTCGCCATAAAGGAATTAGCACAGTTAGTAGTTTGTATGAAAACAACCAGATAATAACAAGTGGCTAAAGGAAAGAAGGTTTAGTAAAGTGTTTACACCTTGAGTACAAAAAGCATACATTGTTCAAAGGATTAATGAAATAATAATAAAAATAATGTAATATTTAAAGAAATATACTAAAAGGGATTTAGGAGTAATAATTTCAGAGGACTTGAAGGTATGTAGGTAATGCAATAGAGCAGCAGGAAATGCTAGCAGAATGCTTGGTTAGATAGGGAGAGGTATTAGCAGTAGGAAGAGGGAAGTGCTCATGCCATTGTACAGAGCACTGGTGAGACCTCACTTGGAGTATTGTACGCAGTACTGGAGACCATATCTCCAGAAGGATATTGATACTTTGGAGAGAGTTCAGAGAAGGGCTACAAAACTGGTTCATGGGTTGAAGGATAAAACTTACCAGGAAAGGTTGAAGCATCTTAACATGTATAGCTTGGAGGAAAGACGTAACAGGGGGGATATGATTGAAACATTGAAATACATAAAGGGAATCAACACAGTAAAGGAAGAAAGTATATTTAAAAGAAGAAAAACTACCACAACTAGAGGAGATAGTCTTAAATTAGAGGGGCAACGATTTAAAAGTAATATCAGGAAGTATTACTTTACTGAGAGGGTAGTGGCTGTATGGAATAGTCTTCCAGCGGAAGTGGTAGAGGTAAAGACAGTCAAGGATTTTAAGCATGGGTGGGATAGACACAAGGCTATCCTAGCTATAAGACCGGGAACGGGGGACTAATAAAAGTACTCAAAAAAAAAAAAAAGGGCAGACTAGATGGACCGAATGGTTCTTATCTGCCGACACATTCTATGTTTCTATGACATGTTTCTCAATTGTAATAAATCTCTAAACTGGCATGGTCTTTAAAAGTTTGCTGGAAGGAAGATTATAGAGCCAATCTGGATGTTTGATAAAAATCACCAAATTTGAGAGAGAATCGGTAAATATACCTGTTGCTTTTAGACATGAAATATAATTTGTTGACTGATTACATATGAGGGGGGGAAAAAACTCCTTTGATATACTGTATGTGTCACAGGAAAAGCCACAAATTAAATATTTTATTCACATGATTATTTGTCTTCCCAAAAAAAAATTTTTTCTGCTTCAAACTGCTTCAAACGCCTTAATTATGCATGCAGATTTCAAAGTTCTTGCATTATTTATCGGTCACGAAAGTATTGACTGACACTCTTTGAGTGTTGTGGCTTTTTTGTTTATCGAGAAGCAATTTGGTGGAGTTGTAACATATGTCAAACTGAGAATTCATTGCAGGTAAATTAATTTCAAGCTAGTTATTGGAAATTGTTTACATTTGTTTAAAAAAATTAATTTGGTGCCAGACGGCAAAGGTTTATGCTCGTCTTAGATGTTGCATATCAGCTAAATGGGAGAGTGAAATGTAATGGGTTTTCCTGGAATTCATTCGTTATGCAAATGTATCACTTTTTTTTCTATAAGAGTTCAAAAGAAAGGATATAATGAACAATTCATTATATTGTGAGGATGCTTAGAAAACACAAATATAGCTCTCTGGTATTTTATTCAAAAATACAAACAAAATAAACATAGAGATTGTTCCAACTGCACACAACTCTTAGTTTAATGCAGATTGTATTCATCCAATCTTCTTGAAATGTAAGTAGATTTTAACTAAAATAAGACAGGCAAGCTTAGCAAGCATGAATATCATGCAAATACCGTATTTAAACATTGCTTGAAACGTAATCCGAGATCCAAATGCTTTTAGTAATCTTAGATTTGTGTGCAGAGTCCAATCCATATCGTCTATCATTCTAATCTCGGATTAAGGTAGACATAAACATGCTTTCAACAGTGTCTTGTGGCTCAAAGGAACAAGATAAAGTATTGATATTGGCTAGAACACGTAAAATTGCAGATGATGTGTGCTCCATTTCCTAGCATGCTCAGCCAAAAAAATGAGCATGCTGATAACTCTAACTTGCAGCACAAACAAAAGCCAAAAGTTGATTGCCAGCAGAAATACATGTCAGATTTTTCTATGCATGAATTTTTCAGGGGTCCACGCGTTTCGCTGTAGATGTAGATCAGCTTGGATGTCACGCCATATCTCAGATGCATCTTATCTTTAATGTCATGAATTGTTGAATTGCAGATTTGGGCTAGAGGTGGCCTCTGAGCTATTGTTGTACTACAGTCCTGGGGTTCTAAAACATTCAGTATCGTTTTAATAATGCATGCTCTAAGACTATTGGTCATGGATGAGAATCTAGACACTCACTCTGGAGCAGCAGCAAAAACAAACAAACAAAAAGTATCAAGTTTGAGTTATAAGTTAGAACATTATTTTAACAGCAACATGCCATGTAAAATCATGTAGAAGTAAATAAACCCACTCTGTTATTTTAGGGTTTGTATTACTTATTGAAGGGAGAGTTTCCTAATTTTAAGAATCCACAGAATATTGATCATTTCTCAGGGCTCCTCTTAATCCTTGGTGCATAACTCCTAGTGCAGACGTCACTCATTAACACCTTTCCCACTGCCAGCAGTATACTTTGAATTTACCTTCTCTTGTATCAAAATGAGTTGTGCATGATTAAATCATTTAAGGTGGAAAATGAAAATAACAGACCTATTTTGTTTTATTCCCTTGGCATCTTACTGGAGTTTAGAATTTTTTTTTTTTTTTTTCTGCTTGTACCCCTCAGGCATTTCTCCACACTCTACAAACAGAACAGAAGCATGATTATTAATTGATGTTAAATATACAGGTAATACAATCAGTTTGTGTGTTAATTAAAGAACATTTGTATATCAAGCATTTTAAAGGCAGCAGGGTAGATGCAAAAAGTTTTTAACTATACCTGGGACTTTAAGAATAATGCATGCTATATACCCCAAATAATTCCAAATCATTGACCCTGCATGGGGCCAGCAGCCTCCTGTTGGCACTAGGAGATAAAAAATGAACCCCCCCCCCCCCCCTTCAATTTCTGGCAGGGTCAACTCAGACCTACAATTTCCCATGTTAAATAAACTTAGGACCATTACATTGTAAATGTTGGGCAAATGTAACATCTCTAGGACATAATAAAAAAAAAAAAACAGAGAATATCTGAATGTACTTTTCCTGGTTAATGTTCACAGTTGGAAGTATTTGCACAATAAATAGATCTTTTATTAATATTTTTTCCTACGCTACTTCTTTATTCACTGGTTCTGTGTGAAGGATTCCCGAGACACCACTTTGAGTTTTTATGTTGGGTAAAGGGGAAGATACACACGAAGAACATGAAGCGATTGAAGACTATGGAAATTTTAAGTTCTGACTTTATGAATGAGAATTGATTCCATGACAACAGATGTGAAATCTGTTACTGGAAGCTAAAGCTTTCATTAAGAGAAATGACTAAGTGTTCCAAGCGATTTATAATAACCTGATCTTTGAAATGATCCTTTTCATTAAAGGGACTCTATCACCTAGACATACCTTAGACTGAATTCAATTGAAAGTGATCTATACATTGTGTTAGCAAAATTGCAAACAAATGCCTAAATTAGGAGACCAAGTGTTTTGAATGTGTCTGTGTGGTGTCGCCCGCTTATGACATCAGCTGGGGTTTGATATGCAAATTACACATTTCCCATTGAAAACCAGTTCATTTGCATACCGTGCCACAGGTGATGTCATAAACCAGAGACTCCACAGACGCATTTAAATCACATTTTTTCTCCTAATTTAGGAATTTACTTGCAATTTTGCTAGCACACTACAATTGCTTTTTCACTTTATTCACTGTAAAAAAAAAAACATGTTAGGTGATGTTCCCTTTTTATTTAATATGTTTTATTGGTAGATTTTTCAACAAAATACACCGTTTATGCATATGTAACAAAACTCTCAACAGTACAATAAAATTCAGACAAAAATAAACAGCAGCATTAAAGGAAAACAAAATGAATAAACATGCCCCCCCCCCAATATAAAATTACTCCGAGTTGAACAATAAAGACAAAACACTTCTTTTACCTTAAATCACTGTGGGTCTATTTGTTTTTTGTTGTTGTTTTTTTTCTTTTTTTTTTTTTTACAAATTATGTATGTATTTTTTTTTACAAATGTTATTTGTACAGAAACTTCCTGTGTAGGCTTCCTAACAGATCTTGTGCCATGTTAGGAGAATATGTACACTAAAAGAACTATAGACAGAATTATTCAATAAATACCAGAGGGTTGTTTCAAATAGCTTCTCTGTGATAATTCTCCAATGAAGACACATCTTGAAACAGTCATAATAAATCAGTCATAATTACCCCAGGTGGTATCTAGTCCATGAAAGCAACCAATTACCCCAAATGATTGGTGGCAGTCTGACAGGTAAATCCTGTTTCTAGGACACCTGAGTTATATGGAGACTAATATATAGACCTCTCTTTTTTACAACCTGTCCAAAAATGTCGACGGAAAATGGATACATTACATATGTTAAAGCACAATATGTATGTAAATGTCAAAGTTGTAGTAGCAGCCTCATTAAAACTTCTCAGAAGTACCAACTAAGTTTTGAGAAACATGTTATTTTCTCTGATAGGTGAATTGCAGAATTCAAGATGTCAAGTGAGATGCAAAGATCAAGAACCATCAGGTAGGTTAGAAATCAATGCTCTGAGCTGTGTAAGTTCCTTTTCTACATTAGTTTTGAATTGTTACTGACATATGCATTAAACCGTATCTGCATAAAAATATTTCCCCAGCATGCCCCTGGCCTTGTCTTCCTGATTGGCTGCCCTATATATCTTTAACTTGAAACATGATTTGTAACATCTGTAGAGATGTGGAATCTTGAGGTGTCACCTACATGCTCTTATGAGGTGTTCTAGATGTCGTAGGTTGCTTTCTATTTTTAAAAGCATCTTAAAATGTACAAAACTGTTTGAAAGTTCATTAGCATAACATATAGACAGAACGATCTATGGATTATCTATACAATTGCTTGGTTACCTACAGGTGAGAGATCTGCTTTAGCCAGTACCAGTGTGCGTCTTTACGAGTACTAAGAAGGACCAGTGGATACTATGTCCTCGGGTCATTTGTAAAAGAAACATATGAATTATTGTTAGCTATGATAAAGTATTTATTACATCAAAAAAAAAAACAAATCTTTACCTTGGATGAAGTTTTGCTTCAAGTAAACAAAAAAATGCACAACATATAGGAATGATAGCAAAATTTACGCTTGAATTTTCTTGGTTAACTTTTATTTCCAAAAGAAAGAAAAAGTAACAACAAAAAAAAAAAAAAAAAAGCCTGAATATATAAAGTGGCCTAGACATGATGCAGAACCAATTCTACCTACTTGTTAAACCACAACATGCCATATACCATGTTGTCTTAGAAAAAAATAAATAAACTAAAATAAATATAAAACCAGCATGAAACGGTTGAGATTGCTCTTAGGAAATGGACATTGTATCTTTCTTTTACAACCAGAAGAAAATGACACTGGAAACAAAAATGATAAAAGGAGCATAGAAAGAAGAGAACAACAATTGTAAAATGATACGAGCATGGACATGCTGGGCAACCAAGGCCTGGAAAGAAAATGACTCAACAAAACAAGATACTTGTGTAATAATTTAAGAAAATTTCCCACATGCGGCACTAAAACGTTATCCATATTTTGTTCCCTTTTTCACAAAGCCGGGTGTTTGAAGTTGATATGTTCTTTTGGCTGTGCCCACTCGATGGCCCACTCGATTTATCTTTCCTTCTGTCTCTGTTGGACTTCTTCGAGGTTCCTTGACAGCCTGTTCACTTTTGAAATGTGTTCTGAAAAGCTCTTTTCCCGTTTCTCGATTGTATTCTGTCCTGAACATCACTGGAAATCTGCCTGTAGAAATGTTTCATACAACATGGAGGACTTCAAAATCTGTTCGTCTTGGAGCATATCCATTTTTACAGACGCTGACAAGATTCTGCTCTCTAACAATCGGGAAAATTGACATAATGTTCTAATAAAATTATGTTCTGGTACTTTTTTTTTGTTATTAATGAAAGATTATAAGCAAACATGCAGCCTTTTCTGTAAGAGAAATGATGCTCTTTAGACGAAAGTCTCACAAAATGACTTATTATTCTTTATTCTTTTTGTTTTATTATTATTTCTTCTCTCTTCTGTGGTTTGTTACATGTCTTGAGAGCATCACAGAGGGGATTACGGTCAGACGGTATCATCTATTGTTAAAAAAAAAAAAAAAAATCAGTATTCACAGGCCAGCAATGTTACACGTTGGAAAAGTAAAGATTAGGTAATGGACAAATCCTGAGGTCCAGTAGTAAATTAAAGATGTTATTTGGGAGCTTTTTGGAGTCAACAAACAATCGTGTTAAACCTCTGATTAATTCTAAAGGGAACGGCCAATGTTTTAGGCTCTCTGGTCTGAGGAGGAAATTATATATTTTGCCTTGTTATAGGCACCAATGTTGGCAGTGATGTATCTTGGTTTTGTGCTGCCCTAGGAAGACAAAATTTGGGCACCCCCCCACCCATATTGCACACCTACAACATGCCCCATCACCCACGTTGCACACCCACGAAATGCCCCATTATCCCATTACATGCCCCATCACCCACATTGCATACCCACTAAATGCCCCATCACCTCCATTACATGCCACCATCAACCTTATTTTATACCCCCACCACGTCTTTAACATGCCCCCATCACCCCGATTAATTGGAAGGAGCTAAAGTTTGCTGAACGGTGGAGAAGGGAGCGAAAATGTATGAAGCACCAGAAGTGTGCTTTAACACCCTCTGGCAAAGTGCCGCCCTAGGAGAGTGCCTTCTTTGCCTTGTGGAAGATACACTACGGAATGTTGGTCATATGCACTTTTACTGGACATGGTTAATTTAATGATCTATGGACTTCACAGACCTTGCCCTGCTTCCTATCCCTGTTACAAACTTAAATGTTTTGCAGTTTGATAAGGTTTAATCGCTCACAAGTAGACATGAATAGACATGCATAATTATCTGGGCTTGTTTCTCAAAGGTGCTACTCCTTGTTCTCCAGAGGATTTTTGATCTCTTTAGCGTAATAAACACAGACACCAGAAGGTGATTGCTAATATATAATACCAAATAAGAGTTTCCCCCCCTACACACTAGTTATAAAACATCAAAACAAACAGACTAGCATGCAAACAAAGGAGGTAATCTTCCTGTAGAACAAATAGGATATACCGCTATAAGTATTAAACATATTTTCCCCCAAAACTGTTTGTACTATTGTATTTGATCTTTCCAAGGATGATAAATCTGCAGCTTCCATATGAAATAATGAATAATTTTGCTATCTTCTATATCATTTTAGAGGATTGCCAGAAAATAGATCTGCCATTTTACTTATTGTCTCAGGACCCACAAATGGTCAAAACATAAAAAAAAAAAATAAGTAGGATACCAGTGTTCCTCTTGTAACTACATTCGGTATTCTCTACATCATGGACCTTGTGATGTAGCAAGAGGAGAGAGAAGCTGGAGAGGGTGGACTTAACTGGACATCAGGAAACTAACGCAGGCAAACTAGAAATTATGGCTTACGTAGTAAGTATTCTAATATCCAAGTTAAAAGTGTTTTTGTTTTACATTTTTTATTATTAGGCAAGAAGGTGAAGTTACTCCTTAAAATAAATGTACCCTAGTTAGATCACATGACAGTGACAGAATGTCAGGAAACTCTTTCCAGGTGGGGTCTACAGGGTCTAGAAAAAAACGAAGAGCATGCTACTAAAATAGCATATCTGATCGAAATAATAAGGCTGATCTTGAAAGCTAAATTGGATGTTGGCGAAATTTACGACATGATCTAGATACATCAGGTTAAATTTAAAAAAAAAGTACAACTGGGTTGCAAGCAGAGCAGAAAGGGCAAAATCCTGAGTGGACGATCAAGTTTTCATCTTAAAGGGCAACTGTAGACAAACAATAAATTATATTTAATTGAAAGATTGCTTCACGTGTAGGCATTTTAAATAGAATTTCTTTAATGAAAGAATACAAATGCAGTGCTTATAGAAACATTTTAGTTTGGACATGGCTCTATCAGTTGACAGACATGTTGTGTAAAATCTTGGGTCAGATGTTTCTTCGTCGTGGGTGGGAGAAAGGGAGATCTGACTCAAGATTCGAAACAACATGTCTGGCGCCTTTTAAGAAAGATCAATACTGAAAAAGGACCACAGCAGAAATTTACAGTTCACGATTTTAAAGAGATCTCATCGGGGGAAGTCATCACTATGTGTTCTTCCCTGCCCTCATTGTGTCTTAATGTCAAATGAAAAAGTGCTCCACTTGGAAGATTGGGGGGTTGGCATCTTTCGTCTACTGATCCACAGCAGGATCACTGCTGGTAGCCAAAATTGCAATAGTTGAATTTCTTTGAGAACATTTTTATTTTACTCCCTTCAAGGTTTGTCAGAGTGACATTTTATCTTGAAGGGACGGAAAAAAGGAGTTGGAACATTGTAACTAAGGTCCAGCTCAGGTAGCATTTTAAGGATAAGCACCGCAACTGCCGCTAACTACAATCTTACAAATGATAGGATTTGTAGTTTGCAGCAAAGAGTCTGGATTAGAGTTTGACTGTGGACTGTTTATTATAGCACTGTTATTGAAATGCACAGTGCGATACAGTATGCATAATAAGCTAGAGGCCACACATAGACAACAAGATCCACATGGACTCATTTTGTTGTACATATCTTAACTCTTACCAAACAGGAATGCACAGAAATTACATAGAGGAAGCCCACAAAGAACTAACCAAGATTTGAAATGTTGAGTAAGGCATGTCATTATATTATATTCCTTGGAAAGAAATAAAGCAAGGGAAAAAGAAGGAAAGAAAGGAAAAAAGGAATAAAGAAAGACAGAACAGAAGAAAAGAAGGAGGGAATCAAGGAATAAAGAAGGAGAGTAAGAAATAATAAAGAAAGAAAAAAGAAACAAAGAAAAAAGAAACAAAGAGAGAATGAAAGAAATAAATAAATAAAGAATAAAAAAGGAGACAGAAAGGAAGAAAAAAGAAAGAGAGGAAAGTAAGAAGAGAAACAAAGAGAAGAATAAAAGATAGGAATAAAGAAAAGAATAAAGAAAAGAATGAAATAGAAACATGTAAATAGACAAATAATTTCACCAGGGGTGTATCGTGCCCCTAAGTGACAGATGTGCTTCCAGTCTGGAGCACACCTGTCACTCAGGGGCATGATATACCTCGTGTATTTCCGGGCGTTTTTGGGGCAACAGAGTCACTCACTCTGTTGCCAATTCAACCAGAAAAAGTATACAAATTTTTGCAGTCTGTTGCAGAGTTCTCAGCTGCCGTCTGTCTCCAAGATGTGTTTCCAGGGTTTGTGTACTCTCTCTTTGGAGCACACAAACTCCGGAAATAGACAGCGCGGCTACGTGCTAGGTGCGCGGCACACACCTAACACATATGGAGCATCCGCTGCTAAATATCACCCTTTTGACGTATAGAAGAATATAATTAAGTGCCTCTACACCACTTGTTAACATTTGTTTAACATTTATACATTAAACAGATATGATGGGAATCATACTGCTTCAAAATACGTTGAGCAGATATAGTTACCTTAGCGTTTTGGTTCATCATTTACAAAGGGGTCTTGATACAAAATGCACACTTGTTGTCCACAGGCTGTAATCAAGCTCCGAAGGACGAACCTTTCATTTAACACGTAGATACCTGGATTATCCATTGATGTTAAGCCGCTGCTGCTTGCTCAGTGAACTTTGAGAATCCATCCAATTCACTGCGGTTGGCTTCTATCTGTTCTACTGCTCTAACAATGACCTCAGCATTCACCGCAAACTTTTATTTTTTGTTGCTAGTTAGAACCTCATGATAACTTGAGCAAAGAGAACAGTCAAATAAAAAAAAAAAGCAGACCCTGTCTTCTATTCTGCACTGCTGGCATAACTTCTCATTCTTCAGACCTTTTGGATCTTGCTGTCGTTTCATGCTGTCTCAAGGCCGACAGGAATTTCTTTATATATCTCGAAATACCGATGGGATTCGACTCCTGCATTTTCAAAACAGACAGGATGACATTTTTTTTATTTTTATTAATGTCTGAACTCTTCTATAGTTTTCACAACACAGACACTAAGTTATAACAAGGGCAAAAAAAACAAACAAAGACAAATGCTGGTGCCCTTAGTTAGTCGTGGACTCAAATCCTGTATGTGTATATTGTGATGCTTTTTAAAAAAAAATTATGTGAGCATGCTGTAAGTAGGGTATCAATGGCTAAAGAGAGTTCACAAAAACAACACAGATTATGCTCATCATGCATAGATAAAAAGAAAACAGACTATGCTTATTGTGTGTACAAAAAAAGCAACAAAAAAATCATTCTTCTTATGTACACAAAAAAACATCTCATGCAAACAAAGATGCTTGAATACTTCCCCATTGCTTTGGTAAGCTCCATTGCAATATATGTGTACCGTTTTTTTCAGTGCTGATCTGAAGTCCTACTCCAACTGGGTTTTGGTATTCGTGGCATGTATTTTTAAGGTTTTCGGAAGACTTGGCCCGGAGAGAGCACCCTGCATGATTATACTTTGGGGGGTGAACTTATTTTTTTAAAACTTTTTTATTTATCCAACATTCCTCTGAGGGTTTTGGTTTTTCCCAGGTAATTCGCTCAGAGGGGGAAGTTTCTTTTAGATGACATTTCAACAACAGGCGACCTTTCCTGCCTGTGTGATGCATAGAAACTAATGCCCATCAGGAACTCTTGTATCAACTCTCTTCAGCCTCATTCTGTATATTTGTTGCTGAAATGGTGCATCAACAGGGGTATTCTCTAACACACAGTAAAGGAAGAGAGTATATTTAAAAGAAGAAAAACTTCCACAACTAGAGGACATAGTCTTAAATAAGAGGGGCAACAATTTAAAAGTAATATCAGGAAGTATTACTTTACTGAGAGGGTAGTGGATGTATGGAATAGCCTTCCAGCAGAAGTGGTAGAGGTAAACACAGTCAAGGATTTTAAGCATGCGTGGGATAGACACAAGGCTATCCTAGCTATAAGACCGGGAACGGGGGACTAATAAAAGTACTCAAAAAAAAATGTGCAGACTAGATGGACCGAATGGTTCTTATCTGCAGACACATTCTATGTTTCTATGTTTCTATGTTTCTAACTCGAACCTTCTTCTACAGCTGTCACAGACAGACAACACAAACCTCAAGATCTCATAGTACTGGAGGTCCCAGGTCCTGGCACTCCAGACTTTCAGCATGACAAAGGTTAGCTGCAACTCTAAGCTGTTTAGTAAAGAAGGGAACATGGAGGCCAAAAAGAAAAAGGACTAAAGAAATGCCACACGTTCAATATATGTCAAATTCACTTTAAAACAAACTTTACCTGATACGACTAAAAATATTGTTGCGGACACTATAGCCGGAACTGAATAATCAAGTTATCTTCCCTCGCAGCACTAAGTAGGAAGAGAGAGGCGTAACTGGCACTCTTTGAGGGACCAAATACATTGAACAACGAAAAGAACAACAGATCCAAGATTTTAGATGTGGCTTTAAAAAAAAACAGCCTGCATTGTAAGACATAATTCAATTAGAATAGTATTTCTGCTTATCGCAGATAAAAAAAAAAAAAACATTTCAGAGAAGAAAGGGATTTTTGTTTTACTTTTTAAACAAACAGCTCACCGAAAATCCAGCATGTCTACAAACTGCATGGCGCAAATAATACAAATCCAATGACTATTTGATGAAATAAAAAAATAAAACAACATTAAAAAAAAACCCCAACTCATAGAAACCCTGAAAAAATGCATTTGGATTTAAAGTGCAGCAATCTGAGACTATAGGATAATGAATATATTTTTTTACATTTTTTTCCTACCAGATACATCCTACCAGTGTCTTTTCGTACCAACAGTTAGTATGTTAGATGCTAGGACAGAACTATAAAACACAGTGAAAATGACCCTCCCTGGACTTCACAAAGCAACTTGTCCCACAGTGCCAGCTTTGTCACTAGTTTTTCAGTTCTGACTTTGCCCCCAAACATCTTATCAGTGCCATCTTTATCCCCAAACAGCTTGTCAGTGCCATCTTTATCCCCAAACAGCTTGTCAGTGTCATCTTCATCCCCAAACAGCTTGTCAGTGCCATCTTTATCTAAAAACAGCTTGTCAGTGCCATCTTTATCCACAATCAGCATGTCAGTGCCATCTTCATCCCCAAACTGCTGCTTGTCAGTGCCGTCTTTATCCCTAAACAGTTTGTTAAAGCCACATTTGCAAATACTAGCTCTGGAGTGGCAACTTTACTTTAGACACATCACTACTGTGTGCTACCATTTCTTTACAGCTCTCCAAGTCACTTAGATCAAATAGATCAGTGGTGACTGAAAAAAAGACCCATATTTTTATCCACCCTACAAAAACATTTTGTTATTTGTTACTGTACTGACCTATGATTCTTGGAGTAGAATTATTGCAAGTGCTTACATCAAACAGAAAGCTATTTTCTCCCAGAGTACAGAATGGATAATATAACTTATATTTTATTTACTTGATGGCTCTCTTGCTGGCTGATATATGTATTTAAGTAAAGCCATAAAACATTGTGATAAGCACTATGGAACCTGCATTTGTATTAGATGTATGTTGCATGTATTGATTATAAAGATAACTGCTGCTTCCACAGTTAACCCTATCTCAATAGGTTTGACCTAGCCTTGACCTGATCGGTGGAGTAACCCATTATCATTCTTGTCATATAACATGACACTATATCTTACTCTATGTGCTGGCAATGGTCATATCCAGACATGTACATTTCTTAAAGGGCCAGTTCCCCTACAGTGAATGTTTTTTTTTTTTTTTTTTAGATAAATACTGCATCATATAAGGAAAAGAAATAGATCAGTCTCATCGGTTTTCTCCCGCAATCCTTTCTACTATAAATAAATGTGCAATAGACGTATTGTTGCTGCCATAACAACAGTCATACATAGTTACATAGTAGTTTGGGTTGAAAAAAAATTTGCGGCCATTAAGTTCAACCCTTTTCCTAATCCTTGCTTACCGCAAAAGAAGGCAAAACCCTGCCCTTTATTCAGCAATTTCAAAGGCGAAATTAATTCCTTCTTGACTTCAAAAGGCCACCAGTCCTTTAGTTTATCAATTACAAGAATGTATGGGGCCAGCAGCTGTCCAAGTGCCCCTGCCCCCCTCTTTAAATACATAGGTCCAAGCTGCCTAACTGCTCACGGATCCCAATTAATAAATGGTGACAGGGCTGTCCAGAATGCCCCCCTCTAGTAGCCAAGGGTCCAAGGTCTGCACCAAAGATGGTCCTCCTACAATAAATTAATCATTGAAAATAACTTATCTACCCCCCACCAGTATTCTTTTGGTGGGGCAGGGACCATTTCAGCTGCTCCCGGCATTGCAATTTTGCAGGGAAGAGGGGGGTGTGGGTGGGTGAGTAAAGGGGCAGCCTCTGCGGTTCCCCCAGCATTTTTTTTTTGAAGAATTTGCAACATACAGAAAACATACAGAAAATAAGCCAGATGGAACTGCTTATTTAGCAAAAAATAGAAAAGAGGTTTTCTTGCCAAACACAAAAAAGCACATATAGCCAACATATTAACTCTACAGAGACAATTTCTGAAGATTCCAGAATAAATTGTAATAAGTATCCTTGTACATAAATGTGTATTATGAGTACAAAAAAACAAAAAAAACTTAATTTATAACATTTTCAAAATGCATTGGAAGACGCGGGATCGATTTGCGGAGAGAGAGGCGTTATGAAAAACAAAGGTTAAAGGGGAATATGTCGAGAAGTATGTCTAAAATAAGACTTGTAAAAGCAAGATTAGTTTGTGAGCAGAATACAAATCACATGAAATGATAATAGAAAACCACATTAATAATCAGCTAAAACAGCTTCAAAATAAGGGAAATGATAAATAGGTGCAATTTGGGCACTGGGTAATGAAGTTTTAAGAATCTTGGCAACAATTTTTAAGCGAGATAATTAAAAAATTATAAAAGAAAAAGAACAACATTCTAACTGTCTTAGGCAAATCCGCATTTATTAATCACATGCATCATTCATTTACGTATTTCTGCTGATTCCCACACACCAAATAACAAATCTAATATACAGATTATTTTTTAGGGCATATTTTACGTACGATTAGTTGACTGAGCATGACGATACTTTCTCCATTTTGTTACTAAGTTTATAATCATGATTTATTTACATACATAATATATACATGAAATATACAATAATATACATAATATCTGTATATACTAGTGCTTTAACGTCTGTTAGTTCGCTGCAGTATTTTTTCATTGAATCACGTTTTTTTTTCTAATTAAATCTTCAAAACTTAACACCCTCGTAACGCATGGTGCTTGCTTCCCAAACGACGCAAGCACCAGAACGTCACGATATGTTCCTGGGCACCGATCACAAGCAGAGACCCGATTAGGGTCTTAATAAACCCTGTGGGTCCCTGGCAAAAAATCGCGAGACCTCCGGACGTCACGTGTGATGTCACAGAGGCGTGCCCGAACCCGGAAGTTCGGACACGGCGCGATTTAGAGAAATGTAGCCAATGCTTGCTTTGAGCACTGGGCACTTTTCTCTAAATCGCGATTTGCCCGAACTTCCGGGTCCGGGCACGCCTCTGCCTTGGCTTTGCCCCTAGGAGACTGGCCAGAAAGTTGTCAAGTCTTCAGATAAGAACCATTAGGCCTATTTAGCCTGCCCAGAGTTCTTCTTGCAGTCAACGGCCTTGTATTAGATCCAGAATTGCTTTATAAATATACCAAGATATTTTCTAGTTTTACTTCTCTAGGTTTTTTTTTTTAACTTACGGCTCTCTACAATTCTAGCAAGGTTTGCAAGCAACAAGTAGACAAAAACAAACAAATGTTCCCAACACTGGCTGATTGCGTAACAATTATCTTCCAAACGCCTATCAGTTAATAAGAGTTTCAGCTCAGTCACTATCTAATTGACATACCGAGTTACCCCCTACTCGTTTAATTTTTCGGTAAATTTGGTATGCGCCCGCTCCTGCTGTACATCTTTCCAAATGCTTGTCATTCCCCTAGTGAGGATATATAGAAGCATTGCCCCTTCCACGCAAATTCTAATCAAGGGCACCAGATGAAAGATAGAATCGTATTCTCATTTGCCATATTCCAAGATATGCCACTTTATTATTGTATGGAGGTCTGTATGTACAAACCAGTGTTCAGTATTAGAACGTATTCTTCTTGGAGAAAACGGAATGCATAAAGAAATGGAAATTTACATTTTTGATCACAATCAAGTGAGCTGACAAAAGAAAATTAGCATTTTCAGATTGCAGGAAGCTTTGTTCATTGGAAAAAACAAATCCATGGAATATTGTTTTTCATTAGAAATGTTTATATAATGGACATGTTAATTATCGAGAAGCAAGGCCATTAAGAGAACACCAGCTATCCACGTTGTTTGCATCCAACGATTTGAATATTTAATGATAAATGATTATTCCAGTTTTTAAACTGACTTAGGGGAGATGTAAAAGGCCTAAGATAACCACCAAAAACATCTGCAAAACATACCCTATTGGGTAGTATTTCTTAATTAATGGGACATCAATAATCCTTTTTTTGCACGTGGCTTGTACAGCAGTTATATTGACCTGGATGCCATTTTTGTACAAAAGTGTTAAATGTGTAGTGAGTTTGTGTCTGACTGTCGAATACAAATGGCAGTTGTTGATAAAACTCAGTTCTAAAATTGGAGCAATCGCCACGGCAACCAGTCAAATGTTCCTGCTCTTTGCTCCACTTTTAGAACTTTTATATAAAAAAAAAAGGCCTTCACCCAGAGTTGTAAGATGCCTTGTTGTTTAATTATAATTACAAAAAAAGCACTATTTAATTGTACTTGGTGTAATGTACTTCAGGAGACGCCACAGCTTGCTACCATTTCTCCCTGGGCACTCTGCATCATCAGGCAATTGTAACACATCCTTTTCGCCTGCCCTGCAAAGTGCATGGCTTGGAGCTAAACCTCTCATATCAATAAAGCTCAGCTCCTGATTGCCTGCTTGCAGCGGCCCCATTTTTTTTTAGCACAATGACTGTCTCTGAGGATCTGAACAGAGGAAAGTGAGGTCATAAGGACTGTGATTAAATTTCAAGATGGCCGTGGTCAAAGCAGTTACATCTTGAGTTGGCAATTACAGTTCAATTCACTATATTATCTGTTAGGAATATATATATATATATATATATATATATATATATATATTTTTTTTTTAAACTGATTTATTTAAAGGAATTCTCCTGCGAAGCGGCCATTTTAAGTTGAGACTCCTCCTCCTGAGTCCTTAAGGAAGTCATTGGCCAGTGTTAATTTCGTCGACTAAGCATTTCCATCACAGTTGTCATCAACTGCATGTTTTCAGTGACTAAAACGATAATTAAATAAAATCTAAGTTAATACGACTAAAACTATGGCTAAAATCCATTGGAAATTTCATCAACTGAGTAAATTGTGAGTAAAATGTTAGGGAGGGACTACTGAATTTTCCTATTTGGACTTCTGGTTCTGGTTCCCATGGATCTCTTCCATAGCCCGATCTCCGGACATTATCTGTAGCTGGATTGGCTGAGATACTCCTCCATCTGATTGGCCAGTTACTGTCACGTTTTTTCCCCTCCCAGCTCCCTAGCAAGTTAACTTAACACTCTGTAACAGCCTTCTCAGACCTGTTCCCTCCCATCTCCCTAGCAAGTTAACTTAACACAGTGTAACAGCCTTCTCAGACCTGTTCCCTTCCATCTCCCTAGCAAGTTAACTTAACACTTTGTAACAGCCTTCTCAGACCTGTTCCCTCCCATCTCCCTAGCAAGATAACTTAACACTTTGTAACAGCCTTCTCAGACCTGTTCCCTCCCATCTCCCCAGCAAGTTAACTTAATATTGTATAACAGCCTTCTCAGACCTGTTCCCTCCCATCTCCCTAGCAAGTTATCTTAACACTGTGTAACAGCCTTCTCAGACCTGTTCCCTCCCATCTCCCTAGCAAGTTAACTTAACACTGTGTAACAGCCTTCTCAGACCTGTTCCCTCCCATCTCCCTAGCAAGTTAACTTAACACTATCTGACAGCCTTCTCAGACCTGATCCCTCCCATCTCCCTAGCAAGTTAACTTAACACTATGTAACAGCCTTCTCAGACCTGTTCCCTCCCATCTCCCTAGCAAGTTAACTTAACACTATGTAACAGCCTTCTCAGACCTGTTCCCTCCCATCTCCCTAGCAAGTTAACTTAACACTATGTAACAGCCTTCTCAGACCTGTTCCCTCCCATCTCCCTAGCAAGTTATCTTAACACTGTGTAACAGCCTTCTCAGACCTGTTCCCTCCCATCTCCCTAGCAAGTTAACTTAACACTATGTAACAGCCTTCTCAGACCTGCTCCCTCCCATCTCCCTAGCAAGTTAACTTAACACTATGTAACAGCCTTCTCAGACCTGTTCCCTCCCATCTCCCTAGGAAGCTAACTTAACACTATGTAACAGCCTTCTCAGACCTGTTCCCTCCCATCTCCCTAGTAAGTTAACTTAACACTATGTAACAGCCTTCTCAGACCTGTTCCTTCCCATCTCCCTAGCAAGTTAACCTAACACTATGTAACAGCCTTCTCAGACCTGTTCCCTCCCATCTCCCTAGGAAGCTAACTTAACACTATGTAACAGCCTTCTCAGACCTGTTCCCTCCCATCTCCCTAGCAAGTTAACTTAACACTATGTAACAGCCATCTAAGACCTGTACCCTCCCTCCCTACTGGAGATTTAGTCGCATTAAAATCTACTGGAGATATAGTCGACTAAAACTAGACTAAAACTAAAACAATTCAGATGACTAACACTGTAGTTGACACTGGTATAGATAGAGGTCTATAGCCAAAAGATTGACCATTATAGAATGATTATAAAACAAAACTGTATTAAAAGTTAATTTGCTTGCATATTTACCAAATTAAATTGGATTCGCTAACAATTCGATAAGGCAATTGGAGAATATTAACGACAAGCCGATTACTCAGAGTTAAGGAAGGACTAATCATCGCCTTGTAAAAGCTATAGATCAAACTGCATCGCAAACACCAGTTTTAGAATTCAAACACAAACTCCGTAACAATTAAAATCAATGCTAATTCTACCAACAAATTTAAGCGGATCGGCTATCAGTCTTTTCAGTTGCATTTCATTCAACTGTATTCAATTTGATTAAAAAGTTGCTGTTAATTTAGTACATCTTTGGTGAATGCACCCCATCAAAAATATTGAATAGTTGTGCATACATATCTGCTGTCTTGGTTTCAGTTTATAAGGGGGGTGAATCCCTGTGGGGTTTACTGCTGCTTGCAGAATCTCCATATCTGCCTGGATCCTTTCTTTGCTTCTTCACTTATGCAGTGCTGTTCAGTGACTACCACGGAAGTGTGTATAGAACCGGGGTAATTGGGCAAGATCATTTTTTTTATTATGTATTTTTGAGTTATTTGACTGGGTTTTTACTTGGTTCAAATTCCCCAGACTGGCCCTAGCTGTGAACAAAAAAGATTAATCATTGTTTTAGAACCTTGGAAGATAAAAGTTTGAGTTGACCCTGCCAGGAACCGGACCTGCACTCATGAAGATTGAACAAGTTCTACAGCTGATTCATTAGCCCCCTGAGATATCTCGCTGGCTCGATATACATTTTATATATATAAATGAGTATCTCTCTATATGTACCCTCCATTTCTATAAACGTACATCCCTTTATAGATTTTCAATAACTTACTTGGATATATTTATATATTGTTTTTAAATGTTGAAATATATGTAACCTTCTACATGCTCCAAGGATATACTAAATTGATAAATAAATAAAATGAAATAGATGAATATAATTTCCAAAAATCTTTTTACAATTCAGAAAAAAATAATTTAATTAACTTATTGCATTCAGTTTAAACTTTCAAAAAAAAAAAAAAAAATATTTATAAACCAGCCATTTTCATATTAGTGATTCTACCACTTTAAATTAAGCATTGTGAGTTCAGAAAAGATGTACTGGAGTATATTACACACATTTTTTTTTACCCTGTTAAAGGAAGCTAATTGCCCGAGTTGACAGGTAAGAATAATAGGACGAAAGAAAGAAAATAAGTTTATTTTTAACAGACTACAAAAATTCCCAGTTTGGCTATTTATATAAAAACGGGCTAACTAAGCACATTAATAAAATGAATCTTGTGGGAAAAGTTAAGATGTAGTTTCAGGCTTATGTTTGTTATACAGACTACTTAACAAAGGGGGAAAAAACATTATTATAGATTTAAAGGGTCCCTACTATCAAAAATGTGTACTATGGCCAATACATTCATTTTTTTGGATGACCGAAGATCTAACCAAAGACTCTAAACAAGATGAAAGCAAATAAGGTCTATCAGCACTCACCTTTCAAACGTTACTTTGTTGTGGATTAATCGTTTCTTCTGGTGTCTGATAGAGCTATCTGGAGCAAAAAGGGTTCAATAAGGTATATTCTTTCTTCAAAACATTTTGAGCATTTAAAGGGACACTACCACTTATATACGATGTAACTAGATTACCTGTTTTTTTCTTCTATTTTTGAATTAATTGCATATAAAAGTAAAAATAGAATTAGGTGTTTATCTCCAGCATCCATTTTGAGAATTTTACCCATGATGCACCATTCTCCAAAATCTTCCAGCAAGTCTCACTTTACAACTGTGGCCAAAGCCTACATGA
Source organism: Pelodytes ibericus (assembly GCA_036172795.1). Classification (NCBI taxonomy): domain Eukaryota; kingdom Metazoa; phylum Chordata; class Amphibia; order Anura; family Pelodytidae; genus Pelodytes; species Pelodytes ibericus. The sequence continues at coordinate 73,923,892 of CM069865.1, read as the reverse complement.
TGATGTCATAAGATACACCACTGCTCTTTTACTGGCTGTGTATCATAGTGGGCAGGACTAGGTGGCTTTGTACAATTTTTTTTTTTACCTGCCTTCCAACACAAAGAGAGGAGATTAACCTGATCAAACAGGATCATAACTCCGCCCCTAGTGATGTAATAGTTACATTACCCGCCCATTCAATGCAAGTCTATGGTCAGAATTTTGACTTATTGGCTGCATTCTGTGTCCCCAGTCCTAAAGTGAGATGCAAGTGCTGTAAAGTCTCTGGGGGGTGGCACCCAAAAACACTATACTTTACAAAATGGCTGCGCCCAGTCACACTTGTTTAGTAAAATATTTCATAAAATAAACACATAGCAAAAACAGAAGACATATCTATAATCAACAATACAAAATAGAAACAAATAAACCCTTTTCATTTTTCTGGTGGGAGTGTCCCTTTTAAAGGATTTTTATTCATTATTTTCCCTCAGTTGTGCTTTAAACTGATTCCAGGTAGAGAACATGTATTGCATCTGTTCCTATGACAGATAAACAAAAGGGATTTAAGTTAGCGACGGAATGCTGCTGTTGGCGAGTCAAATTCATCAATGTCAGATCTCCAGTTAGAGATGTTTTGCACAAAATAAAGAAACATTATTGCACCACAGGAACGTAACACACATATAAAGAAAGGAATAACTTTACTTGCATGCTGATACATTTAAATAAGTTAACAGACTGAAATAATTGGAAATTGTAATTTAATTACATTGAGGCTCGGAAAAGGTCTTTTATTTTAAACTACAGTAACAGCATCGCGGCTTGGATTTACTCTTGATATATTAACCAGTTCAATAGCCAGTTTAGTGATAAAACTACTGCAGACGCTAGAAAGAAAGATGCGTGCTTGCGGTATCAGCCACAGACTACATTTTCTGACATTTTGATGAAAAAGCGCTTCATTAAAACAATTAGAAGAAAAACTTAGCTTCTAATGACTTGAGTACGTATACTACATTGTGGGCAGAAGGGAAAGTGCAGGTGGATCAAATATAGTAAAGAAAAACTTGTCTGATAGTCTAAAACCTGCACATAACGTGTAATAGGGTTATTGCCGTAGCCATACCAACAGTCTTACCCAACATCACTGCATTTAGAAGCCCACGGAGAAATTATTTAGAATGTAAAACTACAGGAGAGCTGTACGTTGTTTTAAAGTAAAAATAAGTGCATTTCAAATTCACTTTCACATTCACATACAACATACAAAAAAAATAAACTACGTGGGAATACCACTATAAGAGCAAGTGCCATTCAATATCATTTCTGTTTAGACACGCCAAGACCAAAGTTGGATCAATATTTTTTTGTGGCTACTTGCTTTAGATAGGGTTCTGTATCTCTGTATTTACATTATCCCTGTTTGGTAAATTAATATCCCAAGGATTCATCTTGCTCTTCAGATTACCAGAAAGGCCACTATATATATTGTAATGATACTAAACATATACACCTTCAAAGCTACACTACACAGTATAGTATATAAACATAAACCTATAGAAACCCGTACACAACTTGTATCTTAAGAAAAGGTTTGAGCAAATCTGTTACAGCACTCAAACAGAAAGTACAGTCAATGGACACTAATACACCTATACAATACCCACAACTATGTGAAAAAAAGCAACACAATACCTTTATGTTATAACATTCCTATTCCCCATAATGCATGTGTAACTCATTTTAACTCTTTATTTTGTTTTTATTGGCTTATTCTTACCCATAATCCTTTGCAGCACAAAGGGAATTTCTCGTTTGCCTGGAAGGTGTAAATATGTTTACTAATGCCCTATAGTCTGCACTTCATGTTTATTGTAGCTTTTAGTATGCATTGTGTTATTTGTCTACCCCCAGATTGTTTGTACTTTTATTTTTTTTTTACCGTGATCTTCAGTAGGATCTAGCGATAAAACTTTTTTTCATCAAGAAGAAAATAATATTTACAGATGGCATGCTAACAATTTATTTAATTAAAAAAAAAAAAGAAGTCATTACAGTGTCTCCGTTGCTGGCTATACAGCTATTTTGTTCTCCGTAAAAAAAGGAGAATCTGTGTAATAATATCACAGCAATTCCAGTCTGAGAGATGTAAGCGAAGAGCTCGCTGTCGCTGGTGAGTTGTATTGCTACGTAACTTTCAGATAATCTATTTTGAAATGAGTTGGCAGCCTGCAGACAGTACATACACGGAGCACACCATGTTTTACTCCTGCCTATAAATACAATTTTATGTAACATATTGCAAATAGACCGTCTGTAAAGAAAAAACCCCAAAACATTCTATCGTCTAAATGAAGTTGCGAAGCCCCGGGATGAAAAAACGGCCATTGTACAAAAGTTTAAATTTCTCTGGAATGTATTGCTCTCGAGCTTGATCTCATCATGTCTAATGTGTTACATACAAGCTTTTTTTGGTGCCCTCCCTAGACCCCTGCAGCAAATTGAATAACCTCTGGCGTGACATTCACAATAGCTGAGGTGAGATTAGGAATTCGTGACCACAAACCAGTAGAAGAAACACATCTCGGTGAACAGTGGCGACGATAATGGCGGTACCCTACGGCCCCAACATCCAGACCAATAGATGTAGAATCACAAAAAAACGTCAAAGGATGTCTGATAAAAAAAATAATATATATATAAATATACCTACAATTTACAGAGAACCTTGTTCGAAGAGACTTACATGAAATCGGGAACCTTTTGACTCTTGTTTCGAACATCGGGTGAAGTGAAGTAATAGCCCTGTAGTACATGTTCTTTCAAGTCATCGTCCTAGGAATCGACGTCCTATAATTGTCAGAATAAAAAGATACTCAAGAGGGTTTGTGGAACTGAGGGAGGGGGGGTGTATTGTTCTGTCACTTAATTACCGTAAATTGGAAGTGGGAGTACCGGAGAAGAAGGACAGACAGGAAATTGACAGGTGTAAATGGAGGGGGGGATTGACAAAAGGAAGAAAGGGTCAAAGGGTAAGGAGAAAGTGAAAGAATTTTAAAGGTATCTAATTAAGAAAAATAAAGACTGACAGAGCTGAGAATAAATAAGGTGGACATAAAAAGCACAAGTGTGACAGTAAGGGAAGAAATAGAGAGTAAAGGGAATTATTAGATAAAAGACAAAATTAAACAGGAGGAGCGGAAGAAAGATAACATTAACACTTGGAGTTGAGGTATAATGAAAGTACATAAAAAGAGAATGTACACCGATCAGGCATAACATTATTAACACTGGCAGGTGGCAAGATCCCACAGAACACCTTCATAGGTCTAGTGGAGTCCATTTCTCGACGTGTCTACCATCATGTTTTGGTGGCAAAAGGGGACCTGCTCAATATTAGGCAGGTGGTCATAATATTATGGCTGACATCCAAAAACAACTCACTTTATAGCCACAGGAGGGATCAGTACAAAATCAGCCTTTGTAACCTCACTGGATCCATTCTATGCTCCTTCTGTGGAAATTCTACACTGTCCTGCCTGGCAACTGCAGTAATGCAACCAGGCACCTGTGTATAAGAAAGGGCTTGGATCCAGTGGGTTAAACTTTCATTAACCCCTTCGTGACGTTAGGACGTTCTATGCCGTCCTGACTTTAAGTGCCTTAAAGTCGTAAGGACGGCATAGAACGTCCTTTGTTAAACAGCTCATCGCGGCTCCCCGCGATGAGCTGTTTTCGGATCCCGCTGCAGGCACTTGCAGCGTGATCCCACCTGTCATCTGAGGCCACTTTGCGTGGCCTCAGCCCGACAGGAAAAATGTAGCCGGTGCTCAAAGATCACCGGCTACATTTCTCTAAATCGCGCCGTGCATGAACTTCCGGGTTCGGGCACGCCTCCGTGACGTCACACGTGAAGTCCGGAGGTCTCGCAATATTTTGGCAGGGACCCACAGGGTCTATTAAGACCCTGATCGGGTCTCTGCCAGAGTGTTCCTGGCCAGGAACAATTTGTGACGTTTTGGTGCTTGCGTCGTTTGGGATGCAAGCACCTAGCGTCATGAAGGGGTTAATTTAACAGTAGTGGGCAAGAGCTATTAAAAAATAAAAAAATGCACTAACGGGAGCTTCAAACAGCAGCAACTATTTCATTTGAACTTTAGCATTTGCTTTGCCCTACAGTCAGCCCATTCTAGTAGCCAGAGGTTTCATTGCATTTTCCCCTTTTTTCTTCGTATCTTTTATATTTCCTTTCGATGCTAGGCCATCTCCATCCTTGTCACACGTCCAAACACCTGTGTTCCTCTCTTCTATTATCTTTGTGTGTTCTTATTTTTGGAATGCGAACTGCGCGGGTGAGCACATCACTCTTGTCACTTTCATTGCTCTTCCATAACCACGATGATGTTTGTTTTGGTGCCTCATCTAAAATGAATTCTGAAAAGGAAATGTAGGGCACATGAAGCAGACCTGAACTTATCCACCTGAAGGATCTAAAATGATTTGTCATGTAGAGAACTTCCTGTCTATAATCAGAAGGACACAGGGCTAGATCTGTAGTACTTACTCTGCCATCTGTGTTTCAGTGGAAGGCTAAGTTGACAGTGCATACCTGCATCGCCATACTGTCAAATGACTATTATCTGCAGGTCAGGCGCACATCTCTCAGCTGCAGCGCTAACATCACAGTACATTAATTCACTTATGAAAGGGTGCACAACTCAAGCCTCTGTGATCATATATTGTGGATTACAACCTGTCATGCAGTGAACAAAATATGACATTTTAATGCTTTTTTAATACTACATCTGTACATTAAACTCATCAGTACAAGGGGGTTTAACTTCCCGTGGGGCTGAAAAGAATAGGATAAAAGGAAATAAATGGATTAAGTAAAAAAAAAACAAGCATCTCTTGAAGGCTACTGAACATTTCTTTGTTTACGTAATTAAATTAGTAGGTGGCCTCTGTGTGGATTGTATAACCAAAGATTATTACATATCAACCAATACAATGAGGATGCTTGGTTTTGATGACAGGTCAGTACTGGTCATTAGCTTTAGGATTCCTGTAACAGAAGGATTCCTGTCCAAAACAGAATGTTCCTGCTGGTTCCAATAGACTTTCTCTGCTGGTTCCAATAGAATGCCCCTGCTGGTTCCAATAGAATGTCCCTGCTGTTTCCAATAGAATGTTCCTGCTGGTTCCAATAGAATGCCCCTGCTGGTTCCAATAGAATGTCCCTGCTGGTTCCAATAGAATGCCCCTGCTGGTTCCAATAGAATATCACTGCTGGTTCCAATAGAATGTCCCTGCTGTTTCCAATAGAATGTTCCTGCTGGTTCCAATAGAATGCTCCTTCTGGTTCCAATAGAATGTCCCTGCTGTTTCCAATAGAATGTTCCTGCTGGTTCCAATAGAATGTTCCTGCTGGTTCCAATAGAATGCCCCTGCTGGTTCCAAAAGAATGTCCCTGCTGTTTCCAATATAATGTTCCTGCTGGTTCCAATAGAATGTTCCTGCTGGTTCCAATAGAATGCCCCTGCTGGTTCCAATAGAATGCCCCTGCTGGTTCCAATAGAATGTGCCTGCTGTTCCCAACAGAATGCCCCTACTGTTTGTAATTGAATGTTGCAGGTGATTTCAATACAATGTCACTGCTGTTTCTAGCGTAGAGTTCTAGTTGATTTCAATAGAATGTTCCTTCTGATTTCAAGAGAAGGTTCGTGCTAATTGCTCAATTTATAGAACTTTGCACCTGGATTGAACTTTATATGTAATCACAAATGCATAAAAAATGCCATTTAAAAAAAAAAAATCTGTGGATGAAAGAACGGTAGAAAGATTTGAGTAACCAATCTCTCATTTTGATTTATTTGAGACCAGAATTTTAGGACATTTTTGGTCCTTCTGGACAATGGTTGTTTCAACACTTCTGCAGTGTTTGTGTTTAACCGTAATTTTCCTCTCTCATTTACTGTACCCACACAAATTCTATATTGTTTTGTTAAGGATAATAATCGTTTTCTTTAGATACCATTATTTTGGTCATATCATATAATTTACTAAATGAAAAAAAAAAAAAAATTTTCTAGCTTTTACATGAAAAATCTTTTATACATTGACAAACCCTAATAAAAAAAAAACTGCTAAATATATTCTGAAATTTGTTGTGAGTTTAGAAATATCCAATGTTTACATATTTTCTGTTGTATTTTGCAAGTTATAGTGCAATAACTGAAAGAAGCATATTGCTTTTTCCTAACAATTTTCTCCTACAGTAACCTTTCAACCCCAACCATAAGCCTTATTCTAACCATAACCCTACCACCAGCCCTAACCCAACTCTAATCTAAACCATAATCTTTAGTCCTAGATGTTTGGCTTAAAAAGAAAGATTTTTTAATTTTTTTTTTACCTGTAATGTTAAATTGCTTGAACTGATTCCAAATTTTCCTTCCTTTTACATCACATTACTATTGTTGCATTCTAGAAGTACAAAAGTTACACACGTTAGCCTCCAGCAGTAACTGCACAAAAAAAGACAGTGGACTTGAAACTGTGACCGAATCACAACACCAACACATCACAGCAACTTTACACCCACTATATAAGAAAAACACAAGATCGTTTAATCATATGATCTTATATGAGAGCCGAGATAATCCTATAACAATGCAACATTTTATATTTATGCTCCTTTGCCATGAACTAGGATTCACACAGTAGGACCTTTTTTTTTTGTCGAATTTCCTCTTTTTTTCCTCTTATCTATGTTTTGGGTTTTTTTTTTCTATTAAGGACAGTGGTTTACTTGCCTCCTTTTTGCATATTTCTTTGACCTCTGAGGAAGTCACAACCGGCGAAATGCGTCAGGTTTTTTTTCTTTCACCAAGTAAAATTGCTACTGAAATATCAGTTTTGTGTATAATATTCTTTTTTATATGTTTAATTGCTTTTATGTACAGTGTGAGATGTCTTTTTAATGATGTTATGAAGTAAAAATGACATTTTATTATTTATGACACATATTCACCATTTTATGTTCATTTTATGTTATCTGTCCATTCTAACTGCTCAATCTAATTTACAATCTAATTGACTCTATTCTCTTCAGGGCACTTGGGAACTGCACGTTAGAGTTGGTAGCTGTTTTTATCTATTATTCTGAATTTATTCTGTTCCTAGTCAGTCTCTTTTTCACCATTTCCTTCTGGTGCGGTCTTCTACAAGTCTTCTTAGTCCCCCGTGTCAGCCACGCCATGTAAAGGAATTGAGGAAGACATGGGAGGTTTCAGAAGAGGAAAAGTTCATAAACAGGAGAATGAAAACACGTAAAATGCCACAAGGAGATTAGTAAAACCTCTAAACAAGCAACATTTTGTAAAATGGAATCTCTGATTAGAAATACGTACTAGTAATAAAATGTTAATACCTCTGGAAGTGTTCATTATAGAAACGAAATGCAAAATCATTTTATTCATCTTTAAGTGGTAATTTCTTTAAGATTTACTTTTATTTGACTTGACTCCCACTTTCAATAGGTAAATTGCAATTATTTTCTGTTGATTAACGGACTCGGCTTATTATTGTATTATTTCAGGAGAGTGATTTTTTTGCATGAAAAAAACACATACTAAATACTTTATAGGAGTGAAAAATGGTGCAAAATGCTTTCACCTTTCTCTCCCTCATGATTTTTTTTTTTGCTTTTTCTGCAATATTGCTAATTGACCTCTTAAGATGCTTTCTGTTAAATTACCCCTTTGCTCCAAAATCCAGTGATCTGGCTGCTCTTGTATCATACAATACAATTTAAAAAGATGAAAGAAGATAAAAAAAAATAAAAAATGTTGTGTATAATGTATTAACATTCAGAAATATAATGAAATCTTTACATTCAATTCATGCATAAGGCACTGAACCATTTTGTAATATAATTGCGATTTTCAACCACAGGGACTAATAGCATCCTGGACTATTGTTAACTGTATCATTTTGAAGAATGTGTTGAAAAATGAATAAATGCTATATTAAATAATGATTTATTAGATAGAACGGCAGTATAGGTGATAGTATTTGAATTCAGTGCACTAAAATCAGCAGTCATCTATTGCATAGAATTGCATTTAAGTTTCAATGTATCAAAAAAGAAAAACTAGAATATATTAATCTGTCTTGTTTCTGCATTCACATATTTCAGATTCAGTATAATTTACCAAGCGCTATTAAAAAAGAATTTTCTGCTGGAATGGATCACGTGATTTTACATTTTTTTTTTTAAGATCAAATACGCTTTGACATTATAAGGGTAATATATCATGGTTTGCAGGTTACATATTTACTGCTACAAAATACCACTAGAAATGTCAATGGGAATACCCCATTATGTTTTACGAGAAAGAGAGAAGATGATAGAGTGGCGTTAAATGCTTTTAAACTGAATTCTGCCGGTGAACGCATCATTAGAGGTAGCATAATATATACCATCTCATATAGGAGGTGACATGACATATTCCATTTGTTATGAGTTAAAAGACAAAGGGTATCTAAAGTCAATGAATGAATTCTACTAGGTTTGAGAAGGTTGGGAATTATCTGCTGATCCCCAATTTGTGCACCATCCAGAAAGTACTGAAATATTGAAAAGATTGCTGGGGGATAAGGAAAACTCTAAGCAAGCAATGTATATATATATATTTTTTTTAATGAAATCTCTGATTAGAAAGAAGTGCTAGAATAAAGAAAAATATCTCAGCTAGAAGCAAAGACTAAGGATCGACCAGCTCATGGGGCAGCATAATATGGCAGTTCCTCCGGTATTGGTTTGTGTGTGCGTCAGTCACACAGCACTCAGCCAATAGCAGGAGAGAAGATCCAAAGCTTACTGATGGATTACAGCAGGAGAATACGGGAGAATAGTAAACCTGCCCCATGAAAAGAGTAAGTTACCTGACACAGAATGGCATTTCAAGAAACAATGTGGTATTCTAAACAACTATTGAGTGGTAGAACACCATGTACATAAATAAAAATGAAAAAATAAGATACTTATAAATAGAAAATAATTTAAACAGAATTAGTAGAATAGTTGTTATAAGAAATTAGTAAAATAATTGATAAATAAAAATTAAATCGAAATACTTATGAATGCTGTTATATATATATATTGCATAGTATTATTGGATATTATTATTATATATAAATTGTATTATATTATTCTAATTATTGATTTTATCATTTATATAATATATTGTATTATTATAATTATTACAATTTTGTGTATTTTTGATATAGTATAATATTGTAATGTCAATTATATTTATTGATGTTATTATTTATATAATGTATTATATTATTATATTTAGTGCAATTTTATCTATTACTGATATTGTATATATAAGCATGTTAAAAAAATAAATTTACCATTTTTGCATTTATGAGTGTTTTTTTTTTCTAGCTAAACTAAACAGCATTTTCAAAAATAGCTTAATTAGTAAATATTTATCGTCTTTGTCTATTTATTCCTGAGAAAGGTCAAGGAATGCGTTGGGTCGTCTATGCAATAAGAATTTTTTTTCTACTCAAACTGCTTTAACTAAAGAGCATGATAGAAATGTAAATATTAGATATGTGCTGCCTGCCGTTGTATTCCTTTTTCTTAGACAAGTCACGGAACGCGTCGGGCGTCTATGTAGTAAAAGCTTATTTTGAACGTTGTTGTTGTGTCACACATGTCCTGAACACTTAAATTCAACGACAAGCTTTCCTCTGTGTGTCAAATATCTGAATTGTTCCTGTTGAAGGAGCATCTCACCTACCTCTTATATCCGTAACTGTATAGTGCACATAATTAAGGAGATATGTTCCTGCTTGTTATAAACCACCATCTATTTTTGTACCTGAGGCAGGCGTAGATATAATATGATCTGCCCCCAGCACTCTACAGAACATCAATTCCAGCTCAGTATTCAGAAGGCAGTAATTAACGTGCGATGATTGACAACATTGCTAACACACTGTACACAGCTCCGGGGAAGGATTTATGTAAAAAAAAAAAATATATCTGCTTTGAAATTACCATTCAAGCAATATGAGATCCTGTCCGAAAATTGATGCAATGACCACTTTGCAATTTAAATGGGGATTTTATTGATGTGGCATAAATAAAGGATAGAGACCTGGTAATAACTAAGGTAACATAGCAAGATGTAATCAAAACAGGGATTTATTTTGTTTGTCATGAAGCCCCGAAGATAAAGTGCATAGTTATCAGCCTTAACAGTAGAACAGTTTATATCCGGGATGGCTAACCTCGGCACTACAGGTGTTTGAGAACTACATATCTTTTGATGGTGAGCCAGTCGGAAAAGGCTGACTGAACAGCACAGAGCATGTAGATGCCAATTATCTGCAGTGGGATAGATTAGCCATCATCTGGATTAGATGCAAGGATAATACTGCATTTTGGAGTAGACCAGGCAGGACTGCTGAGCTGCAAATTCACCTGATGTCAAGCCTGCCTTTTGACTCACTCAGTACCTTTCTGCATGCATTTATGTATAGAGATGCTGCTAAGGTTGTGCATCATGTATTGAGATGCTGCTAAGGTTGTGCATCATGTATAGAGAGAGATACAGCTAACATTGTGCATCATGTATGAAGATGCTGCTAAGATTGTGCATCATGTATAGAGATACTGCTAAGATTGTGCATCATGTATAGAGAGAGATACAGCTAACATTGTGCATCATGTATGAAGATGCTGCTAAGATTGTGCATCATGTATAGAGATACTGCTAAGATTGTGCATCATGTATAGAGATACTGCTAAGATTGTACATCATGTATAGAGATGCTGCTAAGATTTTGCATCATGTATAGAGATACTGCTAAGATTGTGCATCATGTATAGAGATACTGCTAAGGTTGTGCATCATGTATTGAGATGCTGCTAAGGTTGTGCATCATGTATAAAGATGCTGCTAAGATTGTGCATCATGTATAGAGATACTGCTAAGATTGTGCATCATGTATGAAGATGCTGCTAAGATTGTGCATCATGTATAGAGATGCTGCTAAGATTGTGCATCATGTATAGAGATACTGCTAAGGTTGTGCATCATGTATAGAGATACTGCTAAGGTTGTGCATCATGTATTGAGATGCTGCTAAGGTTGTGCATCATGTATGAAGATGCTGCTAAGATTGTGCATCATGTATAGAGATACTGCTAAGGTTGTGCAGTATGAAGATGCTGCTAAGATTGTGCATCATGTATAGAGATGCTGCTAAGATTGTGCATCATGTATGAAGATGCTGCTAAGATTATGCATCATGTATAGAGATACTGCTAAGATTGTGCATCATGTATGAAGATGCTGCTAAGATTGTGCGTCATGTGTAGAGATGCTGCTAAGATTGTGAGTCGTGTATAGAGATGCTGCTAAGATTGTACATCATGTCTAGAGGTGCTGCTAACATTGTGCATCATGTATGAAGATGCTGCTAACATTGTGCATCATGTATGAAGATGCTGCTAACATTGTGCATCATGTATATAGAGAGATACAGCTAACATTGTGCATCATGTATGAAGATGCTGCTAAGATTGTGCGTCATGTGTAGAGATGCTCCTAAGATTGTGCGTCATGTGTAGAGGTGCTGCTTACATAACATTGTGCATCATGTAAGAAGATGCTGCTAAGATTGTGAGTCATGTATAGAGATGCTGCTAAGATTGTGCATCATGTATGGAGATACTGCTAAGATTGTACATCATGTATAGAGATGCTGCTAAGATTGTACATCATGTCTAGAGATGCTGCTAACATTGTGCATCATGTATGAAGATGCTGCTAACATTGTGCTTCATTTATAGCAATGGTTCAAAGACTAAAGATGGATTACCCAAGTCTTAGTAGCCCCATACACAAATATTTTGCAGCCCCCTTAAAACAATGACTTTCATTTAACGAGAAACCACACAGTGAGCAGGAAAAATAAATAAAATTTATAAATAAATGGAGGACAGATTTATTGGTCCGGGCCAAACACCACCAGACATGACCAGGTGGAATGCTCTATGGCCAACAGGTAACACATATTTATTTCATATTGTTTGTTTGCTTTCCTGCCGCCGGCTTCTTTCTCTCTGTCCTGTTGAGCTGTAGCATATCAGTGTTTGTTGTTGTCTATATTTCTCTCTTAAATGTGCTCCTGGATATATATATACACACACATGACATACTACTCTATCATACACTGATCCCTGCAGTATATAAGTGCAATATACAGTATATTTGTGTGATTTCACTTTTATTCTTGAGTACTTTTGTGGACACAGTGTACTTTTTCTGCTTTTGCTTGTATGTGATTTTTTAATTGTGTGTGTGTGTGTGTGTGTGTGCGGGGGGGGGGGGGGGGGGATCGGGGAAGGATACTGGGTATCCACTGTTTGATGCAGCTGATTATCTCTTCTATTTTGGTGCTCTCTGGTTTTTATTGGGGAAATATTGGATGCGCCTTTTGGCAACTAATAACAATTTCAAAAACATTTCATACAGAAATCTGGCAGCAAAAATTATTCAGGGATTAATTAGTATGGAGACCTTAGGGGTCCAGAAAAATGTGTTTCGAAAGAGGCAAGATTTGCTGGAATCCTTCCCAAACCTAGCTGAAGTCTATATCTGTGAGTGATGGGTTGGAAGGAACATGCCAATGTTTGGGGTGAGGTCTGTCACAATATCTTGTTATCACTTTCTGAGCGCAGCAGAGTTATGACACAGCGCAAGTTAAAAGACATGCGAACGTCTTCACGACACGTTACCCTCGTATCGCTGGTGCCAGAAACTCTCACCTATTATCTAGTTTGCCATTAACGTAGCACTTATAGGTTAAAAGCAACATCATTATTAGTAACTGAGTCATACTCTTGAAGGAACATTATAATGAGCTGGGAATTGGAATTGTTTGTTAATTATATCACTGCTAACGAGCAGAACAGAAGTAGAAGTGAATTAAGAAATTGGCAGGTGTAGAGATTTATGAAAGAAGTTGGTGATCATAATGGGAGAGATTGTTAACCCTTCTGGGGAATACACCGTAAGATTGATATATCCCTCTAGCGTTCATTTCTAGCTAGTGGTCCAGGCTGCACTACTTCTCTTCCTTTCATATAGGGTGGGTCGTTAAGGGATTTAAATTAGGAACTAGATATACACAATTAGGCTGGCACAGGATCGCTTGAAATTTTTTAAAATGAAATACAGAAAAAACAAAGTTTATAGTGTAATATGTCAATAGATAAACAACTCTAGGTGGTATATATATATACGCACTCACAAATGTCAGTGGAAGGTGGCGCCTTTCAATAAACAATATTATGCTCCAGAGCTTCTTAGGAAACTCTTTAATGCCATTTAAAATATATAGAAGTGGAACAACACAGGGTGCGGGACAAGCGCTGATTGGAAACATTCTCCATGCACAGGAGTCACTTATAAAATGAATTAGGACACTTAAATCAAGAAGTAGTGCAAAAACAGCAATGGAATAAAAGATCCAGTGGAGGAAACAATGTCCCAAGTTTCAGGACGAAGAGTTAAGGGACTCTCTATGTGTTTTGCCAGATGTCTGGTTGCTGCTGCATCAGGAGACCAGCTTTTGTTCTGGTCAGATGACTGTAATGCCACAATTAAAGTACACACTACCATTCTTGGGCAGACTACAATTCTTTGGATGTCGGATACAAGTGGATCTTGAAACTTACTACATCCCCCCTTAATTGCATGTGTCAACTAGTTTATTCTGTACCCCATCCAACATACACCAACACTTTTTCACTGCCAGTGTGTGACACTAACATCTGGGATTATCCTAAGTATATCAACCCGCCAAAGCTATTTATCTACTTTTGTGGTCAAGCACAGCTCCCCCCAAGTCCAGACATTGCCAAAAGCAATATACATGGAAAGACGAAAGAGATAGAAAGATTCCATTCATGGGAAGTATTGATTTTCAGATACGGAATGGAGAACAGCTTAACATATTGGACGTGAAAGGTTGAATCTCAATACAATGCAATGTACTGGGCTCATCAAGAATGTCCACTTATTGTGCAAAAAGATGTCCATGGGTAAGGTGTTAACTGATAACTAAGCATTGCTGATATTGTGAATGTAGAGAATAAAAATAATATGAAAAATGATCTATACATTGTGTTGGTGGGGGACTTACTTTATACTTCCCCAGGGTCTGTTCTATGAATGTTACATCCGAATTGCATTGCTGACAATTGTGCAATTCGGAAGATACACGAAGGTGAACTGTGTGCGCACACAAGCACGATTGTAGCTCCCATTGATTCTGCTTTAATGTAAAAGCCTCAACTGCACATACGCACATACAATCTTGCGAATTACGTTCCCGACAAAGGCCGAGTCGGAAATGCAATTCTGATGCCACATTCGGCCCCTTGGTTCATCTGTGTCGGTGACACAACTAAGCCAAGGGGTCAGGAATGAAAGTAGGAGGGGCTGGGGACTCCATGAATCAAATAAAGTAAGTCCCCCCCCAAAAATAAATAAGTTCAAGTAAGTTAATTATTGAAAAGCAAGTTTAGTTGTCCTTTAAGAAATGATGTTGTATATATGATAGAGAGAGTGTTTTTAAAAAAACATCTTTGTATAAAAGTTCGGCACAGGAATTACTGACAGTGCTAAAATAAAAATGAACGTATATTCTTAAAGTTTCATTATAGAAAATGAACGCGTTATGTTGTAGGAAATGATAATGCAGATTGATTTAGTGAAGCATTCAGCTAAGTGTCTGTAATACAACAATTAATTAGTTACCTGAAGCCACGGAATTAAAGGCTTTAACGTTCTCAAAATGGAAACACTTAGAACTTCCATGTTACTAGAAGATGATTAGCATGCTTAATTAAGTTGAAATATTTTACAGCTTTCTTGTAATACTTCACCCAATAGAGATTTGAAGAGCCATTATTTATTATTGTTTATAAAGCATCAAGGTATTTCTCAATACGGTATAATAAACAGGTTGATTATCCTTTATCCAAAACACTCGGGACAAGAAGTATTTTGTATAACGGCTCATTTCGGATAATGGATCATTTTTGACCAATAAGAATATTAAATACAGTAATATCCATGCAAATTCTGTATAGAGCAAATAACTCACTTTTACTGTGATGTAGCTGTGATGTAAAACTCATCACTGGGAACTTGCCGTTGGCGTGTCAGGTCTACACATGTGTCATTGTATTACCCTTTGTGGGTGTGGGGGAATCTCAGCATGCATGGAAAGGCTTTATCACAGCTTAAGGGGGCCGGACACTGAATAAACTGTTGTGCGCTTGCATTCTGAGGGTATGTGTGGAATTTGCAGCTTGTGGCAAAATCTGAAATGTTTTTGGGATAACGAAACATTCTGGATAACGAATTTCTGGATAAGGGATACTCAACCTGTAGCAACAAAGTAGGTAACAATAAAGAACGGGGGTTCTGTTTTTCATAGCTTATAGTCTCCCCCATCATATATAGGTCTAATATTACCTTATACTTTTTTCTCCCTCAAGTTTTTTAGACTTGTCTTGTCTTTTTTTGTTTGTTATAAAGCTTTTATTTTATTTACTTTTTGACACTTCAATACAGAACCTTGATGGACCACAATACATATAACATGTTCCTACAATATATGTGGAACTGCTCTCTGACATTTGGCTTGATGAGGCGGAATATGTAAAAATAATGCGTATTATCTTGGACTTTGGAGAACCCATGAAGTACACAATACCCACTTTATAAATCTTGAGACTTATTATGCCACCATTTACGAGCATTTTAATTATTAAATGAGATGCTCCAAACTATTTTACGTATGATGACAGGATATTGTGCATTTTTCCCCCCCGTCAAATGCATGTATCGCGTGTTGCATTGTACGGTAAATCCAAACTTAAAGGATCAGCATATGAAATAGAAATGTTTTAATGAAGGAATCTTACTGAGCCCTCTTTGTATAGCTCCAACAGGGGGCTGACATCTTGGGTCAGATGCAGCCAAATCTGATCCATCCGACCCAACATTCTAAAACAACATGTCCGTCCCCTGATGGAGCTATGCAAGAGTTCTCAGTAGAATCAGCTTTATTTGTAATCTTTCATTAAAACATTTCTATTTAAAATGCCTACACTTGATGCAATCTTTAAACAAACCATAAATCAACTTGTTGCCAGCAGTTGTACTTTAATGCTGAAGCACCCGTGTGCATATTAGCTGTGGCTTAATTAACGCATTGTTATGGATGATTTTGTATGGTGAAAAGTACAATGTTTTAATGCAGATATAAGTGTTCTATATATTTGTTTCAATTTAATAGAATATAAAAGGTACAAATTAAATAATTAGTGCTCACTGATGTGGACGGATCTCACCCCGATGTCACCATAAGACCTTATTTAATGGTTATCCATGCAGATCAATGATAGCTGAACTAATTACAGATGTGTATTGATGCAGCAATATTTAGAGAAGGGTATATGGGTGTTGGAGGTTACTAGGGGGTGTTTCTCCTAAATGATATGTTATTCACATTTACAGTCTTTTCACCAGCAGTTTGCATTTTGATGTCCTTGTACTGCCTGTTTAAAGGGTCACTAGATATTTAATGAACTATATTTTATTGATATAATGACTGTAATGGCTTCAAATGAAACAGGTATTACCAGAACACATAAAAGAACCATTCTGGGGCAACATTCTAAATACAAAAAAATCAAGAAGAACCTTCTATTGGGTTGCATTCTGATTGTTCTACGTTTACAACTTGGCCCCAGAATTGGTTTATATACATTACACCCTTGTTGTACAAACAAGGTAAAAGTGGGTGGAACTAAATTAATTTATTTTCAAGATGTTACAAAAAACACTGAGGGCCATATTCCCTAAAATTTTAGCTTTCTTTAACAGGCTAAAAACACAAGAAACAGGTGCTTAGTGGCAACAAATACAAACAAGAAACAGGTGTTTGATGTAACCAATTTGCATATTGGGATGAAAAGATAAGGGGTGCCAATACTTATATGTGTATATGAATACTCTTATGAATGTATATTTACAAGGCTAAGCGTATTTATGTTCATTGTAACAATTTTTCAGTGGATTTATATATTGCAAAGGTTTTTTTAATTCATTAAATCAGATTTCGTTTTTAAAGTTTGTTGCATTTCTCCTATTAAACCTATGATTTTCATACTGGGACCGGTACAGTGTGCTTTTTATGCTGTCTGTTCTTTTTTTTTTTTTTTTTATCTAGCTGCTTTTGGTTTTATACAAGTTATTTCATAATGGATTATTTGTAAGAAAATATGTTCTTCTTCCTTTCTTCCAATCCCACGCTTGACCAATTCCGCTGAATATTTACCAACATTTCTCTATGTTTGGTTCTGCTCTAGGAGGTGCACCCAAGAACTGGTTCCCCCTCGACAAGCATCAGAAATCTACTATGGCATACACCAGGGACTATAACAGACTACAAAAAAATTGGATTATGTATATAATATGTACACAGTGTTTCAAATAGTATGCACGTACATCAGTACACCTCTAGGCCATCATATCAATATGATTATTACATGCACACACAGCATAAGCAACTGGAAATCTGTTCCAAAGGTCTTTCTAGACATGTTTGGAATTTACAACAAATAATAAAGTGCTTATCTCAATACTTTTAACAGCCTCCCGTAAGTTAAGCATTAGAATCAGGAAATATATATCCTGCGTTGACAATTCCGAACGACAGAAATGTCTTACTCTCTCTAAAAAGCAACATAACTATACCCTGAAGCATTATTTTAATTTCATGCTTTTTAATACCACTGTATTGTAGCTCTCATAAAAGTCAGAAAGGTAGCAGATTATGGTATTGTATTGTGCAAATGAATTTGTAACTTGTTTAGCTGTTGATATATTAAGCATGTAGTTTATTGGCAGTATCTAGTAACCAGAGTGACTCACTTCTGCCCTATGCTAGGAAACCACCTAATAATAAATGTTTACACCTATTTATACCTAGTTATTTAAGGGAACATTAGCTTCTATGCATTCCCCACCCCCTTGGAATCTTGAGCAATAAATACCCAAATCTCCAATAATGTAAACCAGAAGTGCGGAACCCCGAGGATCCTACAGGGTAAAATAATAGTTTCTGTATATAACGGGAAAAACGTGATCACCAAATCTCGTAAAGTGATTCTTCAAGCACAAAAATAGATATGTGGTGGAAATGAGGTTTATAATGGGCACATTAGTGAAATATAAAAACTCACATTTCATTTCAATTATAATAAAACCATGCAACCGTTACAAAACTCTATGATAGTCATAAATTGTTGCTTTTGCCGCAAGCTCTAAAATTTTAAACATGTGCAAATGGGATATACAGTGAAAACAGTGCATGTTGCATCCTGCGGAATATTATCTACCTTATTGTGTGACACTGAAGTCTACCTCAACCCAAGCACTGGGACGCTGATATTTTTCTTACTCTGAATTAAAAAAACAATTGATAGGTTTTTTTTTTTTTATAATATATGAAGCTTATAAAGGCTAAAAAATAACAAAACAAAAAAAAAAAGCAAAAATGATCCTAGATTTTACAATATTGTTACTATTTTCCTTAGCAGGCTGCTCCCCCCTCGGGTTAGGGTTTGCCACCAGTGTTAATTTCGTTGACTAAACATTTTTGGCATGGTTATAGTCAACTGCATGTTTTCAGTGACTAAAGCTAAGAAATAACTAAATAAAAACTACGTTTATATGAATAAAACTAAACTCTAAAGACTAAAATCCATTGCAATTATCAGCAACTGACTAAAATGTTAGGGGTGACTATTGCATTTACCTATTTGGACTTCTGGTTCTGGTTACCCTGAATCTCTGCCAAAACCAAGTGCCCTGACTCTATCTGCAGCTGGATTGGCTGAGACGCAGGCTCCCTGTGCATGTCTGCCCGCTGGAACAATGCCCTGCAAACCGAGGAGGATACTCCTCCATTTGATTCGCATGGTACTGTCATATGAGTTTTTCCCTTCCCATCTCCCTAGCAAGTTAAGTTAACACTTTGCAACAGCCTTCTCAGACCTGTTCCCTCCCATCTCCCTATCAAGTTAACTTAACACTATATGACAGCCTTCTCAGACCTGTCCCCTTCCATCTCCCTAGCAAGTTAACTTAATACTGTGTAACAGCCTTCTCAGACCTGTTCCCTCCCATCTCCCTAGCAAGTTAACTTAATACTGTGTAACAGCCTTATCAGACCTGCTCCCTCCCATCTCCCTAGCAAGGTAACGTAACACTATGTAACAGCCTTCTCAGACCTGTTCCCTCCCATCTCCCTAGCAAGTTAACTTAACACTATGTAACAGCCTTCTCAGACCCGTTCCTTCCCATCTCCCTAGCAAGTTAACTTAACACTATATAACTGCCTTCTCAGACCTGTTCCCTCCCATCTCCCTAGCAAGTTAACTTAACACTATGTAACTACCTTCTCAGACCTGTTCCCTCCCATCTCCCTAGCAAGTTAACTTAACACTATGTAACAGCCTTCTCAGACCTGTTATCTCCCATATCCCTAGCAAGTTAACTTAATACTGTGTAACAGCCTTCTCAGACCTGTTCCCTCCCATCTCCCTAGCAAGTTAACTTAACACTGTATAACTGCCTTCTCAGACCTGTTCCCTCCCATCTCCCTAGCAAGTTAACCTAACACTATGTAACAGCCTTCTCAGACCAGTTCCCTCCCATCTCTCTAGCAAGTTAACTTAACACTCTGTAACTGCCTTCTCAGACCTGTTCCCTCTCTCACTGCTGAAGAGTTAGTCGACAAAAATCTACTGGAGATTTAATCAACTAAAACTAGAAAAATTCAGATGATTCAAATTAAAACTGGTTGGCATTAAGCTTATATGTTACCAGCAGGCAGGCAAAAAAAATACGCCAATGTTACGTCTACGTAGAAAATAGCATGACCGATATTTTGGGTGGAAAAAAAGGATGTTTGTTAATAAATATCTAGTTGATGTTTCTCATGCCATGCGACTCTGGCTGGATGAGTGTGCTGGGAGCTTGAGTATATAGAAATAGGGGCTACCAAATACTGTCAGTCTATGTTGGAACACTAAGCTAAATAACATTACCTGAAATAAAGAGCTAATCTTGTTGGAAATTCAGCAGTATTGAATATGGACGCGATCTCTTATTTTCTTTCTTTATTGCTTATTTTATCATCCCAATTTCCAGCCAGACAGAGTAATCAATCTCCCACATTGAGGTAATATAGAAGTTTTAATGGGATCTAGATATGCCGGAATGTGCAGTATAGGTGTTCATTTCTTTCCTTGCTCTACATTTAAATAATTTGCTCATTATTTAATAAGTAATGAGGAATGTCACAAGCACTAGGTATGAATGAGCATCCATAGGTTTGTAATTCTATATTGCAAAATATAAATATTAGCTGCTATGTGCAGATTGCATAGTAGAAAAATATATACTTCTGTGCACTCTGTCTGCCTAACTACTATCTATCTATTTATCTGTCTGGTTGTCTGTCCATCTGTCCACATTGCCTATATCTCTGTCCATCTACATCCTCTACATCTCTATGTATGAGTATATCTGTCTGTGTATTCTATCTATCTATCTATCTATCTATTTATAGCTATACTATCTGCCTATTGTCTGTCTGTCTGTTTATATTCTATATGTCTGTCTGTGTATTATATGTATCATCTATCTATCTATCTATCTATCTATCTATCTATCTATCTATCTTTCTATCTATCATATCTGTCTTTTGTTTTCTATCTATCTAATCTGTCTGTTTATCTGTCTATTTATCAAATTTTCCACCAGATAATTATGCTTGAACACATCTACCGAACCCTGAAAAGGTTAAGTTCTAGTAAGGTGGAAGGGCATCTTTTTTCCTATTTGCTTTGATACTTTCCACACAATGCAATATACATTTGAAGGCTACTTTGTCTTTGGATGCAATTACAGAGCTTGATAAATCAAGGCCATTATATGCTACAGAACATTCCACCTGGTCTCCCACTGTGCTTGTGTATACGTTCCCCGCCCTTAAACCAAGGAGAAACACCTGTTTGTATGACCACACTGACATTTGTAGTCAAGAGGCAAGACATATCTTCTTGGGAAGGCTTAGTACAGGCCTTGAAGGGTCACAGAGACTCCCATTAATATCAGGTGTTTATTTTTATAGTAAGATAAAAAAAGGATTTATTACATTTAGCTACAACCTGAAAGTATATAATACATTTAGAGACAGACGAAGCTGGCACTCAAAGAATCCAGGCCAAGTATATTTAACAAATACAACACCAGCCTTTAATACAAAAACCTGCAATTTTTAACTGTGTAAGCATGAATAAAAACTCCTGCACTACAAAGTGTTGGAAAGGTTATAATGGCGCAGTAGCCATTTTTTTATGTATAGCTGCGATTACGCCTTATTTTGATAAATTCCGACACTTTGCGGTGTGGGAAAAAGACCTCCGCCCAAACATTGTTTGGTGGGGTTTCACCACCACCTTATTTATTTAAACATTTGCTGCACCTGCACAATGAGTAACAAAAAGTATCCATTGGACGCAGCACAGGCTCCTAAGATTTATCGGAAGTCTTCTTTATACATAGGCGGGCATTCTGACAGCATAATTATTTGTTGCTATCTACCAGTGCGCCATATTCATACACGACCCCATAGTGCTTTAATGTGATCACGATAATACGGTGTATCCATCTCAATAGTGTAGCTTCATTTGGGTAAGAAAAAGTGCTTATCAGCAATATGCAGTGTGCAGGACTTTTTGTTTTTTTTTTAAACCTGACTCAATTTATCCCAGGCTAACCAGTTGTAAAGGAGTTAATTTGGGGATGTAGGAAAGGCCTGCATCTCGTCACGCTGGGTGAGCTTTTGTGCTTTAATCAAATTACAGTCATAAATACTTAATCGCTATTTAATATGATCTGGAAACCAATATAATAATATACTGACCCCTTAATTCTAGTTTTAACAATGTCAGTAATAAGACATGACCCTTTCTCATTCTATGAATGTCATAAAATATATAGTATCGCATACTACTGATATTTACATTATGAAGGTGTTCCTGTTCTATAGAGTTACAACACGCTCACTTTAAAGATCAAACACATGGTTGGTCTAATGGTGTCATAATGAAGTAAATAAGGTCAACAATAGTTAATGTTTGCCTACAAAATCCACTTTACTTTTGCACATCTTGGAACATCTATAGAAATAGACAATGCTCAGCACTTGAGTGAGGTGGAGTTTAATCCAACATGCAGGGCAACGTTTCGACCCCCGTGGGTCTTTGTCAAGCCAGGAACATCTGCGCACTTTTCAAGGAAGCCTCTCTAACAGCTATTCTACCAGTGCTAGAAAATCCACTCACGGACAGCTGTTTCGCACTTAGTGGGGCTTCTTAGCTTGAGGTTGGTATAGCACTTCTGACTTGCTCTAGCGGTGGATTTAGAGGAGACTACAGGGTCTTCTCGGGAAGCTTGGGAAGATTTTCTATGAGAAAAATGGAGCTCCAAAACAAATCGGATCACTTTGGAGATCCGAGTAGCCCTTAAATTCAGGCCATTCAGAGAGCACCAAAGTGATCTAAAATCGGCACAAAAATCGGCCAGTGTAGGTCAAAAGCCTATGATTAAGTGCTTTTCAAGCACGAAACGCGTAAGGCGTCTCTTTTCACTGTGTTCGGTTCTACCTTTTTTTGTACCAGCCTTCCTTTATCGTCTATTCAAAAATTGGCTTACTTTATACATACCTGCTGACTGTGAGCTCCTTCCGCAAAACCGATTGCTTCTTTTGTCTGAATCCTGGGTCAAGTTGAGGGCAATTCTGGGGCCTTCCGTGCCTTATTTACTAGGGGGATTCCCTCCCCCAGGCCATTTCCCCAAACTGAAAATGGAACATCGGCCCAAAACCATCGGTCATACTGGATAGCCGAATTTCTGAAAATTCTTCAAGTCGGAGAGAAGCTCTGATACGGCTCCTTTTTGAGCCAGATCAGACTATATAGAGTTGACTTATGGCTCTTGATATCAGTTATTCGAATCAGTGGTATATTTTAGTTCAATTCTAGTAGCGGCAAAGTCTTTACAAAACATGTATCCTTCCTGTAATGTTTTTCAGTTCAGGTTATGTAAAACAGGGCTAGTGATTTAGAGGTAATTGCAGCTGATAACCTGGGATACATCCTATCTATCTTCAGTCTTTTCCCCCTCTCTCTTATCTCTCCCTTGAATGCCTCTTCATCGCAAACACTTAGGACACTCAGTTGATATGTAAAAGAAAAATTATCTTAAAAAATAAAGATCAAAGTAAACTCTTGATGTAGATGCGTTCTGCATCCTTCAGAATTTTCAGCATTCTTAACAAGTTTCCAGTGAGATGCAAATGTATTTTTCTTTGATTGCTTACTTTGATTATTGTTTTGCATGATTTGCATTCTGTCTAGATAGAGAAAGTCGACTGTTAAGTAATGCTACATCCAGGCATTTCCTCCACTATTTATTACTGGGGACATAGTGCTTGCTTTCATTAACCATAGTAATAAAAATAGAAAAGTATTTTTCCTAAATTACTGTAAAAAAAAAAAAAAAAGATTGTCTCTGTATCACTCTCCTGGCAATGTCTGCTCCTCTTTGATGGTGTGGTATGGGGGAAAAATGTGGTAAGGAGATAGAGGGTTAAGTAGAAGAAAGTGTGCACTCCACTCACCAAGTAGTGAATGAATAAAATGCTTTAATGCTTTAAAAAAATGCAAACAAACAGGGTAAGGTACAATCCACGGATGATAAAGTGAAAAGGGATGGCCACCTAATGCGTTTCGCGTGTCACCAATGACTAAGCGTGGTGACAATCGAAACGCGTTAGGTGGCCTTCCCTTTTCAGTTTATCATCCGTGGATTGTACCTTACCCTGTTTGTTTGGATTTTTTGAAAGCATTAAAGCACTTTATTCATTCACTACTTGGCGAGTGGAGTGCACACTTTGTTCTACTTAATGCTTAATTGTTGTGACTAACCAGCACTGTGGAGCACCCACCCACCTCCTGCACTTTTGTTCCTGTGACTAGAGCCGGTGTTGCTTTTGTTTCTCATAAGGAGATAGAGGGAGCTGTTCACTAAAAGTGAGGAGCAGTTGAGTTGCTGGTTAGTTGAGTGTCATCTCACCGACTTAACTATTGAATTACGAAGGACCAGACCTGGTGAGTTTCTCCTGCATGAAGTACAGAGTTGACCCAGTCAAATGCATTGATACATCTTCATAGGTTTAATAATGCTTTATGCAGGGCAAATCAAAGCCTTCTAGCAGGTGAAACTCACAGTCTTGTCCCTGCACAATGGATTTCAGTCTGTGACATAAAATGTTCATCTCATCTCAACTCACCTTCGCCTCAATTGCAACTCACTTTTAGTAAATATCTCCCAGAGTTTTGCAGTTACAGTATGGCTTTTAATGTTATTTACTTTTTACCGTTGTTAGTAGACAGGCTTCCATGGACCTCAAACAGATGGAGGCAACTTTTGGCACACCAAATGTTGGGGACCACATCCCCCATAATGCTTTTATAGCTGTAATGCTGGCAAAACATCAAGGGAATTGAGGTCCACAACATCTTGAGTGGCATTGATAGCCTTACCCCTGACCTATAGTCATGTAGACCGTCTAGCAATTCTTCCAGCAATGCTAACTGATGACTTGAAGGAGGCCTTGCATGGGGGTACAAAGCTGAATAATTCTATCAATCTATCAGTTGTGATAACCAAATAATGAGCAAAATATAGTCAGATATTTTTAGGGTTTTTTTGTAACATTTTTTTTTACATTTGTTGAACTGGAGCCGGCCGCAGTCAACCTTCTTTCCATCCAGTTATTTAGCTTCTCCTCCCACTTCGCTATAAGAGGAATGGAAGGGATCTGAGCCAATGGATCACCTTTATTTCTGGATATTATTCTACCTTTATATATATATTCAAAATCAAGTTAAAGGGACTGTATCACCTAAGCATTGCTTATACTGTAAGAGAAGGAAAAATTATTGAAAATGGTCTAAACATCATGTTATCAAAATTGCATGTAAATGCCCAAATTAGGAGACAAATTTATTTTAAATGTGTCTGTATAGTCTCCTGCTTATGACATCACCTGTGGCCTGATATACAAATTAACTGCTTTTTAGTGGGATATTAGTAATTTACATAAACACTGTTCAGGTGATACAGTCCCTTTAATGGTGGGGTATAGGGGTTTCCTAAAGGACAACTGTAGCAAAAAATTACCTTACATTAATTGAAAGATTGTATCAAGTGTAGAGTATTTATAAATAGATTTTTTTTAATGAAAGAATACAAATGAGGTGCCTTATTACGCCTTCTTTACTCCATATAGTTCTCTCAGGGGCAGACATGTTGTTTAGAATGTTAGGTCAGATCTCCACTCACCTTGGTTCAAATGAACAGAAGATCTGACCCATCTGACCAAAGATTCTAAACAAAATGTCTGCCTCCTGATGGAGCTATATGGAGTAAAGATTAATATGTAAGGTACTTTATTTGTATTCTTTCATTAAATCATTTCTATATAAACGCCTACATTTGATGCCATCTTTCAATTAAACAGAACTTCATTCTTTGCTACAGTTGTCCTTTAATAAGTTTTTTTTATTTTAAGGTTATTCCTATTTTTTTACTGTCTTTTGCCGAAGTCTGAGAATGTGATAAAGCTGCCTGTTAAAGCACTTCAGGAGTAATGAACAAAAAGCACACACTTATCAACACCAGGTAAAATACCTGTGGATCTTCTACTGGAAGAAAAGTACTATTTTTGGACAAACCACGACACACTCATCAATTACCCACAAGAGGTACGCCAATGTCAAAGACCTTTTGACTTCATCCATCAAAGTCTGTTATTTAGGAAAGCTACCTAGATTCTAGCTTCCAAAATTGATATCTTTGAGCAGCCCAAAAATAAAAATAAATCAGATGGAAAAAAAAAAAATCTTATTGTCCGTAGTCTCTATCAAAGTCAAAAGTTACTTTAAGGCGACTATGTAAGACATTCTAAAAGTCATTTAGCGAACATATGCGCTTAGCGTTGATCATTAAAGTTCCATAGCTCAAAAATATGATTTTTTTTTGTTTTGTCTCCCAACAAAATAGTAATTTAATGTATATCTGCTGAACTAATGGATTTTTGCTTCTGGTAGGGAGTGAGGGGAGAACTAATGGATTAAATTTATAACACAGAGTAGCAGCCCAACAAAACTATTTCTACCAAGATCAAACAATGACTTTCATCTCTGTACATTAAGAGTTTTGAAGAACATACTTATATTCATTTTGGGGTAGTAGAAATATAATTTTAAAGCGCTATAGAATGCTTTCAAAATGATTGCGTAACCACAATCAGCTGCATATTGAAGGCATTTTTAAAGAAATCCTAATTGTGTAGGGAGCAAACAATTTCTTTAAATTATCTGATTATCTAATGCCAGTCATATGAAATAATTATATGTATGGGAGTGAGTACAGTGGGTGGGTGTAAAAAACTAAATCTATATGTATATATTATAAAAAATAAATAAAATAAAGTAAATCAAAATAAATAGTTTGAAGGCAAATTATTCTTCTCTTGCCTGGATTCCTATCAAAATCTCATTCATTCAAAAATTTCTATTCAGATACAAAATAGGTAAATCTCATTGTAAATCAGTTCTAACAGTCTTATTATTAATATGTTAGTATTATAATTACTTTTGTGCAATTCATACAAAGCAGAGTGATTGTATGGCGGGACACGGAGAGAAAATACAAGAACGGCGGTGTGTAAAGTATCATAACTAACAAAGTGGGTTCAATGTTGCAGATAGTCAAGTGTGTAATGAATTTCCGAAATAGAATTCTAAGGGAATGATACGAGGCGGCCTACAAAAGGAATCATGGTTCTATACTCTTTGGTGGTCAGATAATAAGTGTTAGATAAACAAATGAAGAAAGGAAAGGAATTTATGCAAACAGAGCAGAAGATATGCTATCTTATTAACAAGGCTCTAACAAAAGTCTACCGCAAGGAAAGTAGAAAAATAGACAATGACGGCAGATAAGAACTCAATGGCCCATGTATCTTCCCCCAAATGGAAACCCAGATTTGTGTTGCTTATACCTCATTAAAATTGCCTTTTGAATAGTACGCCAAGGGTTTCCTGTTCAGAAGTTATTGTGGCCTAGCGTTTGCAAAAGCAAACAGTAAGGGACAGCCATTTGACGAAGCAGTGCACCATGGCAAAAGAGAGAGTTGACTAGCTCCCACCATCACATACCATTTCAGTGCTATGGGGACCACAAAAAATGCTCCCTACAACACTGAAAGGCTTAATTCTATATTTGAAAAAAAAAAGTCATGGGTGCTACCACTATGACACCCTCCCACTACCTGCAAATTGCGGGTCCGGGGCCTGACGAAATGTCCCCATGCTCCTCCAAAGAATACCTAAATGTAACTGGGGCAGGGCAAGATGTTCCCAGCCCCCTGTTAATATGTGGGACTGGTCCCCTAAGTAATGGGGGCTGCTCCCTTAAATACATAGAGCAAAGGGCTGCCAAAGTGGCCCTGGCCCCTGTGTAATAAAGGGGATTGGAGGCTGCTCAAAGTGGCCCCTGCTTCCCCCACTCAGTAGCCATAGGGCCCAAGTGTATCATGCCCAGCCCGAGGATACATAGATTATTAGAAGGCTGGGGTTTCATTTCGGCAGCCCGCGGAACCAGTATGCTTTTAGGGGGCCCACAATTTGAAGGGAGGGGAGCTGGGCATTTTGGCAGACCATGGCCACTGCTTTTGGGGTGAGGTAATTCGATTGCACTCTTGATCCCCTAGCATAAAATTAAAGCTAACTGAATCAAGCCAAGTGTAGCTACATCTGTATGTCCTGTCTTGAAAATGCTTCGTTCTTCCATGTCATTTAATACTGTCATTTAGTTTGAAATATAGATGATGCCCACGTGGGCTGGGGCAGCATAGTTAATTTGAAATTGGTTTTATAATCATTGGTAATACAGTAACTGTTAGAATTCCCTGGTGATTTCCTCCTAAGCTTAGACTATGACTGCCTTTCCTGTGTGAGGAGAGATAATGTGTATAGGTAGAGCCAATAATACACTTATTAATGACTTATGTTAAGCCAGTTAGTTGAATACGACTTAATGGATACAGTGGGTGAATGTCATAGGCACCAACAATTTTCCTCGCAAGCTTACAATCTAGAAGGAGTGGGGGACATGAGATATATAAAGGGAGTGAAGAGGTGAGAGGGAAGGTGGTGGTAGTAACAGTATTAGGAATGGTTGGAGCTAGGTGGGTTTGGCCAGAGATTACTTATGTCTGTCCTAGTTGGATGACTTGTTAGCTTCCTGTTCCTAATGGTGTTTGAGGACCATGAGAGCTAGGTGGGATCGGCATGAGGTTAAATAATGGATTTTAATGGAACTAGGAAGGCCACGCACTCCGCAAATCTTCAAGAACAGTATTTTAAACTCATGTACCGATGGTACTTGGTACCTACTCGTTTATTTAGGTTCAACCATCTGCCGGATGATCTCTGCTGGAGGGGGTGCGGGACCCAGGGATCTCAGATCCATATTTGGTGGGAGTGCCCAAGATTGACGGACTTGAAATCCAAATTGATTAATAAATGCCAGGATATTTTCGGTACACCGCTGCAGCTCTACCCCCAAACTTTCCTACTCCACTGGGATATCCCATACAGAGATAAGTATAATAGAATTCTTTTTATAAATATACTATTAGCAGTAAAATTATCTCTGGCCAGATACTGGCGAAGGCCTGATATACCAGCATGGCCAGAAATAGAACGACAGATAGGAAATCAGGCCAGGGGGGAAAGATACTTTTATAGGAAAGACAAAAATCACGAGATCATTATAACAAAATCTGGGCCGCATGGAATGGACCAGAGGAGCCCCTGTGATAAATATAGGAATCAGGGAACCGAGGCGGCATGGAGATCCGGGTCTCCGCCCCGGGGGAGGTAGGACTGAGTGAATGATCGAATGTCAGGATGGATGCATGGAACACATGTGGATAGAGAGAGAGGTGGATAGTATGGAGAATAACCCATCACAAAGCGATAATGGACTAGAAGAATAGGTCCTACATCTCTTATTTGTAATATGAGGGGAAAACTTATATACCCTCGGTTGGGTTCGAGAGGACGGGACTCGGGAAATCTCATGCCTAACTCTAGTTTATAGTGGTAAACCAATTACGATTCCTATCAACGTTGCAATCAAAATATAGCCCACCCACCGGGGATCTCGCCCACCTAAGGATGACTAGAATGTATGGATGAATTTTTTTTATTTTTTTTTTGTTTTTTACATATGTATTTACTTCTGTAATGTCTATTTGTAATGGAAAACAAGGAAAAGTATTAATAAAGATGAATTCAAATTAAAAAAAAAAATAATGGATTTTGTTTTGGATGAGTAGTAAGCTTCCATAAAGAGGTGAGTTTTAAGGGACTTTTTTAACTTTAGGAAAGTGGGAGAGAGCTGGATGCTCTGCAGAAGCGAGTTCCAGAGAAAGGGGACAGCTCGGGCAAAATCTAATGGGAAGAGGTGACAAAGTTAGAGCAGAGCCGTGGTTGTACAGGTTAGTATTGAGGAAGGTAATGTAGTGAGGGGGCCGAGGAGTGGAAGGCTTTGCAGGTTAAAGATAGAACTTTAAATGTTATCCCACAGAGGATGAGAAGCCAGTGGAGAGTGTTGCATAGAGGAGCAGCCAAAACAGGGATTGAAACACTTAACTCTGAGATTCTACATATTCTACACCTGGCACATTAGTCTTGTTCAGTATTTTCTATTTCCCTCTTACCGCTTTTAATCCAAAACAAGGGCAAACCCCAAACAAAACATCTTCAAATATTGATTCAAAATGGCTGCCAGACCCTCGATCGACAAACTATCATATCTATAGAGTACTCGTTATTATAGCGATATAAGCCAGTTTCGCTAGGAGCCATCCAGAGTAACATAAAAGTTGTAGCTACTTGGTTTATCCTGTAAACAGTGAATTGTGGTTTATTGACAAGTGAGTTAAAAAGCTTCGGCCAAAACAGCTGAACTGGGAAAAAAAATCTGCAACTTGGCTATTTTTCCAACACCGCTGTTTGGGCCTAAGTTTTTCAACATGGCTTTCAACTCATCACAATATGCTGCTAAGTTAATAGAACATAGAATTTGATGGCAGAGAGAACCATCTAGTGTGCTCATATTTTTACCAGCTGTACAATTCTTGTACTTTTTTTGTTCCTTGGTTTTATCTTCTGTTTACAATAGCTGATGCTTATCTCCTGTAGACTTACACTCTTTCACTGTATTAACCTCTACCATTCCTGCTAGAAGACTATGCTATACATCCACCATCCTTTCAGTAATGTAATGCATTTTGCTTTTACTTCTGACCTTCTCATTTAAGACTGTAAGGGTTCTGTACAAAAGGTCCTGCACACAAAAGAGTAGAGAAGGTTAAAAAAAAGGCAAATCTTCCTCTACTATCTTCCCTTATATTAAATATAAAACGACCCGACAGGAAAAACATTTTAGTAGTAAATATTCATTTACATTATTGCCAGTCTTCCCCAGACTTCTATGGTGTTTAGTGGGGGCAGCTGGATGATAGAAACGCACCAGAAGTGTCGGGCAGCATCGGAGAATATCTGTGCACAGTGCACAGACATCCACCGGCTGCCTGCGACGAGGTAGTTTTGCAGTGGACCTGGATCTTAGTCTTATAGTCAGACCTCTATCTTAGATCAACGGTTTCCAAACCAGTCCTCAGGGCCCACCCAACATTTCCGGATTTCGGGATTACATGGTTGTGTCTAAAGTAATTTTTTTTTAAAGCACTTTAGACATAACTGGGTAATCGCTAAATCCTGGACTGTTGGGTGGGCCTTAAGGACTGATTTGGGGACCCGTGCTCTAGATCAGTCATTGGGGGAAACTTTTTAAGTCAAAAGCAAGCAGCATTTTTTTTATACTTTAAAAGGAAACAGCGGGTATAGTGGAATAGATAATTAATGGGATTATCAAAGATAGGATCCTCTCTAATTGCCAAATACTTATGGTATTTGGTTGCACAGTGGATTAAAGACACTTTCTGTCCTTCAGTGCATTGTTGGTGATACATTTTTGGTGGACTGAAATCTTCATAGTGCATGGCAATACTTTGCAGCACAGAGTAGTGTTACACTTCTTGTTGTGTCTCTTTAAATCCTGATAAGACCAATTCTACATTAGCTTTGAAGACACCACAAAGTAAATACAACACAAGCATTATTTTAGCTACTGCTCACTGACCCTCGGTGACAAATTAATAGCAAATAACAATTCTCCCGATGGTACTGAATTAAATTAGTGAGAAAAGAGGAAAAACTGTTGACTCTCAAGTTTCATGTGACCATTTCTCTGACCCATTTACTCTGTAGCGGTGTCATCGCGATTCCATCTCCGTGAGCAGAGCCTGGGCTGGTGACAAGCGGAACGAACTGTTTGAGTTTACAGTATTCATCTGTCACTGGGAAAAAAAAAAAGGTTTCCCGATTTCTCGGTGAATGGAGGGAGGAGAACAGGATAGATTTTGATGACAATCAATTTAATTGAAATTTCAAGGAAGGAGCAGAAAAAAAAAATAGATTATTCTTGTGGACCGTGCTTTGGAAAATATAAATGTGGCGTTAGCCTGCAGGTATACACACAGTTTTATATCACCACCTGTTATGGCTTCTGTATAATAATCAAACCGTGCAATTTAAAGGGACACTCAAAGCTCAACAAAAATGTAAATCTATCTCTGCATTTAAATCACTAGATATATATATATATATATATATATATATATATACATAAAATATTTTTTTATAAAAAAAAAACTGCGTTCATAATTTTTAGCCATTTCCAATTTCCAAGACACTTACCTTTTTAAATTGATGTTTTATAAATCTTTTTAAAAGGTAGGACCCTCTCCCACTAGTGGATGGTGACTAACCAAGCCTCATAGATGAGCTCACGCACATATGTACTTGAATCTTTTAGCAGACTAATGATAGAACTGCATATTTTTAAGGTCATACCCCCCCCCCCCCCCAAAATCGACTTTTTAGTTTGATTTGATGGACCACGCTGCATTAAAGGGACTGTATCATCTAAACAATGTTTGTATTGTGCATGTAGAGAATACAAAATGATTGAAAATGATCTATACATTTTTTTTAACAAAACTACAAGCAAATGCCTAAATTAGGAGAAAAACATGTTTGAAATTTGTCTGTGACGTCTCATATTTGCTTTGCAATTTTGCTAACACAATTTAAAGACATTTGTCAATCATGATTTATTCTCTAATTTCACATTATAAGCAATGTTTAGGTAATATTATTATTATTATTATTATTTTGCATTCTCAATCATGGATAGTTCTTGCATAATTGACATGTACAAAACAAACTTGTACAATCTCTCCAGGAACCCCTCTTATCACAATATCCCAAATTTAGAGGCTATAGTATGTGTAGCAATGTGCTGAAGTTAAAACTGGATACAGTTTCAAAGAACATTGAACCTTAAATCAATAAAATCACTGGAGTTGGTAGATTAGCCTCCTCTTAAACACAAGGTGTTTGCACAGAAGTCTTGCAAGTGTTTCCAAAATATTGGGCACGCAGTATGACATCAGACTGGACCAAGTTCACTTCATAGAAACAGCAAGATGTTCAAAGACATACAGATACTGAAAAACCATGCAGTTTTAACGCTACCAGATGCATCAAAGTTGGTTTGCTGCATGGAGAGTCCTTTTAAAAATAATTTTACATGAAATATCAAGAGTAGATAGGAATTTATCAACATATGGGATCCCTGCGTAACATACTTATGATTAATATTCCTGGATAAAGCACAAATATACTATATTTACAGCAGGATGTAAACGGGACATATGGACAGGAGTAAAACACATATCGGGTGCTAAAGGGATTGCATATGTTGTATTACCATCTATACATAGAGTATATAGAGAATTGATTGAAAAGTGGCCTCCTGCCTCATGAAAAGATAAAACATTAGGCTCTCTTCGCAGCATATTGTAGGGTCTTCTCTAGATTTCTCAATTAATGTTTCATGAATATTATTCACTAATTTTGCTTCCTATCCAATTTGTCTTGCCAAAATAGAATATTCTTGCGAGAGCGCCAACTGATTGGGCAAAATGCAAGTGGCCACAAATATGAAATTGACTTTTACATCTGTATACTACTATTGTGTGTTGCTATGAAGATAAACCATAATTAAAATATTTACTTGGTTGTTTTTGGTAAAAAAAAAATTCAAAATCTACAAAATAAAAATAATTGTAACTATTTAGTTCCAATGAATGACCTGGTGCTCTACACTAAACTCTATTAAACTCTATTTTACAAAAGAGAGGAAATAGTCTTAAAAAAAATTCTCCCCTCCTCCAAAAATGAACATCTGCTATAAACGACAAGGGAGACTTAAAGGTTCTATTGCAGGATGGAACGAGAAAGTGATAAATGGCGGGAGCGCTTTTGAGAGTAAAAATGCTCAAAACATCAGAACCACAATTTTAATTAATACCTTTTTTTAAACAACAACTTACATTCTTATAAAATCAGCACGTGATATAACTACAATCAATGAAACATACATAAAAAAATTAGTAATTTAAAAAAACAAAGTGTGGTCACAGTAAAAGGTGTTCACATATTGTACCCTTTATTCGCCTCTGCTTTTTGGTCATACATGTTTTTTTTGTTTTGGTGAGAAATGCACGATGCATTTTTCAAAGGTGAAACAATTGTGTATTTTTCTTCTGATTTCCAGAATAGGGGATCCCCCTATCTGGGTGCGTCTCCCACCTCTAGGTTCCACTGTTGCATGGTAGGCCACATCCCCTGATTAATAGGCGGTAAGTTCGATGACATCTGTTAGGTCTAGGGGGTGTGTCCTCCTCGCGGAACACACCGCCTGACTGGAGGATTTGCAAGAAGGTGGGGGAGGCGGGTGGAGTTTTCATCATTCCCCCTCTCTATACTCAAAGAGGGATGGGGCGGTTTCCAGGTGCACAGGGGAGAGATTCCCACCCAAAATAGAGAATAAAACTCTATAAACTTACGGGGAAGGATCACAGAATCTCTTGCAGGAGAATCATGCTGTCTGTTTACCAAAAGGGGAAGGAGCATTTCATGTAAGAAATACTGGGATCCTTAGCAGGCTCGAGTCCTGACAATAAGAAGAAGTCTTTTAAGAGCAAAACGCGTCAGGCATTTCTCACAAGCACGCACACTGAGTGAACACCTTTAATTGTGACCACAATATCGTGCTGCTTTTAGAAGAATTTTACTTCTTGTTTTAAAAAAGTATTAATTAAACTGTGATAAAATTGTTCTAATTTGTGCATAAGTAAAAAAAAGTCCTCGTAATTTCACGGGACTTCTTAATTCCATTACATCAGTGAGAGGAAGTGCAGAGCAGCAGTTTTCATGCTCCCCTTTAACAAACAGATACTGCTGTGGTATCAGCCTCCCACTCTTCATCTAAGCAGTTTCTCCTTGGAAAGCAGGGTAACTTGGTTTTATCCAGGTGTAACCCAAGAAGAAAGACTTGTGACGATACACAGAATTCGTGCAAAAGGAGTAACATATTTAAAATGTAGATGCAGTGTTAACGAGAGCTGAAGAAATAAAAAATAATTAAACAATAAACCTGTTTTTTCCCCCTTTACATTATGCTGCTCTGGTCTAACAATATTTCTGGGACACTGTAGGTGTTGAAACACAAGTCTAAAAAAACCCTCCTTAAAACATAGCAATATGTAGGAAAAAAAACAAACAAACCATAATATTACAGCTAAGATCTCGATAGAGGAGAAGGAAGAGCAAAATGAAATTAACTCTGAGCAGAGAACCCTACTGTGCCAGTAAATCGCTGAATCATTACACCGCACTATTAAGATGCTGTAGCTAATGGTTTAATAATTGTAAGCTAACACTCCATTAATACATTTCAAAATTCCTGTATAGGATAGCAAAAAACATCGTCAAGCTTTAAAATATCTCAGGTTCTTTATAATTAACTTTTCATTTAAAAATTTTACTTAACATGATTAACTATCCTATGGGGGGGCGAATAATGGGAAGGGGGGTTGGGTGCAAAAGCCAAGATGAAATTTAGAATAGTATTGTCATAGTCAGTGGCCGTCAACACTGGGCTACAACACCTGTTTATGTTCAACTAAAAGTGAGAATAATGGTAGTTGTAATCTATTAGCAGTTGTGTAGTACATGTCTGCTAGCGTGACTAGCGGACTGAGACTTGGCAACTTTTGAAGACCTACAACTTTAATAGAAACATAGAATGTGTTGACAGATAAGAAGCCTTCGGCCCATCGAGACTGCCTGTATTTCTACCTGCTTTAGACTCCTCGCAATGTATTTGGTCATGATTGTCTACATGGCTAGCAAAGGATTCTGGGAGAGACATGGTTGTCAAATCCAAACTTCAGATGATGTGTCTTGACAGCTATTGCATAAATAAATATAACATTATTAACAAGGCAGTATTGCTACATTGTTTATATTCTCATAGACCTGCCAACAGAGCTATGGAAATATAGAATAACCTTCCAGTAGCATCTATTGTATAAATAAAATGCAACTACTAAAATGTGATTGAAGAAAGCTTCTGTTCTCTTCCACGTATTTCAGTTTGTAACATTTTGTAACTGTTCTTTCTTATATTCTCACTAATACTTATATAAGAACAAGATCAAATTTCAGAGTTACACAGCAAAGCAATAAACTTTCATAAAGTGCAAATGTATCTAACAAATATATAAAAAACTAAACTAACCTTCAACACTATTCCCTGTTTTGTTTCAAAAACATAAACAAAATCTTGTGTGTTTAGATTGCTCCCTGGCATGTAAAAAAATCTATAATTATTCCACTAAAACACTTTACAAGTAAATAATAATTACAAGATAAAGAAGTGGGATCCACATCTCATCGAGAATGAACAGTGCTAAAATAGCCTTCCCTGTAGGATGTAACCTACTTGGGAGGGACATCACTGTTTTTTGCTCTCTTGCATTTGCATATCACACTTATCCCACCCATAAGGGAATTCTAGACCCAAAATGCCTGGCATGCCTCTTCTGCTCGATGAACAAGGCAACCACCAATGGATGTTTCAGCCTACATTGGCTCCATCAGTGTGATGTGGCTGGCTTGGCAATATAAGTCACTGTCTGTTCTTGGTGTGATGTGGCTCCCATTACTTTGTTTTGTCTAACTAGTAAGAATAATAAAACATAAATAAAATAGATTTAAATCTTAACACTCCTTCAGGAGATAATCCACCCAAAGACTTAAAGGATAATAAATAACGTTATGTTTAATTGAAAGATTTCTTGTACAGCTCTATCAGGGGGATGGCATCATGGGTCTGATGAAGGAAGATCTGACCTACTTGACCCAAAATTCTAAACAACATGTCTGCCCCCAATAGTGCTTCATAAGCAAAGAGGACTCAATAAGGTACTTTACATTAGTTCATTAAAGCATTTCCATTTAATTTTTCTACACTTCATAAGTGAAAGGTGACAGTCCTTATTTAAACACTAGTACAATTATGTATAAAAGGAAAATATCTGTCCAGTGCAAAAGCAGATACAATGTATCCTTAGAAAATAATTTGCACTGAAAGGGACATGTTGAAGCCTATGTATTTATTACAATTCACTGATCAACATTGCTCTGCCCCATTGATTCACCTCTTTTTTTTTCCCATCGGGGATTTAAACACTTGGATTAAATATATAGCTGACAGAACAACTTCCTTAAACACTTGCTTGTCCTGTCATATACAAAACCGCTGAGAACAATTTGTACAGTGGGGAAGATGATGTGCTGATGAAGTCTTTTGCATGGTTGCTGACTTGTATTTTGTACGTGGAAGTTAAGATATTCTTGTATAGCCCTGTTTACTAAGATTAATGCTAGACTGGAAAATAGATGTACTCACACTGCTCTGGTCAATAGTTACATAAAGCCAGCAGGGGAAATAAAACATTTAAAACAGACGGCAGAGTAGTATTCTAATCTAGTAGCATTGAATTTATTATGTTAGGCAGTTATGCAGTAGTAGGCAGGATCTACATTTATTTATAAAGGATATAAAATTGTCTTGAGACATCCTGGTGTTCTGATCCTCTGATCTTTCTTATCTTATTACACTGGGTCATATTAAATGTTTTATGTGTCTTATTTAAAAGAATATTGCTTTGGATGACAGGCGACCATGTTCCTGTGCAAGTCTGGTGCAAGGATTTTGGCCACCTTAGGCAAAACCTCATTAAGCGCCACCGATTGGCTCCCGTCCGCTTTGTGCCCCGCCCATTTATACCTAATTTAATGCTTGTTATTTTAGCCCAAATGTTTTTTTGAGGTTAGAAGGACAGCATAAGCTTTATTGTGAGGTTAGGGGCACAGAATAAGCTTTATTGTGTAGTTAGCGTCACAGCATAAGCTTTATTCTGAGGTTAGGGCCACAGAATAAGCTTTAAACTGAGGTTAGGGGCACAGCATCAGTTTCATGCGGAGGTCTGGGGCACAGCATCAGTTTTATTGTGAGGTTAGGGGCACAGCATCAGTTTTATTCTGAGGTTAGGGGCACAGCATCAGTTTCATGCGGAGGTCTGGGGCACAGCATCAGTTTTATTCTGAGGTTAGGGGCACAGCATCAGTTTCATGCGGAGGTTAGGGGCACAGCATCAGTTTCATTCTGAGGTTAGGGGCACAGCATCAGTTTTATTCTGAGGTTAGGGGCACAGCATCAGTTTCATGCGGAGGTTAGGGCACAGCATCAGTTTTATTGTGAGGTTAGTGGCACAGCATCAGTTTTATTCTGAGGTTAGGGGCACAGCATCAGTTTTATTCTGAGGTTAGGGGCACAGCATCAGTTTATTCTGAGGTTAGGGGCACAGCATCAGTTTTATTGTGAGGTTAGTGGCACAGCATCAGTTTTATTCTGAGGTTAAGGGCACAGCATCAGTTTATTCTGAGGTTAGGGGCACAGCATCAGTTTTATTCTGAGGTTAGGGGCACAGCATCAGTTTATTCTGAGGTTAGGGGCACAGCATCAGTTTTATTCTGAGGTTAGGGGCACAGCATCAGTTTTATTCTGAGGTTAGGGGCACAGCATCAGTTTATTCTGAGGTTAGGGGCACAGCATCAGTTTCATTCTGAGGTTAGGGGCACAGCATCAGTTTATTCTGAGGTTAGGGGCACAGCATCAGTTTATTCTGAGGTTAGGGGCACAGCATCAGTTTCATGCTGAGGTTAGGGGCACAGCATCAGTTTTATTCTGAGGTTAGGGGCACAGCATCAGTTTATTCTGAGGTTAGGGGCACAGCATCAGTTTCATTCTGAGGTTAGGGCACAGCATCAGTTTCATGCTGAGGTTAGGGGCACAGCATCAGTTTATTCTGAGGTTAGGGGCACAGCATCAGTTTATTCTGAGGTTAGGGGCACAGCATCAGTTTTATTCTGAGGTGAGGGCACGCCATCGGTTTATTCTGAGGTGAGGGCACGCCATCGGTTTATTCTGAGGTTAGGGGCACAGCATCAGTTTTATTCTCAGGTTAGAGATGAGATGGGCCAAGTGAAGTTTGGGCTTGATGCAGCAGATGATGATATGGCACTGAATGTTTAATATACAGAATGGACATGATAAACAAAGCAACTCTGACGTAGTGTTCAATCCCCCCAGACTTACCAGGAGCAAAAAGAATCCTAGCTTGTCTATCAGTTCTAATTAGTCTCATATGTTTCAATGGGTTTTTATGTTATTGGGTTTTTAGCTCAATAGCACTTACATTTTCACAGCAATTACTGCACTATTCATTTTGTGAAAAAGCCCTGTTTTTTGTTTCATGTTTTGAACAGTGCATTGTGGAGTTCTGTACAGTTTGTTCTGTAGAATAAATTATGTTTCAGAAATAAAGTACTTTTTGGGTTGTGACTTAATGAATGTGGGTCCTGAGGTGAGACAGGTTGAGAACCACTGTTCTAAAGAATTCCAATTCTAAAGCATTCTGATTTAAAAGCATTCTGATTCTAAAGCATTCTGATTCTAAAGCATTCTGATTCCAAAGAATTCTGAATTAAAAGCATTCTGATTCTAAAGCATTCTGATTCAAAAGCATTCTGAATTAAAAGCATTCTGATTCTAAAGCATTCTGATTCCAAAGCATTCTGAATTAAAAGCATTCTGATTCTAAAACATTCTGATTCTAATGCATTCTAATTCCAAAGAATTCTGATTCCAAAGCATTTTGATTCAAAAGCATTCTGATTCTAAAGCATTCTGATTCTAAAGCATTCTGATTCCAAAGCATTCTGATTCTAAAGCATTCTGATTATAAATCATTCTGATTCTAAAGCATTCTGATTCTAAAGCGTTCTGATTCCAACGCATTCTGATTCTAAAACATTCTGATTCTAATACATTCTGATTCTAAAGCATTCTGATTGTAAAGCATTATTTTCACTGTAAGTCTCATTACAATGTTGAATATTTAGGATTGTTTGATAAATACCAGTGTCTTCATGTTTGATAATATTTAATCCAACCCCCCTGTTTTGGTTAAAATTGGATATTTTGAATCCAAAGATCCAAAATGGATGGTTACTGCATGCATTTAGAGGAGCGTTATAAGGTATATTACTATTAAACATGTTGGTTGACTTGACATCGGAACCATGTTATAAAGCAAGAGCTAAATAATTGTTATTACATAGCCTCATGTGCAGAACATATGTTTATGTCAAAGCATAAGTTCGAAAGAGCCTCTTTAAAAATAACTAAAATAATTAGCAAAATTAATTGGCATCTATGGTATTTGCTCTGCATTTGTGAGTAACTCTAAAATTGGTATATAAGACATATTAAAAAAAACATTGATATTGAATATATATATAAATATCAAGGTTGCGTTTACACCAAAAAACCTCAGTTGGGTTGTTGTCACCAACACCATCTAAACATTTTTACCTTCTTTTCTAGCATTCCAAGTGTACACAATATATCAATGTTTTTTTTTTTTTTAAGAAAGCCATTTTCTAGCTGGGTACTACTGTTCTGACCCTCTGCTGCTTTTTCCCATGTGGTTGCTGGTCTGATTCACCTACAAGTGGTTTCCTGGACACAGTGCAGGTTTGGGCAGATCTGTTGCCACTGTGTAGATACTTCAGGTCTAGAATCTCTGTGGACCTCATCGCTCAGGTCTTGTCGTATCCACCAAAGTTCCCCACAAACTCAAGGGGCTTGAGGGAAGGCAAAAAAATAAAAAAATAATAATAGACACACCGTACAGTTGTGTCTATGAATGACACATTAGCAATCTTCAAAGGGTAGTGGTCAGCGCTATGCTTGTAGCAAAAAGTAAGCAATGACCACATCTCCTCCAGACTAATAATAGTATCGCTGGGCTTTGATTATAACAAAATATTTATTGCACTTACACATGTGGCAAACAGCAGGGTGCGGACAACCCCGGGACAGAGAACAGGCTGTTCACAGCATGGGTTTATGATTAGGTGCTGCCAGTGATGATAGCCTATAGGAAACTTAGTTTGCCAATAAATATTATTGAATGTTTAGGAAGATTTCAGGTTTACAATACATGGCTTAAATCAGCATAATGAATTGATTTGACTATTGACTACATGGATTTTGTTAAGGTTTAATTACTTTCAAGTCTTGTTTTGCTATTAATTTTACTAAGCAAATATTATAGAGTATCCTTTTTATTTAGTGATAGAGGAAGGTAATAAAATAGTTAACCTCTTGGTGACAAAGCACGTGCAGGTTCATTAGGCAATGTATTTGTGAAAATGGCC
This sequence comes from Pelodytes ibericus, assembly GCA_036172795.1. Lineage (NCBI taxonomy): Eukaryota > Metazoa > Chordata > Amphibia > Anura > Pelodytidae > Pelodytes > Pelodytes ibericus. The sequence continues at coordinate 73,882,761 of CM069865.1, read as the reverse complement.
ATACATGTACATTATCTTCCGGATCATGATCTGGGGGTCCGTTTTCACCACAATCCAGGCTTTGCCGGAAGGTGAGGCTGTCTTGAAAAAAATAGCCAACAAAACACCGAATCACTTGTCAATAATGCCTCCAAACCCAATGTAAAGCAGGTGAGGGGTGTTCCAGGATGCCTCTGGATTGAGGCAGGGCTTAAATGGCCAAGAAATGAGCTGTCTAAGTTGGCAATTGCTGGAACTAGCTGTCCCAGCAAGATAGAGAGTAGAGAGAAGAATACTGTGTCCCTGTGTCCAAAAGTGTAAGAAAAAGTAATAATATTGTTAAAATCTTTGTTTCCCCTTTCATCCGTTTTAATCAGAGTAAACAAAAGGTTAAGTCACTAAAAATGGTTTCAAAAGAAAGGCTTATCTGTTTAAAAAAAAAAAACGATATATAATATGTTGGGATTTATTTAAGAAGTGTGCAATTTTGTTTCAACAGCCACATAACTAAAGTTGCAAAATGTCTCTTGTCCCAAACGAACATAAAAATAAAATAATTGTCATGAAGGGGTTAATAAAAGTACAGTTCATATATTTCCCCTTCTTGGCAGAAGAAAAACAAGTCAATGTCATTGAAACATTTTAAAATCAAGTTCATGTGCAAGAAGGGGAGAGCTGAGGTTCCCAGACTAAATGTAATCACAATTCTGGTGTCCTAAAGAATTTGCTTCGCAACTCAAAAGTAAAAACGCGTTGGGTATTGTAAAGGGAGGTTATAAAATATTTCACTGGACAAGAGCTTTACAAAATCACTAAAATCAGCCTACCCTAGAAGTCATCCCAGATCCTGTTAAGCACCAAACTCTCAAGTTTATTTAGGGCAACATGCTACAAGTCAAGCAACGACCCAGGAACCCAGTGTTATGTTCCTGCTATCTCCCCAGGTTCGACCATGTATGAACTTGAACCAACCAATTTTTATATATTCCAAAACAATCCAGTATGAAGCGCATCTCCTCGTTAGCTTGAAGTGTCTTCTGGATGTCCCCAAAGTGTGGTCAATTCAACTTTAATAATAAACAGTTTATTTCCAATAATTACTTTCCGCATAACAACAAAATGATATTCCCAGAAAGATTAGCCTCACCATTTTTGTAAAGTTTATTTATAGCAAATTCCAGATAATTATTTCTCTTTTTTTTTTTTTTTTACCTGTTTTTCCATTTACATTGTCTGAAAAACAATGCTTCTCTTTTCCGTCCAGCTCTGTGTCTCGAATTGTGATTAGTCTTTTGTTAGTTGGCCCTATTTTTCCGTTTTTGTTGGGTTGTTTTTTTTCTTTTTTGTCTGTCACATTCACTGCTTGTTACATTAAAACTTTAAACCGTAATCAAGTTCATGGAGTTTCCCAGCTGACAGACAATAAAACAACATTGCTTTATGTGTGGCTAATACCTTTGTTTTTTCTTCCCCTTTCAACAGGACTTAGAAAAATGAACACAGAAAAAAAATAACACTTAAAAAGTCCATAATGATATGGTTTGGTTATATAATGACTCACATCCCTTTCTCTGTGCCATGGAACATGTTGCTTGATATATTAAGTCCACAGTACCCAATGTAGAATTTCTTCCAGTACGTTTACTGAAAAGCCAAAATGCAGGAAAATCATGTTAGCACTGTACAAATTGTAATGCACGTTCGGGACACTGTCGAATATTAAATAAAAATATGTTCCCAGTTCGACAAGAATCCAGCCGTCTGCCCAAGTAAAGCTTTCATTTCTATAAAATGGCTTGGTGAGTTGTATTACTAATATTTATAACCTGACTTCCCTGTGTCTAAAAACATCTCATAAACGTGAATGATTACAAAAAAGTGAATACATTTTATTTGTTGCGTAAAGCACTTGTCTTATAGAGAATGAGCTCCTTGGCATTGCTCTTAAAATTCAAACACATACCTATATGTTTTGCATGTGAGCAGCTCATAAGTAATCCATATTTATTTCTCATCATTTAAAAAAAAAAAGACAATGAATCCTTCCATCAATTCGATATTCTGCTTTCATTTGACAAGAAAGAAATGACATTGTCAATTTTTCAACATGGGAGTATTATGTCAACTTGACTTTTTGGTCGAGATGCGTTCAGTGAATAGATCTAGGTGGTTGAGGTGGGAGGTCAAGATCGAGTTAAATTTCGACCTCCCATCTCAACCGCCTTTTTTTCAGCTTGATTTATAGTGCGTAGTCGATGGCTCCTGATGGGAGAGCCAGGTACCATTTTTACTTAAATATGGAATAGATTTTTAAAAGAATTATCATGTGGATTAAGAATTTTTGCCCCCGTTGTGTCTATCAAACCAAGACAAAGCATCTAATTGAAAATAAATGTTACTACAGTTGTATTTTAAGTTATCGTTATTGAATATTTTGCTATTCCAATTTCGTGCATTAGTTTTTCTTTTTCCAATAACCTAATTAATCAATGTATTCCATTTTTTTTTAAATATCAAAACCTTTCAGAAAATTGGCCTGTATACATCACGTAATAACTATGGAAAAGGTAGGCAATAATCAGCTTTAATATTTGTATATTAATATGAATTCCATGGTAAAAACCAACATTAGTAAGCAAAATGCCACTTGCCGTTTCCGAATGACATTATGGAGACCTAACTGTTCAAGGATCATCGGGACTGTAGGTCAGCTGTAGCTTATACCAACACTGGCTGGCTTAGAATCCTTAGACTTGCAGTTTAGCAATACAACTGGTTAGCTGGCAGAAGGGCTGAAAATAGGGGATGCAGCAAGTGCAAAAAACACCCTGGCCCATCACTTTAAGTTGATACACTTTAAGCAAAAATATGTTTAATATCACAGCCACAGTTAGCCTTATCAGTCTAATTAGGGGAAGAGAACATCCATTTTTCAACAACAGGGGCCCTTAATGGTCTTGTTCCATCACTGGTTTGATAAATCTCAGGAGTCAGGGAGCCATGGTTCCTTAAAAACCCTACTATTGGGTGTTAACTTTTTAAACTATTTTCTATGGAACTCTTTCGAAGCACCATTTCCCTGGCTCCTTGACTGACTTCTGGATTTGTCTATCATGTTGCTTATCATGGTATTAACATGCTAAAGCAAATAGTACATTTGAGAAATATTCTTAACTGTTTCTTGGAAATAGGCCAGGCTGCAAGACTTGTGTCTGTAAAAATCTCCGAGGTGTGCGGAGTAATTTTTTTTACTATATCAGGCTACGTGGTAGCGGTAATTTTCAGGATGGGGGGGGAAAGATTTCACTTCCTGTATCTGTATTCAGAGCCATATTTGTACCAACACCATTATATGCAATACAAAGAAGCAAGAGAAATGATTAATCTTCTGCTGCTTTTGTCTTTAGCTGCTTTCCGATAAAATATGTTAAGCCTTTTATTTCATGCCACACTGCTCTATAATCAGATATATGTATAAAATCCCACCTCTGAATTACGGATAAAAAGAGAAAAAGTTAAAAAAAAAAAAAAAAAATTATTATTAAAAGCTGATGAGAAACTCAAAGTTTTGCATTTTTTATTTTCTTATAAGTTGTAAAATTGCTACTGTGATTTTGTTAGTTTGGTTTTCTCTGGTTTATATTATCTGCAGCTTGTGTCATGACATCTGGGAATCACCAGGTGGCTTAGAACTACAACAGAACTGTAAAATAAACTTTTAAAATCAGGCATTATACGCCGAGTTAGAACTATTCAGACCAGCTTGACTACCTTTCCAGCTGTAAATCCCTGAATGTTGCACTTTTCTACCTGTTCACAGACCACTTTCACGACCGACATCATTCTTCAACATTGGGCAAGTTCCAAAGGGCAACCTAGCAAATCTACCATCTTATATAAAAGATACAAACTTTAAAATATAAACTACGTATATATTTTGTATTATTTCTTTGTGCTGTTGTGTAAGGTAGAGCATTAATCATCTTGGGTTAGTAATCCATGTGGAAATTATATCATCAGAGATGGTACAAAAACGCACCTTAACAACCATCCATCAGGTGTAACCCTCGAAGGTGGGACCATCTCAGTAGGCATACCAATTCGTATTGCATCCTGAGTGCACTTAGCAGTATCTCACCTTCAGGGAATTTATAATTCTATTCAGATATGCCCATTTAGACGTCTTTAGAAGGTAAGGTAGAATTCCTTCCTGGAAATCTTGCCTCATTTATCTTGCACCTTTTTTTTGGTCTTAGTCGATATACATATATATTCAGGAACATCAGAATCAGCTGTGATATTTTTGAACCGATCGTCTTTGTTTAACCTTTCTTGACCTGCTCTCATGAATTTTTACGATTAGCATTCAAGGCTTCTGACTTCAGTCATGACCTTTGTTTCTCTGATGTTCAGAACTTCAGAAATCCATTAATCAAAGATCGGTAAACTTGTCAATGTGTACGTAAACGGCACTGGGTTTCCTCTTCTAAAATCATGCATTATAGCCCCGTTCAAATGTTCATGGAATACAAAAAAAATCTAATTGTTTTAGAATTTAAATTTGTACCATTCAAAGTCAACGTCACGTTTTGTCACACAGACCTCTTTGTTTTGATCCACGGTTGTGATAGCAAAGTTAATTAAAGAAATGGAAAATACAAATCGCGGTGTATCAAAAGTGGAAAATGTTAAAAATGGCCCGAGAAGCTAAGACATGGTACGGTGGTAGGCCAAATGGTTTATAAATGTAGCAAATAAATCCAAAGAGAGATAAGAGAAATACAATGGACTGTAGAACTACCAAATTGATGAAGCATCATTGAGAAGCCCATACCATGGGCATTATAAGTACTTACTTTAAATCGTCTTCCCTACTAATGTGTAGCCAGATTTGTTGACCTTGTCTCTGCAACAGGGAGGACTTCAGAGTCCAGTATGCTATGGTCAAAATTCAATAGTCAGGAAAAGATTGTTTGACACTGTAAAAATCGCAAAAAGCACCAGCAAATTCCAACAGTCTTTAAGGTTTTGTGGCAAAGTGGTCTTAAGATGAGACACATCCTTTCCTTTAACATACTTATCAGTTGCATCACTTGGATAAGTGCACAATCATTCCATAACATGTTTTTGTCATTGCTAATCCTTGTTGAGGAAACTGAACAGTTTGGCTCTTTACTAAGTAGTGGTAACTATTTTCCAACTGGAGCTAATACCATCAGGTCAGCAATACTATGCTCAAAATGCCTAGTCTGAATCGGTCAGATAATTCTGCTCTTGGTTCCCGGAGTGGGGTCTCAGTTGAGATACACAATCAGTCGTGACATGGTAAGAACTCTTGGAGGATAAAAAAAGAGGATGTTGCATTGTGAGCAATACATCACTGTTGTTTTTTTACAGTTCTCTGAGCCTCTGACAAGTGTTGATATGTTTATTTCAGAGATCCATCTAAGCGCGTGTCATATAGTTGAAGTCCAACAGCTTATCCAGTTAATGAAGCACACATTTCACTGTCAGATAGATGGCTAGAGGGTCACTTGTAAAAGAGATCATGTTAGTTCATGTTCAGGTAAGCATTTTGCTCACAGGTACTGTGTTGTCTTATTAAGAAGTTCTGGGTGGTCAACAAGTTAACCTTTGTTACTCAGTGCTGTCACATAGTGGTAAAAGTGTGCAAGTGATCTAGCTGCAGACTTTCCTAATATACTATGTGTGTTTCTATGGATAAGAACACTCTCATGTCTCAAGTCATCATAGAAAAATAATTCTAAACACGGATAACATACCTGAGAATTTAAATTATATTTCATAAATTATGACAGAATTTTCTTTTTTCATTAATCTATGTTTCTCACAATCATTATTAAATGGAAATAATAAAAAAAAAAAAGTTTATCAGGGCAACAAGATGCAGGAAAATCAAGATGTGAACAAATAGATTATGCTGAAATCATCTGGAGGTGTTAAGTTTGCAGAGGTAGAAGGGAGATTGTGCCAAAAAATATTAATGGCAAAATGGTCATGGATGAATTAAAGACTAGGGAATTTTGGCAATGGCTCAAACATAGAATGAAGCTAAAAAAAGATGACACCCAAAGATTAGCTGCTGAGAATGCCTGAAGAAGAAAAAAAAATGTAGAAGTTGTTCCAGGACAAGTCAAGACCCTGCATAGGATGTGCCATGTTTGTTGTGTCCAGTGTATCATACAGCAGTAGTTATTTCCTTCATCTACTGAATTGGACTCCATTTTATACCTTGGACTATATCTATATGCGCATTTGAAACCAACAATCCCAGTGGGGCCAAGTGTTGTGTCTATCTGGTCCTGCACATTTGTGTTCTCTTACCTTTTTACAGATTAAACCAAATTTTATACCATTATGCCATTTGTGACAAGCCCCATCTATAATTCTGTTTGTGAGTGTAATACTTACCTATTCAGATTACTTTGGGTCTATACTGTATCACACTATTAGTGTTTTTGCATTCATATTTTAAGGTTCAACATGATTCTGCACCTTCCTGGTCCCCCCCCCCCCCCCCCCTTGGTTTTATCTGTATAGGATGTGCCATCGACAGATAGCTGTGGTGGCTGGCATTGGAAAATCCTACCAATGGCTGGAAAGGAATGGACACAAAGATAGCACCGAGGCACTGATCATAGCAGCACAAGAACAAGCACTAGGCACCAGTTCCATACAAACAGGGATTAACCACACCAGATAGGACCCAAGGTGCAGAATGTGCAGAGAGGCCTCTGAGACAGTCCAACACATAGTGGCAGGGTGTAAGATGCTCACAGAAACAGCATACACCAAATGGCACAATCAAGTAGCTGGCATTGTGTACAGGAACACATAGCATATGGGCTAAACCCTCCCAAGTCTATATGGGAGATTCCATAGAAGGTCACGGAGAATAACAAGGCTAAGATCCTGTGAGACTTCAAGATCCAGACGGACAGTTCTGGCCAATCAACAGTATGATAGACAAGAACCAGAATAACGCGATGGTGATAGATGTAGCAGAGCCAAGTGACAGCAACATCAGGAAGAAGCAGTATGAGAAGCTAGAGAAATACTAGAAAGAGGATGCAGAAAGCCAAAGTCAAAGTGGTCCCTCTAGAATGTAAGCTTGCGAGCAGGGCCCTGTACCTCATATTTTAGTCTGAAAATGTTTTGTCTTATTTTGTTTGTAACTCCCTTCTTATATATATATATATATATATATAAATGAATGGTAATTCAATGTAATGTCCCAGTAGTGATAGGAGCATTCAGGGCTGTGACTCCTAAGCTGGGAGAGTGGCTTCTACACATACCAGGAACATCATCAGTGCACTCTGTCCAGAAGAGCACAGTGCTAGGAACAGCTCAGATACTGCACGGAACCCTCAAACACCCACTACTCTGCTAGAGTACCCAAGGTTGAGGAAGATATATACCACTTATAGGGGTGAGAAAAATAAATATGTTTTTCCCATTATAGAATATAAAGAGGGGCTTTGCCTTCTAGATGATAGAAAGCAACTTATATTTGATTAAAATAGTAGCACTGTTCAGAAGAGATACCAGTTTGTTTGGGAAGTCTATTTGAGACTTCTAGATTGTCAGCTCATGGAGCTGGTTTTCCATGATTGGCAGCAGCTAATTGGTCATACCTCCAGTAGAACCTACAAAAGGGCACCATTAAAATTGCAATTTAAATAAGGTAGAAGTGAAGAAAAAAATGGATTTTGTATATCTTTAAAATTATCATGACTTTAATTGCAAAAAGAAAGTGGTTTATGACCTGATGTTCTCATCTAGAAAAATCCCCCCCCCCCCCTGCTGTAAATGCTTTGCACCCAAAAAAAAAAAGTAAAAATGTTTGCATGTCCTCTGTGTTCAGTGATGGGAATAAAAGGCCAAACTAAAAGCTCTGTACATTTCAAAACTTACATGTACAGTCTAATTTTTCAAAGTCTTGGAGATGACAAGTTGGTTATTAGGTTGTCAAAAATGTTGAGAAAATATTCGTTTTGTGTTATCTAATTAGACTGCCTCAAAGCCAACATTTTCTCCAATATGAAGTGGGATTACATTAAAAAAAACATCTGCAGAAATGCCATTTGGCAAATAGTTATGTTGGTCGGGGACAGTAATTTGTTTGAACTTTTCACTCTGACACAAGTTGGTGGGTTAACATTATATTGCTGTTTGCAAGGTGATGTAAGTATACATTTTGTATAACTGGAAATAGAAGAAATTCCTCTTTAGGACATATTAGAATTTTGAGATGGCTAAGTGGGGGTTGTAGACATGACTGTACAGGTCGTCAGAACGTGGTCTGCTCTTTGCTGCTTCCTTAAGGTCCAATTTCAACCACTTAACAAGGAACTACTTAAGCTTCACATATGGGTAGGCACCAACATTGTCCATGATGAACATTTACTGGATATTGTGATGGAGAATTTAATGATGCTCCGTGGACCTTCACAGATCTTGCTGTGGATATAGGTGCCCTTAGATAGTTTGCCTTACCCTGCTGAGGGAGGTCAGTGTACTTTAACTTGGATTATTAGTATTCCATGATTTGAAAGGGTCAGTAGGTTTCTAAGGTAGAAACTATGGACACCCACAGAGGCCATGTATTTTTAAGATCTTTCTGACTTGTTTTCTCCAGATAACAACTTGGAATCTTGATTAAAAAGATCTTCCGTAAAAACACATACTGTAATACATACTTATAGGAAGAGCCTGTTGGTGAGCGGTCAGAAAAAAATTATATATATTTGTTCCTTGAATGTTAAAGCTATGTTGGAATAATTAAAAAATCCCCAATCATTTTACTCTCTTTGTTTTTGTAAATATATGTTCAGACGTTCATAAACTGTTTTAGTTTTGTTTTCATTTCTGGAAATTTCTATTAAGACCTTATGAGTTTATAGATACTATTCATTCATTCCTTTGGATACAAGTATTTATTAACCCCATATTTCCTAACTCAGAACAACGGAATTCAATTTACTGGTCATTTACTAGTGTGAAAAGAAAAGATAAAATAAATATTTTTTTTAAAAAAAGATCATTTTGATTAACTTTTCCTGTAGAGGAAGGGGGATGACAACATCTTTAACTTTTTTTTTTTTTGCTAAATGTATCTTTGGGAAAAGTTTAAGAAACATATCAATCAATCTTTGGACCGTACCAAACATTTTGCAAAGTTTCTGTGTTTGAATTTTAACTCAATACAAATCAAATGAAAAATAAATCTGTTCTACGTTTGTCTTCTCCTTCCACAAATTATTGACCGGAAGAAGGTGGTGTAATCAATGATTGCATTTTCTACAACCGAAAGCTTATTCTCCACAGTACTCCGATTAATATATCTCCTTAAATTTTCGATCTATCTTTTGCATGTCGTTTGTGTTTGTCATTTGTCTCTAAAGTTGACTAAAACTTTGACTAAAACAAAACAAAGTGCTACAAAATACTAAAGCACTACTAAGCTTTAAAAATAACTTTTACTTTTTTTTTTAATGTAAAAATTAACTTTAAGTCGGCTGTGGGAGGAGCCAATTCTCCATCAGCACCTGATCTTCTTCAGGTGTATGAGAATGTGGTCAGCGGTTTGCCCATAGTCAATAACCTGTAAAGGGAAATGGCTAACAGTGAGGAACTTTCTCTCACCGCCGTGACATATTTTTCAAATTTAATCACAGGACACTTTGTGGGCGAGTCATGTAATGCAACATGATTGAGCTCCACCCTCTCCTGTATAGGTAGACTGTACAAATTCAGAGAAAACCCTGTTTTTGCATGGGATCAGTAGAGTGGAACTAGTTGAGGCTGATCCCATGCAAAAACGAGAATCTAGCAGAGAGAGGAGGTCACCGACCTGACCAGGATGCCTGCTTAAAATGAAGCATGGCAGCTGCCTGATAGAGGGTAAACTGGCATGTAGTGTCAAACATAAATGCCAGTTTATTCTCATACTAGGAGCAACTAATTGTTTGTGCTTTAAGAGTCTTGGTGAATGCCAGAATTTGTATCGCACCATGTATGTATGTATTAAACATGTAGAGAGATGTATATTATTTATGACCTATAAGCAGTGTTGGCCAATTTATATCCCATTTTCTTACTGATATATGCCATGACTGTGATTCTGTGCTCAGGCTGTGATAACACTGATGGCTAGCTGAGGATGACAGTAACTTGGATGCTGATTGCAGCTGAAGTTCTACAGATCATCCTCTCCTGACGTACAGGAATGTGCTATTGATATGAATTACATATTTAATTGTAATAAGAAGGGTCGATAGTAGAGATAATTGATACGTGTCATTTAAATGGTTTACTGTGGACGCCACAGATAATGATATAGATTTGCAAGATGGAAGCCAGTTGCAGATAACAGTATATAGAATAATTGAATTTTCTCCACAAAGACTGTTCAGCCTTAGGGGAAAAAGAAAAGAAAACAGATGGAATGATAGAAAATCAGATTTGCACTGAGTACAGTGTTTGCAAAAGGGCCAGTTACAGACGTGATGAGCTCTGAATGTGGAGTTGAAAGTTCTTCAATTGAGAAACGCTACTGAAAAATGTAAATATGATACTTTCATCTAATAGCAGCTTCAAAACAATCCCTGCTAGGGTATGTTTTGCAACACTTTGAAAACATTGTGTACAAAGTACAAAAAAATAAAAAAATAATACTAATGAAACAACTAAAAGCAATACAACAAATAAAAAGAACCCAATAAAATATAGAATATGAGTAAACAATTGTATTTATTGAAAAAATAAGTATCTATCCATCCATAAGGAATTGCAGGCTTTGTTCAGTGGACCTTGCAGATAAAGTAGCCATTTAGAGCCAAAAGGTCTAGTTGGGCATCTAGCTATAGTTCTAGGATCTGCAACATCTAGTTCTAGCTTCTTCAAGTTAAGTTACCAAAAAGTGACCTGGTTATCTATGTTTCAGTGTTCCTCATGTCACAAAGCTTTTAACTGGTTACTTCCCCTCCCGTTCCTCAAATCAAATGTCGATTGGTAAATATTTAACATATTTAATGTTCCAGCACTGACCAATCCACTATTATGTCTTGCTTGCACTATATTTTATTCTTTTATCTGCAATGTGCTTTTATTGTCTAATTGTTTTATCGCGCTAAGGCTGTTCAATGCATTTATTTAATTTAAGTTTAGGTCAAATGTTTCACACATGTTGTGCCAATCTGTGCTTTATCATTTACAAAGTTCTATGACTTTTTCTTTTCTAAAGATCCAAAGATCCTTCTTCTTATTACATGCCACCAAACAGCCCGTCATGAGCTCTAAGTCAGCAGATCAGCTGTTCAAGTTTTCTCCTCTTGCCCCTATGGCTGAGATAAGGTCAGCAAGGTTGGGTTGGAGAAGGAGGATCTGCAGGGCTACCCCTAAAACCTATGTATTTTCTGTCTGTATGTCTATATCTAGCTATTGTCCATCTAGCCATAGCTATCTGCCAGTCAGTCAAGATGCACCTGTGACCCCGCCTGATAGATGCAGGACACCCAAGTGCACCCTCAACCAAAATATAACCATACCAGATGTGGTGACCATATCCTCCAGTACCTAGTAGACTTGGCACACTGCTGTATCTATCTTTGTATCTATGGCTATATCAATGAATTTATCTATCTAGCTGTCTAGTTATCATCTCTCTACGTGTCTCTCTATCTACCTGTCTATCAAGTGTTTGTCTCTCCCTGTCTGCTGTATATCTGCTGATCTGTCTGTCTATCATCTATCTGTCTAGGTAAGTTTCTATACAGCTTATACGTAGCTTATCTCTGTTCTCGGTCTATTTGTGTGTCTATTATCTATCACGTGGTTGAGTGTCACCCACTCGTACCTTGCAGCTGTCCACCGATGAAATTGCATTGGTATAACACATCTATGAGATTTACCTGCGATTTTCTACTGCAATTTGAAGTAACAAAGAAAAAAAAAAAAAAAAAAGAAATTGCTGTTCGAAATTACAATAAAATTGCATCTACATTTTCTATGTAATTTTTTTTTCCATCGCTGGCAATTTGCTACTTGGTTGTTGCAGCTGCGGAGTTGTCAGTGTGATTGAGATCTTGTCAATATATTTTATTTATATTTATAAAACATGTTACCAAGAAGAAATGTGTTGAGATTTCTGTAAGGTGTCCTTACATTGTGGTTCTAGAGATCGTTCTTTGCATTTTCGACACCTCATCATGAATATTTGTTTGCATAAATTAAAGATACTTGGAAAATCAAATACATTTTAAATTAATCTTTTGCATTCAAACTGGAAACGTTATAACTTACATTTGATTCTTTTTTCAAAAAAATATAAAACTATCTTGCTTATAACCCCTGCTGTCGTTTAAATAATCTCTGTCACTTTAAGAGAAAATGTCTTTGGAACGTGTCTGAGAAGTTGCCTGTTTATGACATCATCTTAAGGTTTGATATGCAAATTACACATGTCCCATTGTAAGTTGGTCAAGTCACAGGTGATGTCATAAACAGGAGCCACCACAGATGAATTTAAGACACTGATTTTCTGTCAATTCTGCTAGCATATGGTGTATATCAGGTATTATACTTTTTGTTTTCTTTACATTCACAGTATACCCAATATTCTTATTCCCTTATTCCCTTATTTGTAGTCCCTTTAACAGCTATGCCCTTTTCTCTAACTCATTTTTTGAGGAGATTGTGGATTTAATTGTCTCATGTTGGAGGACAGTTACTACCACCAAGTTTAAGCTTACCTTACTGATAGTGAAGGTTATCCAAGTTGGCTACATTGGCCTAGAGTTTGAAATTCTCTCTATATTGAGGGTAGACCCTTAAGAGATTAATTTCTCAGGTAGGATGATAAGAGAATTCAGAGCAGGTGTAGGGTCACTAATTGCCCTTCATATCCTCCAAGAATGCATCAAATAATGTACACCCAGGTCATTTGCGGGACACATACAGTAAAATAGTAACATAGTATTTTATTTGTAAAAAATACCGCAGTCCATCATTCTGTATTTGATCCAAAGGAAGGCAAATACCCCAACCCCCCAAGCTTGTTTAATTACAAATTCTTGCTGCCTGTACATACCAGAGACATGCTAAAGGACATCATTAGACAAACAGAGCATGTTGTGGTTCTGTTGATGAGAGTCACTGTGATATCTGACGTGTGTATGATTATAACCCGACAAATAATTATTTGCAGATAGATGATAGCCGCTACATACTTTCACACTTGAAAACGAGAGAAATGTCGCTGTATCCTTCCTGGTGAAATACTTTGTAAATAAATAAATAATTGAAAGTGCCGTGTGTAAAAACCCATCATCCTATACTCAAAGTGATTGACTCTGTGTAATCATATCTACCACTTAAGGATGAAGGTTGAGGTAGGTGCACTATGTAAAACACAAGGGAAGGTGAGGACGGTAGAGTTACTGCCAAATGCACAGCGAGGGGCTGATTATAATGGATGGTTAGAAAGCTCTAAGGAGCATACAAGAGACTGGTCAACATGGTACCTGAATCCTCTATCTGAGCACACAGAGCATTCAGTAATTGGATAGTGTTTCACAGGACATTGCAATGTTCCAACTGAATAACAAACCATTGATTCACCATGTCAAAGGACAGTTGACTAAGTCTGCCCCTTCTATTAACCCTTAAAACACGCTGTACAATCAACACTGAAATGCACAATCGTTCAAATTTTTTAAACCTTATAAAATAAAATGTTAAAACATAGTCATGAGAAATACATGTTCTTTATAAATAGTTTAATGTTTTATTGTACAGTAGACACACATTGCTTGGCTATACTTCTACATCGCATGCACTTAAAGGGACTTTTTATTCACTTAAAATCAAATCTGACTCAAGGTGGCCAATTTGGGAATTCACATTTTGACATAGGGGGTCTATCCCAGGAGCTTTGCCCATTTTGGATCACTACAATTATCTGAATGGCCCTTAAAATCGAGCCATTCAGGAATCACTTTGACACGTACCACTTTGACATGTACTACCTATCTAAGTATTGTTGCAGACCATGTATGCTCTGTCATGGAAACGGTATTCCCTGATGGCATTGGCCTTTTTGAGTAGGATTATGGTTTGAAGAACGAGTTCAAGGTGTTGACTTGGCCTCCAAATTCCCCAGATCTCAATCCAATCGACCATCTGTGGGATGTACTGGACAAACAAGTCCAATCCATGGAGGCCCCACCCCGCAACTTACAGGACTTAAAGGATCTACTGCTAACGTCTTGGTGCCAGTTACCCCAGCACACCTTCAGAGGTCTAGTGGAGTCCATGCCTTGATGGGTCAGGGCTGTTTTGGTGGCACAAGGGGACCTACACATTATTAGGCAAGTAATCATAATGTAATGGCTGTCCATATACATGTATCACATATAATACGTAATACAAAAAGATATATATATTGCATATAATTAAGATAGAACATGAAGCCAACACACAGATCTCATATGCCAATTCGTACCCGCAACAAAAGTTAGGTATTTGCCACATATGCATATGAATACACATTGACATATATTATTTTATACACCATCATAACAGCACTTGTGGTATAACGATACTTGTGATGTCATTCCAGCTATAGGTTTGCATTACATCATTGGTTATTGTTAACAGCTGTTAAGTTATATATATATATATATATATATAGATATATATATATAACGTTTCATGTCCATAGTGTGGATGGCGACATTGATGGCCAAAGCTCCTTTGTCCATTGTGGATATGAATTGGTTCTTTTGTGTGTAATGTGCAATTGTGCTAGGCCGTGATGTAGCATGCAGGTGACGTAGCACCTCTGCGAACACTACACATAAAAGTGATGTGTGAACATGGCTGGTACATGGACAGTGGAGGTAAATTGCAATGGAACCATTAGTAATGTGCTAAATAGTCAGAGGGCCACATGACATTTTTATCACCATGAGGGCATACGAGGGTGGCAAAATCTCTCCGAGTCTGGAGTTTCAGATGAGCTCTCATATCAGACTCCAAACTCAGGCTCTGGTGAATAGACCCCTTGGACATAAAAGTCCAGCTCACCTCCCAAATCAAGCTCCCTTTGTTTTTTAGTAAATTATTCTTGCATTTATTGAAGATTGAGTTCGAGATGGGAGTCTGAATTTATTTTACTGAATAGTTCAAGGTGGACAAGTTGGGAGGTTGAATTTTATTTTAAAACTAAGTCAGATTCGACCTTCCAACTCGAATAGACTCATTAGTTGCACAAATCTCTCAGTTCCCCTGATTCAGACCATGGTGAGTTCTATTATTTTCAATGGGTGATCCGATGGGGTGAGAAAATCTGATCCAACTTGACCTCCAAAGGACACAAATGATGTGCAAAGGCCCTCTATTTATCCAGTGCTTGGCAGAGACCTCACACCAGATTCCCAAAATAATTCACAATAACATAATGCCTTAAGAGACTTTTTCAACCCAATTAAGGTTTTTTTTTCAACTCGACCTCCAAACTTGACCTCCTTAGCACACTTTGCTCATCCTCCATTGGAGCCTGCCTTCACCACATCTCAACCCTGAAAGTATGCTTTGTGAATAGCATTTTTGGGTCAAGGTCAAGATGGGGGAGTCAAATCTGTCTGAGATTGGTTGTCGAGATAAGCTCTAATCTTGAACACCAAATTCGGAGTTTAGTGAAGAGCCTCCTCTGTCATCTTATTATTTTTTTGAATTAAAATGTATATAATACAACTAGATTAGAATGGTCTAGATGTTCTATTAGCAGAATTGAAAGCAAATGTATGCATTCAGATAAAAATGGGTCTTCAGTGTCTCAGTGATGTTCATAACTTCATCTTGTGGCCTGATATGCAAATTACACATTTCCCACGGAAAATAGTTCATTTGCATATCCAGCAATTAATAATGTCATGAACTGTAGACACCAATGACACATTAAAAAAAAAAAAGTGCAAATCTGCTAACATAAAAAATATGGACAGACTAGATGGGCCAACTGGTTCTTATCTGCCGACACATTATATGTTTCTAAAGATAATTCAAAGTATAAACAATGTTTTAACAAAGGCTTGTGTGATGTTTAAACACAGAGGTATGTATTTGTTTTGTTTTTTAGATGATTTGGGATCGACGGCCTAAAAAACTCACAGAGAAAAATAATGTGTATCATAACAAACATTACCATACAAGTCAAGGATAAAAAGCCATAAAAAAAAATACATGGGTTAGAGGTGATACTGTTATGCGAATATTCATAGTCCAGCGTAGGGAAAGTCAATATCTTCAATTCAATGCGTTAATGCAATTATTATTATTATTTTTTTTCCCCCCTTGAATTTCTCCAGTGCAGTTTGCAGTAATGTGATATATAGCCAGCAGCTACTGAGGAAGGCAGTGTCTGGGTGAATGTAGTAACATACAGGGTGGAATGAATCATTTTCTCTGATCTTGTTAGGTTTGAGGATATCACAGAGGAGAAAAATACGCTTATTACAAAAGTACGTTGCTCAAAAAAAAAAAAAAAAGGCTTTGGAATGGTCCTATTCGTCAAAAGAACTCTTTTGCTGTGAACTTCATCTTCTATGTCTTGTGCTGCTTGATTTTCCTTCCCTTTGAGTTGTGCGTGTTGATTATCCTGCAAAGCTACTTATGTTCTGTAGAAGACGTAATGTACTTCCTTTTGTCCGCCACCATAATTTGGCTTCCTTCGCAATTGGCTTGTTTTGGTTTCATTGTTGTAAATGGCAAAGCCCATGCTGTTCTATAATTCTATTTCCAAGGTACTATGGATTTTTATAATACCTCTGTTGGATGGTTACATCCATTCTTGCTAATATTCTCTACACTTAAAAATCCCTTGGAACCCCACAAAGCACTTTTTTTTTTATTTTTCTATTTCGCATGTTGTTTGTTTGAATTGTATTTTACAACGGAAAGGTAGGCTCTTTATTTTTAACATTATTTTAGTCCGGTGTTAAAACATTGTGTAAAATATGGGAAAATTATTTGACTGAAATCTCGATTTTTTTTTTTTTTAGAATGGTTTCTGAATAGAAAACAGTGTCTTCAATCAATGGAAATAAATATTTTTTAGAGGATTTCTTTGTAGAAACAGGATAACACCATTTATTCTGAGTCATTAAGGGACAACCTTTGGACGAAAACGAGCTTATGTTCAATTGAAAGATGGCATCAAGGTTCCAGGTTTTAAAAACTAAAATGTTTTAATGAAAAAGACAAATAAAGCATTATTATAGAGCACTCTTTTCTCTGGATAGCTCTATCAGGGCAAGGCCATGTTGGTTAGAATGTTGGGTTCCATAGGTCAGAACTTAATCTGACACAAGTATATGATACTTTATTCATATTTCTATTTAAAATTTCAATTCAACATACCTTTAATAGAAACACAATGGAATATAGGCAGCATCTATATGTGCTGTTATATATAATATAATAAGGTATGTTTCCTTTTTTAATCTTGCCTAATTCATTAGTAGTCAAGACACAAATTGGTGTAATTGGGGAAAAGAGAGTACCGGCCCAATACCTTGCGTTGGTTTGAGGAACACAACTGCCATTGATGCCACCCACATCATTGGATTCTGCCATTGATGTGAATGTTACTTTAACACATACCACCTGCCTAAGCATTGTTACAGACCGTGTATACCCTTTGATTGAAACTGTACAGCCTGATGGCATCGGCCTCTTTCAGCAGGATAATGCACCCTGCCACAAAGCAAAAATGGTTCAGGAATGGTTTGAAGAACACAACAATGAGTTCAAGGTGTTGACCTGGCCTCTATATTCTCCAGATCTCAATCCAATCCAGCATCTGTGGGATGTGCTGGACAAACAAATCTGATCCATGGAGACCCCACCTCGTAACTTACAGGACTTAAAGGATCTACTAATAACGTCTTGGTGCCAGATACCACAGCACACCTTCAGAGGTCCAGTGGAGTCCATGCCTTGATGGGTCAGACAGTTTTGGCATCAAGCTAAACAATAATGTATTTTTTGTTTGTTTGTGATGCTCATTTCTTATCCCGTCTGGACTGGAGAGAATCTTCTATCGGTTCTCTGTTGTTCTGAACCAAAATGGAAGCAGGAAGTGTTCTAACTCATGAAACTCGTGTAACCCCAAGTCATTCTCATCAGTACATTTCTTTTCCGAAAAAAAATATTTTCTTTTCCTGTTTTTCAACTGGAACAGAAAAAAAAAAGAAATGGTAGACTTAATGATCTTCTTTTCATAGCGATTAAAAATGATGTCATAGCATCTGTTTTGTAGGAATGCTATCTCGCTTTGGGGGTTCATTTCATAGAGAACGCATCTTTTCTTTTTCACCTGTTCGTGCAAATAAACAAAATATGAAATGTAATCTAATGATGGCGCAGTGTAGCGCAATACAAAGACAAATGTAATTTTTTAGACTTTGGTTTGTTGCTGTTCATTTTATATTTCTTATTATCTTTGCAAACCTCTGCAGGTATGTAATTGCATGTCTGAAAAATTTGGTGTTGTTTTGTCACAATGACAGAACATTTTGTCTTGAGACTTAATTAAATCTGCCTGGTTTTAAACATCTACATACAGTGAAAAGGGGGAATTTACATTTTTCTGTTTATTTCCTTTTGGGTGTTGGAAAACGATTTCTGAAAAATATTTTGAAGAACAAAACCGTGCTGTAAGGGGCTTATCAATAATCCCTCAAGAGGTTGATCATGCCGTAGTCGAACAAAAGATCCCATTGCCTTGAATGATGATTCCCGTAGGCGATTATGAAAAGATATAACTGTGAACTATTCCAAAACCCATACAAAAAATAGCATGTATAATATCATTGAAACACTTCCATATGGTCAGAAATATTGCTCTCCGGGTCCTTGACAAATTAAAAGCTTACAGATTTTTTTTTTATTTTTTTAAGATGAATGCTATATTTTCAAATGCAGGGCAATTAACCTTGATGCGACAGTACACATTTACAAAAAAAAAAAATATATATATGTTGATGAAAACACCTTGGTTGCAAGTGCCAACGAAAAGAAAGGTAGCGCTCTTAATCTTGTCACTCCCCATGGGATCGAAGGCAGGATGGAACAATGATACAGTGGTGTACGACAAAGAAGGTACAATGAAAAGCTAATTTATCAGTTACTAGGATTGTGGAATAATGTTACATTGAGCTATCACTGGGAGAAGAAAGCAGATGCAATCTCCGTAGTTTCTTCCTCAGTGTGTGAAGGAGATGGGATGCTTTGTGCCTTTATAAATTAAACATTTTCTCTGGGTCTATTCTGATTTTCTGGTTAGAAAGCGATCTTCCATAATGGATTTTTTTTTCTTATTCAACCGTAAGGATTATTTTTACATCCATTGTAGATTTTTTCATCTTTCTTCTCTGTTCCAGTTTGCACCTCATTTGCACCCCCCCCCCCTCATTCAATTAAGAGAACAGGAGATGTTGATCAAAAGAATGTTGATCTAATCCAGTACTTCTAAAACCTGTCTTCAAGGACCCTTAATAGTTCAGGATTTAGGGATTACCCAGTCGTGTTTAAATAAGAATATGTAGAACACATAGTGTGGTTCCCTATCCATGAAGTTAGGGAGCAAGACAACATCAACGGTAGACTTCCTCCCATTTGTCGTTATCCCCACACTCTCGGCTGTGGTTGTTGTCTATCCTTCCAAATATATGCGGTCTTATATATGTTTTTCATGTGAGGGGCAGAATACCATGTAAAGACTTAGGTTGGTAGGCCGCACATGTTTAATTCATGAGGCAACACAACAGAAAGTATGGGTTTTCCAGTCAGGGTCACTGTTCCGTTTGCAGTTCATTATCCTGTTTAGGAAGTGCTCTTAGTGACAGTGCACCACAAAACTGCTTCCCCAATATCCTGACGCACAAAGTTCCTCCAAGTAATCTTAAGCATTTGAAATTTTATATATATATATATTTATTTTTTTTAGATGCGTAGTGGTCTATCACATAGTTCAATTTCCTCCCAAACTGCACTTTAAATTGTCCCTTGACAGTGGGCTTTCAGTTGAACATTGATGGCATAAAGAAAGAATTGTCTGATCATCATATTAGATGTCTTTCTTTTATGTTGTCTTGTAATTCTCCTGTTCTTTCATCTTTTTATTGGATCATATCTGTGCACTGGTTTTACGCTACATGCTTTGCTGCAAGAGTGTAGCTTCCTTGGAGGTTCCTTGGTTTTCTCTTCATGTTTATAATGCAATAGTCACTTCAGAGAGGGATTGCAATGTCCTGGTAATCTTATCACATGTGTTATACATTTTGTAAATAAATAAGCCCATACAGTAGCTAAAGGAATACAGATGACAATACATATACACAGATCAGGGCATAACGTGGAAACAAAAACATCTGTGTTTGTTATAATTTGCCGAACGTTTCATTACTGGAAACAGAAATGTAACAAAAGCAAATGTCGGAATCCGATCCCAAAAGGAGAAACAATAAAAGATGGCGACCATCAAAGAACGAGTCTTCCTTATCAATCCATATGACTGGGGGGGAGGGGGTAATAACAAAATGTTAACCTTGCACATTTTGAACGCACATGGGACTCTTAGTCATAGGTGGCTGGAACACAAATTAGACAATTTTTTTTTGAAAAACCCATGATTTCAATAAATCCCTATGTTAAAGAATATACTTTCACTATTAAGGGAACAAGAGATTTCGCTTCATGTATGTCCTAGAGATAGGTAATGACAAATTTAATGGTACTTATTGTATCTACCACAGAAGAATTAAGGGCTGAGTTGACTCCACCACAAATCTAAGAGTGGACGGGTTCAACAAAAGCTTTATTAGCCCTCTAAGCTATCTCACATCTTAGTTGACTGGTTGTCAAGACCAGATTTAGGGATGGACATGATTTTCTCATAGCATAAAATGCTACAGCTTTGTACATCAGAATAAATTATATAACAGCCACCTAGTAGGGCATAGCCCCACATTTTAACTGATGGGTATAAGTAGTGCCAATCTTGCTAGAGCCTTCCCATTGCTCTCTCACTGATGGGTGTAAGTAGTGCCAATCTTGCTAGAGCCTTCCCATTGCTCGAGAGCCATGTAGCATTGGGCTTCCCCCCCTAGAAGGTTCTCATGGATAGCGATTTGAGGTCACCTGTTGGTTATCAGTTGCAAGTCCAATACCAGTAAAGCAAATGATGGCAGTGCCGTTGCTTGAATGAGATACCTTAAAAAAACAAAACAAAAAAAAACATAATTAAGATGCATCTTGAGTTCATACCATGAGGTCATGCATTCCGTAACATTATCTCATGCTTTCAAGCATTGAGATGGATAATGTGTGAAACATAAAATTACCACTCATTAATTAATCCTACTGAAGGAAATATCACAGGGGTTAATTCTTAAAGTGCAGGAGGTATAACATCATATTAGAACCCTCTGACACCTCAAGAGTCATTCAGAATCTCGGGCTGCAAATTGGTGGTAGGTCTACCTTAACCCTTTAATGCCCAATGTAAGTGTCTAATAAAAACATTTGTATAAGAGGAACGATGGTCGTATAAGAGGAAGATGGTCGTATAATTAAAATGCGTTTGTTCACAGAGAGTTGCCTGTATGTCTAATAGAATTATAGGAATGCCAGAGTCCTTTTTTTGTTTTAGAGCCAGGTTATATAGCATAATAGATTGTCAAACTGTCATCCGCAAGTGAGATCATAGATTTTATAGTTTATATCAGGTTGTGTTACTTTTTTTTTTTTTTTTGTCGGGTCACATACTAATAACCATATTGTACATTAAACCTAGTGATTAACGGAACACTTGACAGATGGTAGGCTGGTAATTTGAATGTAAGAGAGTGATTGCCAGCACTCTAGGATCACTAAGTGAAATATGAAAATGTCAAAATACAGGTTTTTGGCTACACTTACACTTCACTTACATAACTGAGAAAATCTGTTTTATTTTTTAATAACATGGGGGAAAAAAATTAAAATAATTGCAATATTATCAAAATGAATGAATAGCGAATGATTTTCATCGGCTTTCCAAAAAAATGAATTATTATCATGGATGCAATGTAAAAAACAACACATATTTTTTAATGTTATAGCCTACACGCTTCCTATGAAGACTTGTAAGACAAAATAAAAATGGATGTGTAAAGAGGCCTGTGGCAAAAAAATATGTTGGGCTGTAGAAGAGCTCAAAAAATCCTTTGGATTTATAAAGCACCCAAAAGTTCTAGGAGGTTAAAGTTATAGAGTTTATAGTCATAGAGACTATAGATAGAAGCAAGAGAAAGGTTGACCCACGTTGAAGTTTGACCTACGAAAGACTTATAAGATTTGGTGGCCTATAGCAGTGCTTCTAACCTGTCCTCATGGACCCTAAATGGTCCAGGATTTAGGAATTTCCCAGTTGTGTTTGAATAAGAATATGTAGAACACCTGGTATGGTTCCCTAACCATTAGGGAACCATACCAGAGGTTCTACATATTATTATTTAAACAAAACTGGGTAATCCCTAAATCCTGGATCATTGAGGATCCTTGAGGACAGGTTTAAGTAGCACTGGCCTATAGGGCACATGGGGCCTATTTATTAAGCTGCTTTTGTCGGAAAAATAATGTAGTTGTACAGGGATTATTATCTACATATATGTAAAAAAATAAAAACTAGGAAACAGACACAGTGTGCCAGTCGCATGATTGTTCACAAATTTAAGCTCACAAGAGTGCACCTTTTTAAGATCACTATTTAACACTGAAATTCAACGCACACCCCATTCTGACTTTATTTACAGCTGCCAAAAACCAAGGACCAGGTCTTGAGACATGGCAGGGATGGAGCCAAGAGGGAAGAAACGCAAGGGGATGTTACAGGACGTCACGCAAAGTCAGTCCCAAGATGGAACTCTAGCCTACCCAGTACAGATACTGGATGTCTGGAGCTCATATCTAGACTAGGTATGTCTCATATGTTTCATAGAGATACATAATCCAAATGCAATGTTGGTTGTGCATAGTGCAAAGCAGTAGGCCGGCCGAGCAGTTCGAAATATCATGGAACAGGATCCCAGTGTTCTCTGTCTGGACCATCCATTTGAAGGTCGCTTCTTTCATCCTATCCAAAAATCAGTGACACAAATTAATTTATAATTTTAAACCAACTGTACCATTCTAGATATTTAAAATCATTTTCCCTTCTGAACATTCCCTATCATCGACCTTTTACAATACTGTGCTCTTCAAGTGCTCAGGAAGTGCTTGTTAGAGCACCACTAAACTACTTCCCCCATATCCCGTAACACAAACACCATACAATTTATAATTAATAATTTGAACTCTTAATATGTATCTTTAGATGCACAGTGTTCTCTCCTGTAAGGAAACAAATAAGACGTTTCCCACTCTATCTTCCCTTTAAATTGTATCTGAAACATGAACTAGAATGTAACAACCAGAAATACTGTAACATAGTGCTTCCATCGGACCTGATGTACAGATGTTCTTGGCATAATTCCATATCCCAATTCCATATGATATATAATGCTTTCTATTTTTCAAGCTTTTTGCAATCTATTGTATCCAGGGCATTGTTCCCAAGTGGATTCCCACTATAGGAAGGGTGTACAATAGAAATAGGTCTAGTCAAGATCAATCTTTTCCATTTTTCTCAGAGTAAACATTTTACAGATAGTCAGAGGTCATTGGGTTATCGTCGAGACTGGATAGATGTCTAGAAATATGTCTTCTCGCTATCATTGCTGATATATACAATATTTCCTTTTATTCCGATTTTTATTTTCTCTTTACCATTCTCTCGCTATAATAAATTTTCTGTGTTGCCGGCATTTTCTTCATTTATCATGAAGGAGATGATCAACAAATCACTACTTTCCCCACTGGGAATTTTTTTCAGTGCTTGCGCCCTGACGTTCAGATTTATGAAATATAGCACACGCTTGGCATTCCTGTTAACAAAAAAAAAAAGCGAGCAGGGTAACATCATCATGCAGGCTCTGCCCACAGTTGTAAAATGTGACTTGCTGGAAGATGTTGGGGAATGCTGCATCATGGGTAAAATTCACACAATGGATGCAGGAGTTAGACGCGTAATTTTATTTTTACTTTTTTATGCAAATTAATTCAAACATAGAAAAAAAACCAGTGGAACATGTCTTATATATGTGTTTGCTTTAAATGCACAGGTAATCTAGTAGATGTGGTAGTATCCCTTTAATCTAGAGTGGTGAGATTGATGCATTGGTTGAAACACTCAGGTTATACAATGCCCATCATGGAAGCTCGGCCTATTCGCTTGCTCAGAGAAGAACAAATTGTAGGGTCAGAAGGTATTAGGTACGAATTTTGTGTCATGACTAGACCCATCAGTGTTAATTGTTTGCAGATGGCTCATGTTAAATGTGTGGTGGAAAGTGTATTGGTTGTTGAGGGATAGAAAAACTGATGTTCTACAACAATAGGTCACTGATAACATGGAAAAATACTCATCTTCGGAACGTGTCTGTCAATTATCCTAAAATGTCCAAACATTCCTAAAATGAAACAAAAAAAAAAGCAAACAAATGAGTTTTGGGCCGAGTTAGAAATGTGAAATCTAGATCATGGCAGCAATTAGTTTTTGGAACGAGCAAACACCAGTTCAGCGGTTCATACATAGTTCTACTGCCAAAATGTTGGTGGCTAGGCATGAATCATTGGCGAGCAGATATCCATTGACGTGCAGTGTGAATACTGTATTAATATGACACATTTTCTCATTGTGAACCCTAAATTGATTTCTTTACGTCGAATATATATTAAGATATATTAACATTAATGCAGATCTCAAGTATAATTCTGAATGAGGATCTTCTGGCATAGGATTTGAACCAACACGAGCAGTGACGCACTGGTTGTTTTTAAGGCAGAGAGAAAAGGTAGCGGTCTAGAGCCACGTCGTCTGTCTTGTCTACATTCTGTTAGGACCGTTATTCTGCTCTACTTTTATGTACTCATCAGTGAGTGATTAAGAAGCAGTAACAGCCTATCTGGGAACCTGACTCCTTGCAGTCAATCCTGACTTCTTGCAAGAAAGGCATTGACCAATCAGAAAGGAGAGCTTTCCACCCTGTGATTATACTACAGTCAGTTAGACAAGCACCTTGGAATTCTGTAATTTTCCCATTGCATATTTTTACTTATCAGTTGGGCAGACTAGATGGGTTGACATATTTTATGTTTCTATACTGAAGATACAGTGTGTTGAGATTACCAGTAGATACTGGTATTGTCTTCCAATATTCAATTTCTGAACAGTTCTAAAGCACAGCTGATCACTGATGGTCTTGGATTGTGTGTTCAAGCAAAATAAACAAATATATATCCTTATGCATTTTGTTTGATGTTCCATTGGATTTTGCTATGTTCTAATACCAGTCCAAGGAACATTCCAAGAAGGCTCCTGGAATGGCTGTTCCATTGTTCCATACTGCTGCCTATGAGCTATTCAACAGGAAGTTGTTCTCCTATGCGTAGAAGATTAATCTTGTTAAAGTAATTAAAACAAGCATCCTATGAATTTTCTAATATAATATGCTTCATCACCTTTTGGAGAACCCTAGAAATATTGTTTCAGCTTCTCTAGTTATTATTAATAAGAAAAGTAAATCTATGCAGGAAAAGGAATTTAAGTCCCCAGACAATATTTAAGGGGCAAAAAGTCAAATAAAATGGTGGATCTAATGATACTTCCACAGCCATGTATTATACATTTCTCTTTGTGTCTCTTCGGTTTGAATGTTCGCTATTTCACTGTGCAGTAGAGCATGCTGGGCTTTCTTATCCAGGGATCAGTCTTCCAGAAATCATGTGTCTAATGATATAATTAAAATGTATCAAACACATTGGTTTTTCATGGTTATTCACAAATCTGACAAATGTAACACATACAGCACATAATCACGCCTATTCTAAACATATGGACAAACTGCACATACTAAAACAGATAGGGGCCATTAAAAATAGTCTTCGGCAAACTGTTGCACTCAGTGTGCAGAACCAGAACCCTGGAGCATAGATCGAACCACGCAGGTATGGGGAAAACCACTAAGAACTGGAACAGAGTTCTTCGCCCTCTAACTACCTTTATCCAGAATGCAGGTAGCCGTAGGGATCACTGATGATCAGTCCAGAACGTTGAGTAATCCCACACCAGGTGTGGCAGACATAAGAATGGTCAGGATGGAGGCCAAGGTCAGGGCACACGGGAAAACCGGTCAGTACAAGTACAAGCTGAGTCAGAAGCAGTGAAAAACAAAGCTGGTTCACAACTGCAATCTCTGGAACAGAATACAGGCAACCATCCAAGGGCATGGGTGAACTGCCAATTACCTGTTTATATAGCAGGTAGGACAGCTGCAGCCAGTTCAGTGGTAAATGAGGTCATGAGACCAGTACCATGTGATAAACAGTTAGGGCAACTGCACAGTTAGGGAGAAGCACAACCTGGTGGTCACACACTGAACTGCAGGAAGGCAGTGGTGCAATGGCTAAGCTGTCTGACCCACATACTGGGAACCATGGAGTACAAATTCTGCCACTGGCTGACATTGCCAGACTATTATTAAAAAGCAGCCCTGTAAATAATTGTATACCTGCCCCATAACATAACATTATTTTCTTGTTCATAAAAGGGGAAAACCATGATTTTATAGCACATTTCAAGAGTGTATAATTTATAGATAAGACTGATATATACCCTTGCACAGGGCAATATGTACCCCCAGTATAACAAGGTTTTATCTCACACACTGCCCTGATATATAATACTGGGTGGATATATTGACTTACAGAGAGAGCCAAGAAAAATAGCTCAATACTTGCAAATGATGTAAATGTTTGATAATTCTAATATTATTTTTTTTTTACAGTTCAGTTGTGTCCATGGCCAGTTTTACAGTGGGTGTCGAACAAGCTGCTGAAGAATCTCTACATGTGGAATGAGTCAAGTGGTCTGCTTGTCCCACTGCATGTTGAATACATTTTTTGAGCTTTCTGTGCAGAAATAATTTCTTTATTTATACAGCTGAAGTTCTCTCTTTTTTTTCCATTCTGTATATTCATGGGTGGTTACAGCTTTAAAAACAAAAGGATTGTCCCCAAGGGACAGCTATTGCCCTCTCTCCATAACTGTCTCCCTTTGGTTATATACAGTGGGACTTCTCTAAATGGGACCCCTAAGCAACGGAAAAGTCTTTAAATGCAAGCTGGGGAAACAAATCTTATTCTAATAATCTTTTGGATCAAAACGCTGGAATGATAGGTAGATGGGTTGAACTTGATGGACTTGTGTCTTTTTTCAACCTAAATTACTATGTTACTATGTAATATATGTTTCTACTAAGCTTTGTAGTTTTTTTCTAAGCAACCTTGCATACACTGTTTATTTAACAGAGATCATCTTTTAGCAGTTTCACATAATCCCAAACATTCAACTAGAAGCATGTAGTTCTCTGTTTATTTACAGTTATTCTAAAATTTCCCTATTTTAGGCACAATTTGCCAAGCCACCAACTAGGGAGGGTGTGGGCTATTTCCTCGTTAGCCAAAATCCTCCCACAGACTTTGGGAGCTCTCGAGGCTAACATTTCGGTCGCCCGAATTTCGGAAATTGAAGGGCCGATTCAAAACCACTTCAGTGATTCCTGAATTCGGAGTTCCAATTTTCGCACTGAAAATCTGAGCTCTATGACAAACCCCCCAAAGAATTACTATGCCACTTAATCCTTTCACCTTCCTATTGAGTTGATATGACTATGAATCATAATAATGCTGTGCTCTTAGGTTCAGTGTTTTATTTATTACAATGTAATTAACATGACAAAGATTTAAGTCTGATATTTTTCATTAAACAATCCAATAGTTCTCCAATCTGATATCATAGTTTGCCATAGGCCATGTCCCACATTGACTCCACTTCCTTCATAATTAACCTCGGCTCTTCTTAGCCATGTCAGGTACTTAATCAAACACTTCTGCAAGTACTGCTAGCCAAAATCATTGTTGACCCTGATAACCCGTAATGTAAAGGCTTCTTTTGTTGGGTGGGTTATTCAATAAAAAGGTGAGTTGCAGGTGAGTTGAGGTGAGCGGAACATATAATCTCTCCAATATAGCTATACATTGTGCAGGGACAAACCTGGTGAGATTGCTTAGCAGCAGATCCTTTAAGTCCTGTAAGTTGTGAGGTGGGGCCTCCATGGATCGGACTTGTTTGTTCAGCACATCCCACAGATGCTCGACTGGATTGAGATCTGCGGAATTTGGAGGCCAAGTCAACACCTTGAACTTGTTGCTGTGTTCCTCAAACCATTCCTGAACCATTATTGCTTTGTGGCAGGGCACATTATCCTGCTGAAAGAGACCAATGTCATCAGGGAATACCGTATCCATGAAAGGGTGTACATGGTCTGTAACAATGCTTAGGTAGGTGGTACGTGTCAAAGTAACATCCACATGAATGGCAGGACCCAAGGTTTCCCAGCAGAACATTGCCCAAAGCATCGCACTGCCTCTGCCGGCTTGCCACCTGTCAGTGGTCATAAGGTTATGCCTGATCGGTGTTTATGTGTTTAAAAAAAAAAAGGGGGACTCTGTCATCTAAAAATTGTGTATACTGTGAATGTAGAGGATACAAAACGATCTACACATTGTGTTATCAGAATTGCTTGAATTACATAAATACAAGTTAAAGGGACTCTTCAGTTAAACATTGTTTATGGGTAAAACATAGAAAATAAAAACTGATCTGTACATTGTGCTAGCAGAATTGCAATCAAATGCCCAAGTTAAGACGACAATGGGGGTCATGTACTAAACAAGTGCAGTGGTAAAAAAGTAGGTAAAACACAAGTAAAGAGCAATTTGCGACTTTGTAACGTTTTGTGCGTTTTTCCCCTGATTTGCGCCTTTTCCGTTTATTTTTATTTAACGTGCATATTTCCGGTGGTGCTAATAAATTGCGATTATTTTTGCCGCTAAAGAGTTTTGCGGATATGTTGTAAAAAAAAAATTCTTATTTGCGTGTGAAAATGACACCAGCTTTGTGTTTTATATAAATTGGTGGTTGCCTTCCGTTTATGACAGCACTGTGTGGCGAGGTAAACAAATTAAACTGCTTTTCAATGCAAAATGGTGTCATTTGCACAAACTCACCATACACAGTGTAAACAAGATTTAGGTAACAGGGTTCCTTCAAAAAATGAGTTTCGAGTTGTTCTTAGTGTTGCTTTTAATGAGATCATATTTTAAATCTGGTTCCTTGTGTATCGTCAGATTTCCTTTTTCTAATTACCCAATGTATTATTCAGTTATTGATTTCATTGAGTTGACACACAAACATAATGATAGGGAAAAAAATGGGAATTCATTCACCTATATTGCGAATTTCCATTGTGCCGATTGAAAGGTAACTATAATGAATAGGCCACTGTGGAAGAAAGATGAAGGAATATTCCTCATTGTTTAATTTTTACTGTGAAAGTTCATTTTTCTACTATGCTTTATTTGCAAAGATCTCTAAGGAATAAATATGACCCAGATTCTCCTGGTTTTCATTATCCCAGAATGACATATACTTATCATTATAGTATGCTAATTAAGGGAAAAGAAAAAAACAGTAGCTCGACCTGGTGTTTCCATTAAGGAATTCTACTTGATTTATATTTGGGTATCTGATCTACATTTTAACCATGTGTCTTGGAATGATTGGTGGCCCCACATCCGACGGCTCGGACTCTGTAGGAATAAGTCCCATAAGAAACCTAATCAGATCTCTTCAGGTGGTCTATCATTTGTTTATTGGTTCAGTTTTGGCATTTTGGCACTTAACCCCTTTATGACGCATGGTGCTTGCGTTCCAAACGACGCAAGCACCAAAACGTCACGATTTGTTCCTGGCCACCGATCACAAGGGGATCGGTAGCCAGGAACACTCTCGCAGAGACCCGATCAGGGTCTTAACAGACCCTGTGGGTCCCTGCAAAAAAAACGCGAGACCTCCATATGTCACGTGTGACGTCACGGAGGCGTGCCCGAACGCGGAAACTCTATCTACACAGAATTGCAAGCAAATACATAAAGTAAGAGAAAAATGTGTTTTTGTAGTGTCTGTGTGTCTACTGTGTATGACATCACCTGTGACTGTATATGCAAATGAACTACTTTCAATGGGAAATTCACAATTTGCATATCAGGCCACCTGGTGATGTCATAAACAGGTCAGGTCAAAGACACCTTTTATCCTGAAGTTATGCATTGGCTTGCAGTTCTGTAAGATATATTTTAATTCAATATATTCACACCACACAATGTTTAGATGTTCCTTTGAGTGGTTTGTGTTTTTGTATCTACTTTTCCCAAACTAGCAATGCTTTATTTACATATTCTGTTAAAAAAAAAAAACAGATCTTCTTATCTTTAGGTTTGAAAATCAAGAACAATAACTATCACTATGCAACTCTAATTTACTGGAATAGAACCAAAGTTCAAAATAAAGCTTTATTATTATTATTTTTTTTAATTTTTTTTTCCAAATGAAGATTGATAATGTTCTGCCAATATATAAAACTACCCCTTTACTAAACAAACACAAAATACAAATAATAAAGGTGTGTAGTGTAGGGTTCTGAAATCTAACAATCAACATTTAAATTTATAGGACAGAAAAGGTGATCAAACTCACTACCAGATCAGTATGTGTGCTTTGTACAAGGCTAAGGAACGTAGGTTGTCTTTTTGTAAATTACATTTTATGTACAATGGGGGTTATGTATGAAGACTTCTGCACTGCAAAGTGTCGGGAGTTTCATAAAAAAGCACAATCACTGTTTGATATGTATAACGACGCTAGCGGTGAAGGTTTGTTTGGTGAAGGTTCCCCGACAAAAATCAGCACCTGATTTTTATGCATAGACTGCACTGGCGCATTGAGTGCTGACTCAATCTAAATCTATGCATTTGGCGTAGGTAACTCCAGTGAACCTGCTTTATACATTGGTGCACATGACGATTGCGCTACTATTTGACGCAATCTGCGTGTGTGACATGTTTATAAATGCCCCCCCCCATTTATTCAATTTTATTGCAATAAAATGCAATTTTAGTTTATTCTGATACTAGTTGAATTCAGTTGAGCAAGTCTAAATCATTTGAACACTAAACAGTAACAGTGATTTAGGCAAAATATAATTGAGCCTCAGCTTACACTGGGATCTATATTATAACTGATGTGAATAGACAGGCCATTAGCTAAGTTGGAATCATTCTTCAATAAGCCAATCTTTCTAACTCAGCTATTAAAGGGACAGTTAGTGCCTGAAAAAAAAATGTTTTTAGATAAATGCTGTATCCATTAATGTAAAGAAATATAAACAGCTCTGTCTGTTAAATGTTCTACTCAACATACTTTGTACTACAAACTACATACAAAGTGTAATAGAGTTATTACTCTTGCCATAGAAACAGTCCTAGTGCTGTCCCCCAAATGCCCTTCTTGTGTTGCATCACACAAACTGGCTGAAATGATGCCCTTCCCACTCTTCCACCTCTGCACTGCAAACAACTGAATTCAACCAGTAGAGGCTGATTCCACAATAATGGCTAATGGCAGAGTGAAGCATGAAAACATCTGCAGAAGAAGCCAGCCATCCTCCTGTGTACTCCCACTCTTTAATGTCACTGAATTTAGAGGCACCTGTGGAATAAATTTCAATTTAAAACTGCAGGAGAACTGTAATTCTTTTGTGCTGCATATATCACAAACAAAGAGAAAATGAACAGGTAGCAACTTTAATGCCTACTTTTTTATATTCCCTTGTTAGCTTACCGCATTTAACTGTTTAACAAAGGACTATCACCAGAATTGTCCAAAGAGTGGGTACAGGTGGGTCTTTGGACCCAGGCGGCACTGTAAGTGGGGCGTAAATCCATTGCTCTGAACACGGCACCGGTTGGGTGCTCTATAAAAGAAAAGTATGTCTGTGTGTGTAACTTTGTGTATGTGATGTGTATGTATGTGACTGTGTTTATGTAATATGTCTGTGTGTGTGTGATTGTTATGAGACCATATGTGTGCATATGTGTGTATGTGGCTGTCTATGACAATGCGTATGACTGTGTTTGTGATTATGTATGTGATTCTATGTTTGTTTGTGACTTTGTGTATATGACGTGTATGTAGATGACTGTGTGTGTGGGACTGTGTATCTGTAACGGTTTGTGTGTGTGACTTTGTGTATGTGATGTGTATGTATGTGACTGTGTGTATGTAATTGTTTGTGTGTGTGTGACTGTGTCTGTGTGATGTGTATGTATGTGACTGTGCATATATAACTGTTTTTGTACATGACTGTGTGCATGTGATGTGTGTATGTAATGATCTGTGTGTATGAATGTGTGTATGTACTGTCTGTGTATGAGACCATGTGGATATGTGTGTATTCTATATTAGAAGCACAAGTAAAAAATTTTTAGTGTCCATTTAATGTTATTTTAAAATCAGAGTGGTCTTTTTACCAAAGCCTACTTCACACGAATAAAGCCTTGTGTTACAGAGATGCATGGTTCAGATTTCCTCGGCATTTATGAATGAGCCCATCTCATAACGTAGTCAGTGTAATAAAAATAACATCTTGTTTATGGTTTTAATTTTACGCATTCCTTAATTTAGCCTTCATTTCTGCATCACCGACCATGATATATTTAAAAAGAGAAGACGTAAAAAAAAAAAAAAAATGAGAGAAGAAAAGTGGTTATGTTCTGTTGGCAGATCGGAGCAAAGCTAATCCAAAACCAGAGGCAATTTTGGAAAAAGCCAAGTCACATACCATTTCATGCTCTTTAGTTTTACAATTTAAATGGTACTTATTCCTGAACTTGGTTTTTGTTAGGGCTTGAACAGAGGCATTACTTTCATGTAAATTACGAGCACTTCAATAACACTGACAAAATGATTACTCTTTAATCGCGGCACTGAGACACATGACGGAAAAGATTATAAAGAAGCCTCCGCCTTAACTGATACAATGGAATTGCTTTGTATTCACTGTATATTTTACTGACCTCAAGGTTAAAAATGCACAGATATAAGCTGGGTGTTCAGTTAGTAAGACTGTAAACAGACTAGGGACCTTGACTATTTTATACTTTTCTAATGGTTCTTTTTGTAGCCTATAGTACCACCCCCGACGTTCCTGCTTTAATTGGGAGAGTCTCGAATCTGAACCACTCTCCCGTGGTCCCTATTCATTTCTCCATGATTGGGACTCCAGAAAATGAGTACAGTGCTTGTGCCGAGGTTTGCTCTCTCTGCCCCTTCTAAGTCACGATTCTGGACCACTATCTGGGTGCAGAGGTTAAAAACAATGTAATTATTTTGCATTTCAAGGCAAAGGTTAGTTGACCCCAAATGCCCTGAAACCACACTTCCAGGTTGCTCACCTGCTAAGAAACGGGCACAGAAGTGAGCCCATTATTGTATGGGTACAAAAAAGAAGACATGGGCACTCCACGTTCCGTAGAAATGTAAAATGTTTATTGAGTCCTATGATTCTGCATAGCAATACGTGAAACGCGTAAGGCACGTTCACATTTTCCCCACAGCCTGTGTTTTGTTGATCAGATCCACACTCAATAAAATCATTTTATATTTCTATGGAACAGGGAGTGCCCATGTCTACTTTTTTGCAATCATCTCCTGCCTCATACAGTTTTCTTGGAGCACCCACCGCCCATTTTTTCTCCCCGAGATCAGCCATCTGCTAGTAAGTGGAGCCGCCTTACACCGCAAGGTGTGAATTTGTGTATCATTATTGTATGGGGGCCAAGGCAAGTAGCCCTGGCTCCCGATCTATTTAATGCAGGGTCCCAGCCCAAGAAATGTAAGGGTGGGTCAGAGCTATGAGTCCTGGCTCCTCGGTGTATTTTTTATGGTGGACAACTTCTGCTAAAAAGAATTGGCAGAGGTGCAGGGTCAGCTACGTGTCAGAATGTATAAAAAAGGGGAAATTGCTTTAAATTTGACCCACTTTCATTTACCTTCCCCATACTTTGCTGAGCACCTGACAAATACATTCCCTTTGGGGATAGTAGGTTTATTTCTTAACCTAGGAAGCTATAGGGTCTACACAATAAACACTAATCCATTCTGAAATGCATTCACATTGAGCATATTACCCGAATCAATTTGCTATAATTTGGATCAAAATCACTAGTTTGGGCCTTTCCCGAATGTTTGGAAGCCTTCGGTTGGGGACAACTTTGCCATGACGATAATAAGTTTTTGACTACACAATATGCAATGATCTCCCCCAAATACAGTTCGGATTTGGCAATGATTTCCACATTTTGTGACATTTTCAATTCTCCTTCTTTGAGAAGGCAAATTGAGACGTAAAAATGATAAATAAATAAAAATAATTTTTAAAAAGCCCCCCAAAAATTAGTAGCCCTGGCCCACCTATTAATAAATGTGGCTGGGAACTGGCAGCCCCAGACCCCAGGAGGAGTTATTAATTTATTTTTAATTGGCATCTAGGGGCCTCCTGCCCAGCTACCAACCCATTGCCCTGAACCCCAATGCACATTTTAGAGGTCCCACTGTTACTGGGACAAATTCTTTTTTTACATTTTCAGTTCTGCGTTTTTCGAGCTGCTTTATGTTTCGGAACAATAAGTATGTAATCGCTATTAAACCCTGAATTGCTCCTCTGTTCACATCGGGGCATATTGTGTAGCTCAAAATTTGGCTTCTGATATGTCCCTTATGTGCCCTGAATCATTCCGGACTGCGGACCAATCATTTCATCCCAGAAGTTCGGCTTTATGTTGTTGGCGCTTTTTGTTGGACATTTTCGATATAAATATTCCATGCTGATTACAAATCAATACAAAAGCAATGTTAAACCTTCCTTCCCCCTTGGTCCTATTAATACCTGTCACTTTGTTCCCATATGTTTGCAGCAGTGATCGTAGGCCCCCTTTTGTCGTCCGTCATACTTATATCCTTGAATAGCAGGCAGAATGGCATGAATAACCTTACCATTTCTGCAACACAAGCCATGCCATGTTAATCATACTTGTCATAGTTGTTCATGTTGTAGCTTGCATATCTTTCAAGATACTTTATTGAGCAGAATCCAATCGATCAGCTGGGGTTTCCACATTAGTTCAGGCAAATGTGACATTTCACTGGGCTAAGAGATGATCTAATGATGTGTAGGTGCTATTTTGAGATGATTACTTTGGCATCCATTGGCCGTACAAGTCAAGGAAAATGATTAT
Organism: Pelodytes ibericus; assembly: GCA_036172795.1. NCBI lineage: Eukaryota > Metazoa > Chordata > Amphibia > Anura > Pelodytidae > Pelodytes > Pelodytes ibericus. Next base: position 73,847,358 of record CM069865.1, on the reverse strand, counting down.
CGTCTGATGATTAATTAAATCAAAGTGCACAAAGTGACTGTTTTTATCGAGAAGGATATTTGATCTGGGACCAGCTAAAACTTGGCAATCTTAGGCAAACATTCCCGTTATGCTTATTTGCTGGCTAGGGATGATGTGTATTGCAATCCCATGATAGGTTTAATTAAAGAGGACTTAAATATTATTAAAAAATCAGTTGCAATATTAAAGGGGTACTTACTGTGCTGGAGCAACTTATCAACTTATCTACGATTTTTAAGTATGTTATGTGTTGTTTCTTCTACTACAGAGCTGATATCTTGTGCAGCTTCTCTGCGTCCCTGACTCCCCCCTTTTCCACTTATGTCCTCCTACTTCACAGTCATTCTTTCTAACTGTTCACATTGGCATCATCTTTAGTGTTCTCATTCACATTTTAAAATGTTTTCCTTCCTCCCGACTTCCGCGACAAACCAGTGCACCAACTACTTTTTTTAAATTGAAGAAATGTTAATATTAAAATCTAAACAGAGCATTGAATTACAGCAGATGGATGCCATATAGCTCCAGTTAAGAAAAAACATTTTTTTTGTTTTGTTCACTGACTGCTTTATTCATGCAAAAATTATACATCTAATAATATGCCTCAGAGTGTTGAAGACTCGTGGGAAACAAGACTGAGATGTTTGCGAGTTATTATTTTTAATTTTTTTTTCCCCGTCAGTTTTTAATAAAAATATTTTTACGATGTGAATGTTTTCAAATGTATGTAATCTGATCACTCTCCAAATATAATGAATACAATGATGAGATTTGGAAAATGAGTAATTTTTGTATCATGTTTGCTGTCAGCATGATTGTATTTGATGAACGGACCATACAGCCCTGTAGTACAGAACCTGCTGATACATTTCAAATTTTATCTCAAAGGTGAAAAACATTCTTTGTTGAATTGAAGACAGGTTACCTAAGCTTGTTTTAATTGTGATAGCCTCCTACCTCATCGGTTTGCAAGCCAATCTATCCACCTGCCTCTTTGTGAAGTCGTTTTTTTGCAACATCATATTTGAAATTTTGGATAGAATAGTTATTTGTCTTCTGTTCTCTCCCTTCCTCCTCCATCTGAAGATTACATTTTCTAAAGGAGTTGAGGGATTAAGTAAAGGTAAAAGGAAGACTGGCATAATGGAACTGGCATTCCTCTAGGACAATATCAGAGTTCCGAGCAAGATGTAATATTATAAACTGTAGATTATGTATTTGTGAAACTTTGAGGAAACTATCTAAATGTCATTTACCAAGTTTGTTTCAAATCCTTTAAAATGAGATAGGAGTTATAATTTGTTGAGTTGCATCGACATCTTGCCAATCTTGACCACCATCGACTTTCAAAGATAGTCTACGTTCCGTAAACTTGGTAGAAGCTCTTTAAAGTCATTTGAGCCCTGCAGCTCTCCGAACACTTAAAGTTCAACACAACTTAACTCACCTGCCATGGTTCTTCATGAATTTGCACATTTTCAAAAGAATGTCAACACAGTTCATTCTAGTGAATACTCAGGTCGTTGGTAAGATAAACTAGCAGATTGCACCTCCTGGCTTTTTTATGCATCATCGCACTTGTAGTCTGGCATTAACTGGATGTAATGAGACAATGCCTTGATGTTTTTCCAAAATGTATTCATTGTAAAAGCATGGGCTAACTTTCAAAAACAAACAAAAGTAAAAGTTGGCAAATACCTATACTCGCTAATCAATGATTCTCATACAAATTGGTCAAGGTCGTAAGCTTCTCCCAGCAAGAATGTTTATATAGAGCCGTCGATGATGTGATGCTATGAAGGTGATTGGGATTAGTCTGCTGTGCTACACGATCCAGGATAAAATTCATTAACACACCGCTTAGCCTCTGACATTTGCACTTTAAAGCATTATCTAGTTCACGGGAAATTGCTGACTTGCAACAGGGAAGAAAATAAAAAAATAAATAAGAACGGCAATCAATTTGATTTTCTGAAGCGAGTTATGGATTATTATAATTTACTTAATAACTCTGATTTATGTCACTGGTACAGGATGGCCGAAATCAATAATTATAAGGAACTCTTTTAGCGTGATGCAATACATGTTTGTACTACAAGACTGTAATGGGTCTCAGAGCATAGAGCCGGTGATAGGAGATGAGGAACTATTTCTATAATGCATCCTCATTATTAAGCAGAGCTAAAACAAATACAAACAGATACCTAAAGATAAAAAAGACTGTATTTTAAAAACGGCCGCATATATTCATAGGTGGATTATCGCTTTGTCCTTCAGAGGCTCCTGTAGAGGGGAGGGACAGTTTTGTTGAATCCACAAAGTGCTGTATGGCAAGCAAACTTCAGTGTGTAACTATATCTTTCTATATCACCCTGATCTGGTGTGTGGCACTCTGGAAGCAGATTGGAATGGAGACCTTGGAGTAGGTTAGAGAAGAAGCTTAGGCCATGTGAAGAATACAACAGTCATGTATGAGCATACTTACATTTAGACTGTAGGCTTGTTTTTAGACTGTAAACCCATATGGGTGAGGCCTCCATGAGTATGCATGGTAGATATGTAATGGACTTGATGATATTCAATTTAATGATGTTCTGACAACCTTAACAGACCTTGCCATGCAAGGGGCTTTGTACATACGCCCTTCCTATCTTTGGGTAAAGCCCTCCTACCCCCTTGTTGTGCAAATATTAGCAGTTCTGTGGAATATAACAACACTTTCTATACAATAATATTACTAGAGTCGTTTAGCAATTCTTTACAGTATGTTCTTTTCTTAGCCAGACACGCTAATGTCCAATTTAACATCCCATTCAAATAAACAGAGATTTCCATTATTATTATTAGCCTTATCCTGTTACATTGTTTCCTTTATCTTTCGCTATTGTCTTCTGGAATATTGCTATTTTGGAGAACATGTTCTGACTCTCCAAATACATTGTGATAATATATACACACAACTTTTTTTTATATTCAGTTTTGTATTCTCAACGTTCACAATTTTATTTACATTCCCAGCACTTTCTATCCTTGGAACATATTATTTCCTTCTACCCCCAATTTAGATAGATGCAGTCGTTCGTTCAATACAATATGTTTTCAATATATTCCATTGTCCACAATTCACTTATTAAACTCTTATCTGAGTTTTAGAAAATTGCATTTACAGTAACTTTTATTTACCGACAGCATTTTAATTATTGAACTATAACCCGTACATTGTCTGTAAATGTATTATACAAACAGTTTATTTTTCCAGGCAGTACAACAACACTAGGTTTAATAGAAAAGAACAAAAAAAAGTGCCAATATGTATTATTTATTGCCAGACTGGTTTAAAAGGCCAACCTTTCCCTTTTATATAGTCACAGAATAGGTAAACAACATGTTTACCTAGAAACAACTGCAACAGATAAATACTGAATTATTCCGGGCATTTTTATTAAAGTTTTATCTATAAAAAGTGTACTAGCTGGAAGAATACATAGAGTTGTCGCTTGTCTTCAAGTATGTCTTGAGGAAGGCAGTCCCATAGCATTTTATTCCACCATAACCAAATGGGGTATTGGCATATAGTGGGGTCATACGATGTAGGACTGCTGATACACTGACTGCTGAAGAGCATTTAAATAACATATAATACCATGAGGAAAAACACGACTACACACAAGAGTTCTTTTGAAAGCAATAAAAAATACTGTAGGGTCAACTCAATACACATCAATTTGTCCAAAAATGGCTTTGGATCTGACACTTTCGAATATCAAAAATATTACTAATACTCAGGAGCAGTATTCATGGCTTGTTTGCTGCCAGTGTGTCTCCCACTTGAACACATCTTCACTCTTCTCCTGGTGGTATCATTACTCTTCCCATTAGTAATGCTAGTTGTGCAATTACCCCTAACTGAACCATTCCCACAGATATAACAAAAGCTATTACAATATCCCTACGCCTTTAGACTTCTGCATATGTGATTGCAATTGTATAACAGCTGTTGATGTGTGCTGATGGAGGCAGGTTAGCTGAGGAAGTTGCCTCTGAAGCAATGATACCCCCTAACTTTGCACGCTTTTTGGTTGCGGTGCTCAACTCTAGACTGACACTCCTGCTGGTACAGCAATCTCATCTGCTCCAGATTTGCAACTCCCACATCTAACCAGCTAAAGAACTGCCTACCTGCCTCCCACAGCTAATCGACTAAAGAACTGCCTGTCTCTCACCATCATGATGAGTTGATGGTTTATTCTTGAAATGTCCTGCTGGGTGGCAGCAGCCACATTATTGACACCAGCCTTGAATTATGTCTTTGGAGGAGGCATAGGAGGTGATGGATGGGCTCCTGATGTGCCATCAAAACTGGGATCCACCGCAGTGAGGAAGATATGTTCCTCCTCCTCCTCAACAGATGTTACTGCAGGAAAAGAAGGAAGATAATTAGAATATTGCAATGCAAATTGTATTTATCACATTCATGTACAGTTAAAATACAGGGTTATTTACATCCTGAACTAAAGTACATTGACCATCCACTAATACTAATAATACTCCTTTTTAATCTATCATTAAATTTGAATTTGTCAGAGCTATTTTCTTAAAACGGTACATGAAATCACTAACACCTGCGATTTAACATATGCACATTCTAATCACTTTAGTTCACAAGTACATAAATGTCAAGCTGCTATACATCTGTGTCCATCTTTCTGTGTACATAGATGTACAGTAGTATGTAAGTAGATTGTGTTATACTAGTAATTTCCTACATTTGTATTCCTGCAAGGGTGCAATGCATGGTCGCACTTCCAGAAGTTCTGTCTGAGGTCTGAAAGTGGTGTGAAAATATGTTGGTTCCCATGAGCTAGAAGCCACTCATCACGTGTCAAAGAGCCCCATGCGGCTTCACAAGCCATGGTTTGGCCACCCCTGTTCTATACAATGCACGTAGCCTTGGGGCTTATACTATTTGATTGTCTTCACTTAGTAAATCTAGTGATTAGCTGGTATTGACAAGAAGCAGATTTCTAGTTGCTACAAACCAATTACATTTTTGGCTTTGTATATTGTTTATGATTTTTTTATTTTTTGTTCTGTGTTTTGGTTTCACCAATTTTATTCATATTTTTATTTTTTAATGAATCTCTGTTAGGATACAAATAATAATACAATAATATTTTGTTGCAAAATAAAAGCAATGCAATTTTATTGTTTTCAAAACTAAAATGTTCAGTTCTGCTTTTCCCCCATGGTTCTTTTAAAAGGATGTTATGCTGTCTCCACTCAAAGAGCATCTAAATTTTATTAACCACCCTTGGTTGTTCTACAGACAAAACAATATGTTTTAAATGATCTTACCTTCTAAGGGAAAATGCCATGTACTTGTTTTTTAAGATAAAATGTCTTCTCTGTTCTTAACCAACTCAAATATAGTAAACCTCTCACTAGAGAGGACTAAAATAAAATACATTAGCCAAGGATTATTCTTTTCCACTATTTTTGCATTTTTTGTGTCTAAGGGTTTTAAGTATTCTTGTGCCAAGATATTTCATAGAGGGGGCCTATGCTACAAACAATGTAGTACCTTTCTACTTAGGTAAAATACTATTTAAATTATTAATACATTAATTAAACATTCTACCTTTAATTTATGGCATACTCATTAGCTATCTGAGTAAACTTGCTCAAAACATGCATTCAATTTTATTTGCTAATTGGTAACCATTGAAAAACCATTAAAATATATATATATATATATATATATTTTTGGTGGAGAATGCGGGCATAGACCGTAAAAAAACACTAAACTCTTAATTCCTCAATTGTACTTTTTTAACCTCTATATTATTATTTTTGTCATGTTTTTATGCATGTTTTACTGATCTGAGCTAACATTAATCCCATGACAACTTAAACCTTACATTATATCCACTAAATGCCAGCAGATGTTATTATACTTGCATCATTAGTTATATATATTATATATACTATAATCATATAGCTGATACTAAAACAATTGTTCACACATAAGACGCGCTAATGGAATTTTCAAGATAATGGTTCCCTGAAAGAAACAATTTACCTTAATGCACAATGATCAATTTAGTTTATAAATAGCTGGTAACTGTATATTTAGAGAAATTGCACCCCTCCATCGATTTGCTTCTTGCTGAAAACACAAGGCCAAGGAAGATGACCAGTCCTAGTTAAAAATGAAAAGAGTTAAAAAAAAGTATTTAGCATCACAGGGGCATTTAATAGATAAGTGTGTTGAATGATTTTTAATAATTCCATCAGCTCCGGTAAGAAACTATGGGAGTCATGTCCTAAACAAGTGCAGAGGGGGAAAAAAAAGGTAAAACATGAGTAAGGCGCAATTTCCAAATAATTGTAATATTTTGCCCTTTCCTTTTAAGTTTTGCGCCTTTTGCGTTTATTTTTATCTAGTGTACATTTTTCCAGTTGATGAAATATATTGATATTTTATTTGCGCACACTTAAGACTTTTGCGACTATTTTGTGAAAAATAATCCTTATTTTGTGTGTGAAGATTACTCCAGCTTTTAGCAAGCACTAATAAAAAAGGCAGAAAAAATATTCACAAACGTGCCTGATTTTATTCACAAATATGCCTGTTTTAATCCACTATTTGCTCATATTCACTATTTGAGTGGTAAATGTTTAGCAAACTACAAAAGAGAAAAAATAGTTTTGCACATACAATATATTCGCTTTTTTTATTACATGCCCCCAAATGTCCTAAAATAAAAAAAATCAATATATCAAACTCCAATTATTCTATAGCTACCAATACAGAGAATCAATAATTTAGGAGATTTAACATAGATAATAAATAACCTAATATCTCTTTGACATGAGACCGGTCAAGAAGTGATTAAAATAAGCTATAATGAGTGATTCTAGGAGTGGAGGAAATGATAAATCTATTAAGCTCCACATGAACCCACAACCAGTGGGAATAAGTCTCAAATCCGACTCAATAGGATCTAATAATAATAAAAATAAATGAGTGAAGCACGGCAGCTATGAATAAGAACACCTTCTGAAATTCTACAAACTGTAACCCAGCTCTGTACAATGTATCGGAACTATAAATACATATAATATAATTAAAGCTGCTTCCATTCCCCTTATCAAAAAGTGGAATGACGATAATTACAGTTTAGTTGTATTGGACATTTATATTCCTCTAGTGTTTGATTTTGCCTAAAATACCTTGTGGATATATTGATGAGAATTGCCACAATGGCCAAATTTGAATTTTTAAAAATTTCCATATGAATTTTCCAGTTGCGTCAAGCTAATACCAGTTTGATTCATGTTATTTTGTCACACTAACACATGATAGGATAACATTTGTTGAAAAAGTTGGTTAGACCTGGAACACCATAGTCACCAAAGTCTAAAGCGCTTTGCAGTGATGCTTACTCATGCCAAACGCATGAGGCTATGGTCTTCCTGGCTATGATTTCACGTTATTGGAACTAAAAGTTGACGATTTTTTTATTTGGGACTACCTGTGAATTATTCTCTGCTTTACATTGTTTATTGTGACAAATAGTATTTGTAGCCAGCATGCTGGAGATCATGACTGCATGACACATCATCTCCACCATAATATACCCCCATGGGACCATGGCTACCACCATCTGCTGTTTGCGGTATGGTCACCTAGCACTGCATCTTCCCTTTGGTTGTTCAAGAATGGCTGACCAGTTAACATATGGGACATTAGCCTCTCATATAAAAAGAGCCCCATACTAGTTTCATAGTCTAAGCCCCTTTAGGCAAGGTTCTATTGCTGGATATAAATGTTCTTTATAAATCTAATGATAATAATAAAACATCTCTATAGAGTCAGGGGAATGCACTGTGCTTGCGTCCCTTACAGTGACCTGACATTTAAAGTATTCTATTTAACTACAACTCATAGGATTCCTTTATAGGAAAATACCAGATCTCTCTAAAACAACTGGGATTCTACACAATGGAAACAGATTTTATACCGGTAGTAAAGTTTGACTGCCTCGATTTTTTTTTGTTCCTCTCCCTCAAAATAATTTAAATTGCATATATTACGAGAAACTCTAGAAATATACGGCATTGTTTTGTGTTTTACTGAGACATAGATTCTTCGAGGGTATGAGATCGGCCAACCAAGGAGCTGCCACAACATTATAAAACATTCATTTTTATAGCAAATGTAATAGAATCTGATGTCCCTCATACTTCTTCACACTTTCTATTACCTATATCATGACCTAGTAAGATTTTTTTTTACTGTTATCTGGAATTATTCATGGGTTTTTAGCAATATCATTTATCTCATCCCTTCCAAGGAATGTAAAGGAGTAAAAATTTTATGGCAAAGAATCGCAGATACATCTAAGTTATAGATTTAAAGGGACTCTGGCTGGGGAGAGGGGGTAATTATGGAATCCGCTGCACTGTCTGAAGACAAGGGGAAGCAGATTAAACCCTTTTACAGATGAGAATAAAGGGCATATTTTTATTTTTCAATTTATTTTGGGTAGGAAGATATAAAATACTTGCCATGAGATTTTATTATATTAACTATTTGCCAACCTCTAGTCTTGTACCTTCTCCAAAATAATTACAGTAATAATAACAAATAAATTCCACGTAAGACAGGGGGAAAGGTTCAAGGAGGTAAAATGTGGTCAGGTTGTAGGTAAAATAGGTGGAGCATAATCACAGGTGGTCAGGACCATGTAGGACGTGAAAGGTTTAATGCTAACAGGATCTCTTAGACAATTAGAGAGAGTCTCGCAGGCGAAAAATAATAATCAAACGCAAAGAGGTAAAAAAAAGTCAATGAAAGTGAAACAAAAAGGGCTAAGATACTAACAGGATAGCTAAATTCTGCAACACATACAAAAGACATACACACAAAAGAATGGTGCACAGGTGACAAGGTATAAATTCCATTAATCTAATTAATTAATTGAAAATAAATAAAGTAATTTAATCAAATATAAGAAGATACAAAGGCTTGAGCATCTTATAGTAATATTAAATGTGAACAACTGTACAATAGGGTATATAATGTAAAAATGTAATAATAATGAAATAAATACAATACAGCAGACAGTGAGGAAACACACTTGACCTGTTTCACATATTACCATGCCTAATTATAATCTAAAAATGCTACACTAGCAAACCTTAAGACAAAGCTGCTAAATGATAAGAAATGTGAACTATGAGAGCCATGGAAGCTGAAACGTCCAACGTGCGATTCACCAACGCGGCTTTGTCAGGGGCAGCAGTCCAGACTAAAACTTAATGTTTAAATGTCAAGACAGGTGGGGACGACCAATCACAGAGGCATGGGTAGAGTGGAAAGTAGCCAATCCACATCTAGAGCAGAGCAAACTACTGTCAATCACCACTCGCACAGAATGCGAATGTCTACAAGAGCCGGTGGTGGTCTAGACCTGTTTGTAAAAAAAAAACAAGTACATGGAGTTCCTACTAAATATATATTGGATGCAGATACAACCACATAGGGAGGCTACCTCTCAGTGAATATGCGCATGACCAAAATTAGATGATATGACTAACATGAGCATTGGAAAGTGAATACATACTGTAACTAAACAGGAGATATTGTAAATAAAATAAAAAATGAAAGTGATGAACAAATAAAGCCTGTAGTGTTTCTTAGATCTGTTGTGTAAAGGTGATAGTAGATAATAGTGTAATCAGAGGGGATTTGTTACAGCTTAATAAAATTATATATAAGACACTCATAGGCAAATGAGAATAAAAGTGTAAATAGAGTAAGAATGGAACACTTCAACAGAGAATATTTAAAGTGTAAATGATATAGAAAAAAATATAATAACATAAAAAAAAAGCAATGAAAGAATCTGGCATTGAGTGTAATGGCATTGCGTGTAAAGTGAAAGCAGAAGAAAGAGAGAACATATTGTACAGATGGATAAAAATAATAATGATAGGATGACACGCTACAAGGACAAACAAATAAATATATAGCGGGTAGTTAAACCCCTCATTCAGCATTTCTGTGCTGGCCGTCTACATAGGTTATATCCTTTTTTGATTCCAAAAGTAATAACTTCATGTTACAATTACCCTTGCATGGGGTCTTGTTCAACTGATCAATTGCTGTCACTCAGCATGGTAATGGCATATGACATATCTCTTGCTCCATGCAAAAAACAGATATATTCACCTTAATCCATAAGACACTGGCGATTGCCACTTCCCACCTCTTTTTTTTTTCTTACTTACTGACCCTTATAGATAACCCTTAAAATATTCTAACGATGACCAGTATATTTTTAGCCATAATTTATTTAGAAATGCCTATGCTTCTACATCATTCAGGTATGTGTGTAGATCGTTTTTATTACTACAGTTACCAATTAATCAGTTTTCTCTTGCAGTAAATATCTCTTTTCTAACTAGCATTTTTGGCGTCATGATCTATGGATCTGCAGCGTCGTCACTCGCTTTCTGCGGCCATATCCCTCGTCCACGAACAACTTCAGAAAGATAAATTGTCATCATGAAACCATCCAGTGATTTTTATCCTGTTTCAAGATAACGTAGATAATGTTTGATATAGTAATAGGAATTCCTTGAGAAGCAGACGAGTTGAATTGCAACAATTCCTACAACGTGTGATCTGAGTAGAAAACACAATGGATAATACAAATGTGAGGGTCTATGCAATAAAAAGAGAACTGAAGGGAATGGAAATGGAATTTCAAACTTAAGACCAAAGTAGCTGGAAGAGTTGGAAAAATTCTCCCATTTAGCTGCAGTGGACTATTTTGCAGCTTGGCTTTTTCCGCTTAAAGTTTGCAATTACTGTCTCAATTCCCTGCATGTTTATAATGTAGCCGTAGTTAGCATGGCTGGCAAGATTTTGCCGGGGGAAGAAGGGGGGGGGGGGGAATCATTTCTTGGCCCATGGTGACATTTCATCAGCCCAGCTATCAACATCAGCAATAGACACAAATAGACGGGAAAGACAGCTATACTGACAGATACGATACACAATATTATAGAAACATAGGTATAATTTGAAAGTGAATAGTGGTACTGCCCCAGTCCCTTGAGTCAGAGTGGAGAGCACACTAGTGAGCAATTACCCTCCTGCTCCAATGGCAAGCCCTCCCCTGCAAGTAGGTGTGACTATCACTGAACCACAGGACATTTAATTATTGTAGTTCCATTAAGACATGGTGCTTTAACCAAGAACCTTTTGAAACTATCTTGCATTGTACAGTGTTATGTATCAATTTTTAATGGTGGGTCTGATGGATAAATTAATGATTTTGTATGGATCTTCACAGACCTTGCCACGGACACAGATGTCCTTGTTTTAATAATTTGCCCATTTCTGGAGTGTACCTTTGCCCAGATCCCTGTGCCGTCTAATGCCCCCCATTGCGTGCAAAGATCTTTTACTACATATCTTGCCATCTTGCAGCCCTCCTGGCCATTGCCTCTGCCTCACATGTTCTGGATCTTGCTGAAGGACTGTCTATAAATACCTGTTGCTCCCATAACTCGAGCATTACAGCAAAATTATGTTTAATGCCTCTGAGCTTGGTTACCCCTGGATTTCTTGTTGCTGAACCAGACTTCCTTGACCTCACTTTTTCTACCTTGGTACTGGTGATGAGAAAAAAATAGTGAACCTCTCCTGGGTACCATCCCTATAGGGTAGGCTCTTTCAGCGCTGTCCAATTATGGTCTGAGAAGTGGGGCTCACATTTTTTCATCATGGAGAATAACTTAAAAATCAAACCAATGCATAGGAGACCTCTCCATTAATATATCTGGCTGGTTCAACCCATCATGGCAGTCTTGATCCAAAAATCATTTTGTTCTCTTGACCTGACTCACCACCAAAGCTTCTGTCAACAGCTACTCAAAGCCAGGGTCTTATTAATGAATCTTTTGCTGTGTCAGGACTCCTATTTTATCCTACTATGATAAAGTTCTACCAAGTCTGATGGGAAAAAAAACTAACTTGATCAGCAGTGTAGAATTGCAAAGGTCACTTCGAGAGACATCAAGTATGGTTCTGCTGATGCCAAATGACATGTGATGCTTAGAAATGTGGAATTGAATAAATTACCTAGTCAATTTATATATTTAACCAGCTGTCTGTATTCAATCTTCAAAGCCTTTTTTTTATAGCTTTAAATCTTTTAAATCCTCAAAATGCTACATCTTTTTTTTTGACTTTTGATTTCTCCCGCAACTTGGAACTCACAGAGCTACTAAACATTACAAAACAAACTCTGTATGCGAAAAAAAATATTTGTGTTATTTAAATTATTTTATTTAGCCTTATATATAAATCTATATGTATATACAAACAAAAAATCCTAGTGTGACATTATTAAACAACTAAATAAACACACAAAAAGTGCTTATTGTTTTCCGGATGATTATTTTATTTACTCTATAAACAGAGTAAGAATTTTTTTGCTATAATAAAGACATATTCGAATGGAAGCCTGAGTTCAGAATATCATTCTGTGAAAAATAAAAAAATATACTGAAAAATAAAAAAAAAGACATAAGGGAAAAAAATAATAAAAGAAGCTGTACCATTAGATCTTGGCTGCCTGTCTCGGTAAATGCATGATGATCTCACTAATGAGGGTTTTGGTACGTTAGGTCTTAGAAGGTTGCAGATAATACATTAGAGAGCATTTGAGTAAGTTAATAAAAGTCTTTCTTTACAGAAATTTTCTTTGGCAGATTTTATTTTTACTAGCTCTAAACTGTCTATTGTCCTGAGTGGGTGTTCTTTTATAGTTAACTTTACCGGTCAGCCCTGCCAATTCCTTTCATTTAGTGTTTATCATGTCTTTATATGTTCATCAAGGACAATATTAGCAGGATTTTCCTGAACCAAATGTCACCAAGAGTTGTCGCCCAAAGTCATTACATTGTTTTGTAAGTAAGGATCATCTAAACAATATAACCATCTCTTTTGAAATGAGGTGCCTTTTCCAAGTCTTTTGCTGAAGGGAAGCCTGCATGCCTACTACAAAGACCAGCCCATCAAGAGAGATATAAAAGGGTGACTGCCTATTTCTAGAGCTGGAGAGGACACCTTTTGGCCTACAAATATAAGACATTTTAACCACTTCGCGACAAAGGAAGTGTCAGGCACGTCCAGCTGGCAACTCCGTTGCTGACAATGGACGTGCCTGACATGTCCTGCGGTGGAATGAGCAGTTTTCGCGATCAACAATCACAAAAACCACTATGATGGTGCTGCTCTATTGCCTCGATATCGAGGCAATAGGCAACACTGAAATTCAGGCTCTGGAGCACCCACGATCGTGGGCGTCAAATTGCAGGAGCATATGGCTATGCCCTTTTGTGGTTAGAGCTTCGAAGTGAAAAAAAAATCACTTCCAACACTAGAGGCAGTCAACAACATTGCAATGAAAAAAAAAAGAACTTAATTGCTAAAGTCTAGGGTTAGGGTTATAATAGTTGTTAGGGTTACAATTAAATTAGGGTTAGCATAAGGGATATGGTTATAATTAAATGAACATTAAACTATATTAAGGGTAAGCATAAGGGTTAGTGTTGGGGTTAAATTTCGGGAAACTCAGGACAACATTTATAAACTATTTAGATGGGGTATTTTTCAATGATTGTATTTGTGCAAATTGTTTTTTAGGTCAAAGTTAGAAAAAGTTTTTTTGTTTTTTTTTCATCATATTTTATACATTTTTTTGTAGGAAATTATAAGATATGATGAACACAATGGTATCTAATGAAAGCCCTTCTTATGACGATAAAAAAAAACATATAATTTGTGTGGGTACACTATGTGAGAAAGAAAAAAAATTACAGCTAAACACAAACACACCAGAAATGTAAAAAAAAAAAATGCCCTTGTCACCAAGGGAAAGTCAAGGCCAAAAGGTCCGGTCACTAAGGGGTTAACTATGAATAGAGAGAATTGGGTGCAGAAGTTATTGGCCATTGAGAATCCTTTGGCTAGACTCAGTCTTGGTTGGCCCCATGCTGAACCTCTACTGCTCGGATGACCTTTAAAGTGTAGTCACAGTCTTATGCGGTTTCTAAAAAAATTCTAATAAAAAGAATGGGATATTTCTATATCTGACAATCATTTTCTTCTGAATCTGAGCATTGTGTATGCTAAATAGGTGAAAGCTACATTGCCCCATTACCCTTTACAGCTCTGGTATTTGTTAATAAACTTCTGTCTGATATTTTTTTTTATTTACCATCACATGGTCAACTATTGTCTACTTTTATTGGTTACTGTATAAACCTTGAAACATTGTTGCATTTTTACAGGGCAAAAACAGTGGCAGGCTGTATAATACATTGTTTTAAGTGTAGTATACTTGGTCAGACTTCCTGAAGGGTACAGGGAATTTGCCTGGAGGGCTATGTTTCTAGGTTCACTAAGGGAACCGTGTAAAAATGCATTTTTTAGTATGCCATGGGGACCTTTGACCATCCTAATCCAAACTCTTGACTTCTTTTTTTATTGCTTTTAGGGGCACCTGGAATGTAAATCCTGTATACGGGAACATTTAATTTCTCAAAAAAGCCATATTATTTTAAATTATAGTAAGCAATTGAAATTCATAGGCCTTTGTTTTCCGGTAGTAGACTAGTACACACAATAAAGACGGCAAATATATCATGTTGACCGTATGTGCGGAATGTAAGGTCAGCATATAGAACTAGTACAATGTAACAATCAAAAGAAAAGTTTATTTAAATGTTCAATCCATGTTGCCATGCTCAAAAGAAACGTTATTATACTCGTGTTTAATCTAGTGAACTTCATTAACCACTTAGTGACACAACTTTTTTTTATCAGCATATAAAGGACTTTCATTAGATAACAATATTTCATTGTAACATGTAATTTACTACAACAATCATTAAATCATAATTAAATTAAGAAAATATTGAGGGTGACACTTGCCTTGTACGCCTTTAAGGGGTGCCACAAAACACAAAAAAATAAAAAAATTAGTAAAAGCTGCCCCTTTAAGGAAAAAAAAAAAAACCTTGCTTGCTGGCAAAGATAGTGGCTGGGGAGATCGGAAGATCTCTCCTCACCACCACTCTGCCTACAAGGAGGCTGCACAGGGAGCTGGACAGTCAGTACAGAGAACCTTCCGTGCTGCCTGTTCGGCTCCCTGTGTAGTGTGACGGGGAGCCTGACCCGGTGCTCTGACGTCAGATGTCATGTGATCTATCTGCACTCACCACGTGGGGAGTCGAACAGGCAGCATGGGGGCACCATGCTGCCTGCCACTAGCCACAAGTCCTGGGGTGATGGGGGGATGTATTGGGGGGATGGGGCATGTAATGGGGATGATGGGGGCATGTAATGGGGATGATGGGAGCAAGTAATGGGGATGAAGGGAGCATGTAATGGGGGTGATGGGGTCATGTAATGCGGGTGATGGAAGGTGGATTATGTATCATGTCGTGGGTGTGCAACGTTTGTTTTTTATTATTTTGTTGTTTATTAACTGTTGAAGCCTGTGTAACATTGTATTGAACTTGGTCCCCAGGACATACTTGAAAACAAGAGAAATCTCAATGTATTCTTCCTGGTAAAAACACTTTATAAATAAATAACTTTTGCTTCACCCAACTGGATTCACAGGCATACCTTTGATGCAGATCCTGCTCTGTGCTAAGGAGTTCATTAAATATACTTTAGTGGCTGTTTTTTCACAAGGTACAATGCCATACTTTGTAATTATAAGAAACAGTCTAGCTAATAGGATGATGTGTGAATGATAGTACATGCTGCATGACTGACAAACTAACATGGTATGTGAAGTAATGATGATCATTATTAGCAAGCAAAGTTATGGACACAATCTAATGATGTTCCTAGGGAAATGTAAAAATAGCTAATTAATCACACAGTAGACATGCACTAGAAGATCTATCCATGGTTGCTAACTTTCAACATGTCTTAGGCAAACAGACTTGAGAGTTTTCCAGTCCGGTGACTAAATACAGTATACATTATTTACAGTAAAACAATGTTGACTATCAAAGTGATTTAGAGAGCTATTGTTAAACGGAACCACAAGTGAACTGCAATTATAATCTGGCAGTCGAAGAAATTGCTAAAATGACATTGAACAAGTTATCATTATGGGTTACCATGATCTTCCTGGTGAACCAAAATGGCAGTTTGTGACAGAAGTACAGATACGATCTACTGGGATTAACTCTAAAACGAGATGGGGAGCTAACTCAAAAGGAAAAAAAAAAGTTTTGGCCGTAGTGATCACTCATTGGTGTAATATAAGAATAGTCACACCACACAAATTTTCTTTTCAATTTATATTAGGTGTAAACGAGTCATTATCAGACTAGAGCAGTTTAAATGGTGTCCCGGAGAAATGGGATTATTTAAATGTTGCATTACTGAAGGCAGCAGAAAATTGTATTCGATTTGTCAGTAAGGGCAAAAATGTTAAGAAACAAGTGGCCAAAATAGTAAAAAAAAAAAAAAAAAAGTTACCATTGAGTAATTATAAAAGAAAAAACTAGATTGAGGAAGCTAGGCATAGCTATAAGATTAGGCAGAAAGAGGCAAAGCAAGTTATGAGAGCTTCTAAAGCACATGTAGAAGAGACAATAGCCCAGTCAGTAAAAATAGTTCTGGGAGGCATTAAAAGTTGAGCTCCAACTTGCATTCTTTTCCAGATCAATTATTAAAGAGAAATGTATGATTTGCATATCAAGCTACATGGTGATGTCATAAGCAGGAGACCCCACAGACACTTAAGTCATGCATTTGTTTGCAATTCAGCTAAGACAATGTGCAGATCAGTTTCCATACAAACAACAAACACCAAAGAGGCATTGTTAGAAGACAAAAGGCCTTTTGTTTAAAACACATACTCACCAATCAGCCATAACACTATGACCACTGACAGGTGGCAAGCCGGCGGGGGCAGTGTGATGCTTTGTACTGACAGGTGGCAAGCCGGCGGGGGCAGTGTGATGCTTTGTACTGACAGGTGGCAAGCCGGCGGGGACAGTGTGATGCTTTGTACTGACAGGTGGCAAGCCGGCGGGGGCAGTGTGATGCTTTGTACTGACAGGTGGCAAGCCGGCGGGGGCAGTGTGATGCTTTGTACTGACAGGTGGCAAGCCGGCGGGGGCAGTGTGATGCTTTGTACTGACAGGTGGCAAGCCGGCGGGGGCAGTGTGATGCTTTGTACTGACAGGTGGCAAGCCGGCGGGGGCAGTGTGATGCTTTGTACTGACAGGTGGCAAGCCGGCGGGGGCAGTGTGATGCTTTGTACTGACAGGTGGCAAGCCGGCGGGGGCAGTGTGATGCTTTGTACTGACAGGTGACAAGCCGGTGGGGGCAGTGTGATGCTTTGGGCAATGTTCTGCTGGGAAACCTTGGGTCCTGCCATTCATTTGGATGTTACTTTGACATGTACCACCTAAGCATTGTTACAGACCATGTACACCCTTTCTTGGATACAGTATTCCCTGATACCACATCACACCTTCAGAGGTCTAGTGGAGTCCATGCTTCGATGGATCAGGGGTTTTTTTGGTGTCAAAAGGGAAACTACACAATATTAGTCAGGTGGTCATAATGTTATGAATGATCAGTGTATATACACACACACATATATATATATATATATATATATATATATATATATATATATATATATATATATATAGCTAGCTAGCTAGCTAGCTAGATAGATAGATAGATAGATAGATAGATAGATAGATAGATAGATAGATAGATAGATAGATAGATATGCAATGCTATCTCTAAATCAGTCTTTCTGTTTCCCAGTCTCAAACTTTTTTTGGTTCGTCAGACTTCTCATAGTAACAGATTGACGTTTAAAAAAAAAAAAACAGCATTCCAGTCCTTTTATATTAAAGATTTTGCAACTTTCACATTCATGACTGATTGATGACAACTGAAAGTTAATCTTTTCATCTCTGGTAAATGTCCACAATCCATCACCAATGAAAGCATGCTCTACGACGACTGTCCTGAAGAGAAAAAAAAAAAAACGTTGGTTATTATGCACAATAAATCAGTTAGTACCCTTCACATAAAGGAAAAAAGTATATATTTTGTTTTGACAAACGTCAAATTCCCCCAAAAAAGAAACAAGCAAACAAAACAAAAACAAAAAACCCTGTCTTGTACAATTTTGGAAAATAACAATATGTAAATGTTCTCATTATGGTTGTGTTCAGAGGAAATGCAACCGATGGACAACAATGCTCCCTTTGAAATCAAAAGGAAATATTTCTGCTTATTAAAAACAGTTCGTCATCATTGTTTTAAAAAGATTTTGTTTTTAATTTCCTGCTGTTTTTCTCCTATTTCTACTGCACATCAGAGATCCACAGATCTTTTTTTTTTTTTCAAGAGAAGACCCGGACACATCTCTACACAGATTGGGTAATGAATGGCGCTTTGCGTCGTAAAAGTGCTAAAACCAATTAAAGTAAGAATTATAACTAGATTTCGTGAAACATATTTCTCTTTTGTATAGTTTTTTTTATAATGATTATGTGGGGAGATTGAAATCGAAAAGTTCTGTAAATAGTTCTTGTTTTGAGGACAATGGAATCCTCAAGTATTTTCAAGGATTCCGTGATTGGGTCTAGGACACTTTAGCGCGGCGACTTCATCACTGTCAGTTCAGCGCGGCAGTTCAGTTAGAACGCTGAACTGTCAGCAATGAAGAATAATGCGTCCGCTTCATCTCGGACGCGGCTATGTAGGAGCTGACAGTTCAGCGCTGAACTGTCAGCTCTTACAAACGTACAAGTTAAAAAAAAATACCCCCCCTAATAAATGAATCCCCCCCAAAGTGCCCCCCAAACCCTAATACTAAAATTAACCCCAAAACCCAATACTAAAATTAACCCCCGAACTCTAATACTAACCCCCGAACCCTAATACTAACCCCCTAAACCCTTATACTAACCCCCGAACCCTAATACTAAAATTAACCCCCTAAACCCTAATACTAAAATTAACCCCGAACCCTAAAAACTGATTCTAACCCCCTAAACCCTAATTATAACCACCCTAAACCCCAATACTAAAATTCTAATTGTAACACTCTGTCTTCTAACTCTAACACATTAAAACGCACCTTTAGCGATGAAATGTCCCGCGATGTAATATCCCGCGACGAGCTGTGGTGTGGTGAAGTGACAGTGGTGAAGCGGCTGTGCAGATTCAGCCGCGATGAAGTGTCCCATCCCCCCGTGATTTTAGAGTTAGAGGAGAGGTAGTAGACAACAGTTGTTGACCCATATTGGGGCTTACATCCTAAACTGTCTCCTATTAATTAAGCAGTTGGAGGTGGGGGGGATTTAGAATGCTAATCTGTATAGGAATTTTAAGGAGGAGAGATAGAACCATCTGATCCAAAAAAGTGGCATTGACGTTGGTCTATGCCATTGAATGTAACTGTCTTGTAGTCCCTCACGGTTAACATGAGACACACAGGTGGTTTTAAAGGTTGTTTTAACCCTCTGTGATCCCTGGGTGAGCCAACAGCAGCATAGTAGAAACAGGGCCCAGCATCGCTTGTGTCCAAACAACTGAGATTGCAGAATGAAATTGTATGAAGAACCTTTTTGCAAATCTCTGTTGGAAATATTTACAAAAACAGGATTTTATTCTACATGAACAACATTAGTATACAGTTGCTGTGTGCAGAACTTACAATATGCAGTTACCATCAGGAGACTGTAATTAGTTTTACTTACATATACATACATTTACTTTATGTAGTTTCCGAGTGTGCACTCACACCTGACTCATCTAAATTGGGTATCAACATCTGTTCTATAAAACATCAAGGCACTCTCTTTCTGTACGACATCTGGCGTGAATTTCTCCATTTAGCCAATTTATACTGTCTCTCCTGCTTTCATTCCAAAGATTTTTTTTTGCCTTAGATTCCTTTTCAAATGGGTCAGCTAACCTTTTCTTACTCTTTATCTTTCTGCTCATCTCATTGTCTGCTATCTGCTAGAATCCAATGCTTCTGGCAACCCTAATAAGCAAGTTAACCGTTACTCTTCAGCCACAAAACGCGTCAGACCAAGAATGTTTTGGGCTCGGCTTGTTAGCTTTTTATATTTTAAAAAATGTTTTATTTCACTGATTTTAACAATGTGCCATGTACCTTCTGTGATAATGCCCATTACTAAGTTATCTTTTAGTTCATCAGTAATCCTTTTAGCTTAATAGTACTGGTAACACGGTCCCAACTTCTCACTTTGAACATTTAATTTACTGTATGTTTTGGGTCAAGATATATTAAAAAGTACCAACATTTTTAAATGTGTTTCAAGTGGATACCTGATCTAAGTTCTTTTCTTTTCCCAAACTTCTTTTTTTCTTGATTAACTCAGGCAGGTCTCGTATATTCTGCATACTTGAACTATTCCCTGTGTGCATTTTTAATAATACAACAGCAACAAAAATCCTACTGAATTAAGGCATGACTGATCTTCAGATGTAATGATGTTCCCTTTGTAGAGCGAGTTTGTACTTTTAAATGGGATGAATTACAGTGCTGTATCAATATAAAAAAATAAAAAAATAAAGAGCTTTCTAAATGGCAGAAAGCATGGCTAGCAAAACCATATACAATATCAAATCAATAGCTGAAATCAAATGCTTACTCCATTTATGATATTAAAGGATATTTTGAAAAGGAAGACTGCATTAGTAAACCTTGGAGAATGGAACAGCAGGAGAAAAGAACCGTATTAGTAATGTATCCTTTCATAAAAGATGTGTCGTGTTAATCATTATGCCACAGTCATCATTACATTTGCTCCCAGTAAATCTCTACAGGGTCATATTAATAAAGAATTTTTTTTTTTTTTTTTACAGTTTCAAAGACAATAAATGATCCACAAAATAACAAGCTGAAGAACACTGAAAATATGGCTTGTTTTTCACAAAAGACTAAATGGACATCATGCAAAATAACCATGTTAAAAACCACAATGAAGATACATTAGCACTTTACATTGTGAATGCTAGATTTGATTTTGCAATATAGCATGTTGATCCAAAGAGAATTGCCTTTTTGGAGTCAAGAAATAACCGTCCCGTCCCCCCCCCTCCCAATGGGGCAAACTTTTTTGCATTCTTTTGGATCAACAGAAGGGTTGAACTTGATGGACTTATGTCTTATTGCAACCCATATGGATACTTTACTATGAAACAAAATGAATGTCGGAACTGTTCTTTTTCTTGGTCTTATTTTAAAAGTTAGTACAAGTTCTTAGGATGGGTTAAAGCTTTCACTGTGATTGTTCTCGTATTTCTCCAAGTATCCAACAGTTCAAACAATAAAAAAGAGACACGTGTTCAATTTACAGTTTTAATATTTTATGCAAAGTTAAAAAACATTTAAAAAAAAAAAATTTAAAAGTGGGAGAGTGGAGATTTCTAAAAGAAGAAGTGAGCCCTATAATCCAAGTATTTTACATACTCTATGTACAGGATTTTAAAACAGTTCCCTAATAGCCAATAAAGATGATGTTAACATTCATGTGTTAAGCGGACTTAACTGAGTTGGTAGAGACCCAGTATAGTTGGGTGATAGAAGTTGCACAACTTATATGGAGAAAGAAAGAAAGAGAGAAAGAAAGAAAGAGAGAAGGATAGAAAAAAAATTGAATTAAAGAATGAATGAAGGAAATAATGAAAAACAGGAAGGAAGAATGAAGAAACAAATAAAAGAAAGAAATAATGAAGGAAATAATGAATGATAAAATAATTAGTAAAAGAAAGTATGAAAACAATTATGGAAATATTGAAAGAAAGTAGGAAAGAAAGTAGAAAAGAATGAAATAGAGAATGGAGGAAAGAATGAAATAATGAATGGAAGAATGAAAGAAAGAATAAAGGACAGAATAAAAGAAAGAATAAAGGAAAGAATGAATCACTAAAGGGAAAGATGAAAAAGGAGGGAAATAATGAAAGAAGAAAGAAAGAAAGAAAGAAAGAAAGAAAGAAAGAATAAAGGAATGAATTAAGAGAATGATTAAGTAAAGAAATTATAAGGAAAGACTGGAAGAAAGAAATAATTAAATAATAATGTAAATAAAATGTAGTAAAAGTTGGACATCTTGTTCCTTATTATTAATCTAATTACTGTGTTATGCAAATGAAACTGTTCATAGTCTAGTACTTACAATGTAATTAATTTAGAAGTTAGTCTCAACTAATTTGAAGAGAAGGCGTTAGTCAAAATATTTAAATTTTTCTTGTACTTTCTCAATAAAAAAAAGTAAAGAAAATATTTTATAACTTTGTACAGTATAGTATGATCAAATTGTTTTTCTAATTGGTAGGCATCATGAATCCCAGAGACAAGTAATGTATCCAGTTATAAGGTATGATAGATAATAGAAAGAGAAAAATAAAGAAAGTGAATGAAAACAAAGAAAGAAAGACAGATTTAACTAAAGAATGAGCAAATGAAAGTAAGCATAAAGAAATTAATGAAGGGAAGAAATGATGACAGCTGTAATGAAAGAAAGAATGAAGAAAAAAATGAATGAAAGAAGGAAGGAGGGCAATGTAGGGAAAGGTGTAACTTATTATTTGGTATATACAATTTGCAAAGGAAACTATTCCTGATCTTGTGATTAATTTAGAAAAGAATGTAAAGAAAATATGAAGGAAATAATTAAATAAATAAAGAACGGGAGAAAGAACTGAAGGATGAATGAAAAGAATGAAATAAATAAAGAATGGCAGAAAGAAATGATGAATGAATGAAAATAATACAGGAAAGTATGAAAGAAATAAAGAATGGAAGAATGAACGAAAATAATATAGGAAATAGTAAAATAAAGAATTAAATAATGGAGAAAATAATGAAGGAAGGAAGTGATGAAGGATGGAGGGAAGAAAGGGATGAAGGAAAGAAGGGAAGAAAGGGATGAAGGAAAGAAGGCAGGAAGGGATGAATCAAGGATGGATGGAAGGAAGGGATGAAGGAAGAAAGGAAGCTAATGTAGTAAAAGGTGGGATCTGGTATTTTATTGTTTAACTAATTACTTGACATATTTCCTGCGTTATGCTAATGAAACTGTTCCTGGTCTTGTAATTACAGTGTAATTAATTTGGAAGTTTGTCTCTACAAATTTGAAGAGAAACTTCCAGTCAAAATATCTTTATAACTAAATATAGTATGATCAATATCTGGTGTTAATTAGTAGACATCACAAACTCCAGAGACAAGTAATTAACCCAGCTTTAAGGAATGGCAGGAATTGCTGCTGACACCTGACTGTATATACCTTTGCCTACAAGCACGGGTCAGGATGTTATATATTGGTAATATATAAATCTTTCATAGTTTTGTGACTGATGGTACAAGTCACCATTAATTAGTCTGTGGGATACTGTCTCTTTATTTATTCCCTTTTATAGTGTGTTTAAAGCTACACCACATAACAAAGTGGATGTATCGGACCATTCATTACACATTTTCCACTCCACAAGTCCTTCCCTCCCAAACAACAAACAAGATGACAAAACATTAACAGTACAGCATTTATCGGAGAGGTCTTTACGTGTGTCAATTACACAGCAGTGGGAAGGAGATGATTAATAGATTGAATGGATAGTTTAATCCCCCCTTTAAGACTTAAAGGTACACTAAACATTACATTTCATTTGTGCTGAACCCATGACAAAATGAGGGGCTCTCACTGTGCTAGTAGCAAGAGACCCCTGCATTCTTCAGATGGAGGGAGGCAACCCCATCTCTAATTGGCTGTGCGTGCACTGAGACTACCAGCGCTCGACACCTTGGAACTTGCGTGTATCTATTAAGAAACACATTGGGTTTACTGCAGACCAACAGGACATGTTTTTTGACCTTCAGTGAAGAAGGGTTAAAAAACTGTTTAGTTGTCCTGTAAGAATTAGGAGGCACTACTCACCTTGAAAACAGCCTGACCCATAGGATGGTATCTACTCGGGAGGGGCATCACCCTGTTTTTTGGGAAAAATTAGTGATTACACTGCTCAGTATAAAAAATGTATATTGTGTGCTGTGACCTATACACACCTACCACAAACAAGATGTGTACACCATTTGCCAAAGATAACACAAATGTAAAAATAATTGTGAATTTTACAAATTTTTTTGCTCACAGTCACCATTACAGATGACACCTCTCCATAAACAAATCAGACCAATCCCACCAATAAGGGGAATGATCTTCCTGAGATACGTATAGGAGTAGAATGCTGAGAAACGTGTAGGAGTACAATGCTGAGAAACGTGGAGGAGTACAATTTGGAACTCTCTGAGCTACCGCCAGCACATCACTGCCCGTCGTGTCGTGCGAAACACGAAAAGTGTGGAAGCTGTGTACCGACCGAGGTGGACTTGTGAAACTTGTTTAACTTTATTACTTCTTTCCACAATATGCTTGATCTCACAAAAATCTTGTGAGTACCCCTAATAGGAACCGGGCACATGTTTCACTTTTATTAAACTACTGCACTATGGTATCTATGTGCGCTTATATTTCACAGACTTTGAATGTTCACCCCTCTCCGCATGAGAAAGCCTCCTTTGCACGAAGATCACAGCAAGCACAGACGTACATATCGGCCTCGTCAGTGTGTTACGGCTGGTATGAGTCTTCTTTAATGAAGACAAGAAGAATTCCAGCCAGGCCTTAATATTAATAGAGAAGTGCAATCGAAATATTTGTCTGAAAATAAATACAAAATCAAGACAGTTTCACTTTAACACAATGCTCAGCTAGCTAGAAGAGGGCATTCGCCTCTGTAACAATAAGACAGGTAGTCTTTATCTAGATAAAACAGCGACGCGGCACATTTACTGTGGAGAAATCTAAATTGGATTCTGGCTTCTTTTCTTGCAGACAGGATCCCGAAAGTGCCTGGGAATCAGTGTGCATCTGTGTTGGGGAGTTTATAAAGTAACAGAAACAACTTGTTTTCCAGTATATTGTTCCACGCGCCAGACGAAAGAGGAAAGGCCAGAAAAAATAGCTGAAACAGTCAAATACAGACAACATTTTTTATTTATTTTTTTGCTAAATGGTATTGAAAGTGGCAGAGGGTAACAGAGCTGGAATTCTGATTCCTCTGTCTGCCTTATGTGCCTGTCTGGTCTATAATGAAGATGGGCCTATCCACTTGCCAGGCATCTCTCATGTTAACCCTTTCCAAAGACAATAGAAAAAAATAAATAAGCAAGCTTTGTGATGCTGTGCATACTAAAAGGGATAAACTGTACATTTGTTTCTATGTTTAAAAATATTGTTATTATTATCTTTATACTAAAGACTGAACATTTACATTTCATAAACATATATGTAAAAAAAAATCTTCTGCCTGATTAAAACACTTTTAAATGCTACTTTTAGCTTCAACATTCTAAAATTATTGAAGTCTAAACTTTATAAAACAAAGACATGGGTTCTGCCATCTCTTACCAATCAAAGGTCTAGTATTCTTTTACTGGTATGGGAATTATGTCATGTTGCACTATTCAGTGTTGTCTCTATATGCTAACAGATAAGCATGACTCACATGCCAACCCACACATAGCTGCCATCATTTAACAGAGATAGTGCCCTGTGGCATGGCAGCGTAGAAGTCTTTGTTTCGACTTCCGTAACTCTCTTACACCAGGCGATGAAAAGGTTCTAGCACTGTCCTGCATCAAGGCACACAAAGGTTTTAGGATGTTCCTTTGCGAGGACATGAACAAGTTCCAGAACATTCCAATGCCAGGCCCCCCCAAAAGGTTCTAGAATAATATTAGTTTGCAAGGTAAGAGAAACTTTTGGACTTTAATTTTAGTAATTGTGGAAAATGAACAAAATTCATCTTAAAATTAACTACAACATGACATTTTAAAATATAGAAATAATGTCCAGCTTGTTAAACCATAACCACCTCACAATATTGCCTTTTCAAGCAGCAATACATTCTTCTGACCCTTGTTCATGTCGGAATGTGCGTTTCGTTCCCCTCTCGGAGACTTGGAGGGTGAAAATAAGTCTGTCTCACCTATGAGAGTTTCCGTTTCATTTCTTGGCTCCCAAATTGCAAGATGCCTCGTATTACATTTCGCTTCTACCTGCAGTGCATTAAATTGTCGGAGAAATAAAATTATTAAGTGGTCGGGAGAGAAAAAGCCACCGGGGCCTCGGGGACCATAAATTACGTTAATGCGCTGACATCGTCAACACCATCAACATGACTTCCTCTTTATAAATACCACACACCTAATCATAAATAAGCAGCTGTTTTGCTTAGTGCGTATTTATGGCAGCTCTCTAACAGGACTGACCCCGCAAAGCGTAATAATAAAGAGAAGGCTGACAATGATGTTGATGAAGTGTAGCAATTTTTGTGTTGCGCCCCGTATGGCTGCTTCTCCTTTGGCGTCCATTATTTAAATTGCTGTTCATTACAGTCATGCCATTAACTGAAAGTGCAAAGGATGACACTCAGAAAAGGAAGCAAACAGGACAATTTTTCTTTCCGTGCACACGGAAACCTTTGCATTAAATGACCGTGCTGTTCAAACATTTGCAGCAGACCAGTGCTTCTTATTTGGGTTTGGAGATGACGTTAAAGGGACACTGTCATGCATAATTTGGCAAAGTCCTATTATATTTCTAATTTCATATTTGCAAGCCTCATGGCTAGGAGATATATTAAAATAAAATTTAGGATACCTGCTCCTGGCCCCATGGGCTGCAAGTTGCGTATGGTGCACCAGCATGCTCACCCAGCATGCCATGCAATCCATCCCAGAATGCTTTGAGCAGGCACACTACACAGCAGGTGTGGAGTCAAGTAGACCATACACTTTCCTTTGGGACTCACATGTTATGAAGTTTGCTTTTCTGCTCAGTGTTTTTGCCGGAAAACATACTCATGTAATTATCCCTCCTGCGGCACTAGAGATTTAAAAATAAATTCCTACATCCTGGGGGATTTGCACAAAAGATTCTTGACACAGTATATATCTATATATTTTTTTTTATAAGGAAAAGCACTCACAAGTACTGAGACGAGAGATGTTCTGTACTATGAATTTTTATCACTTGATAAAATAAATATGTCTGTCTGCCCAATGTGTAAGGTAATTGAGAAGGAGTGTCTACTGAACGTGAAAGGATGGTTCATCAATGACCAGAGTGGGAGGAGAGTTGTCAGTTGTCAGTAACTTTATCCATTGCCCAAGGGTTCTCCAATGTCCCTTAATACAAAGGTCAATGCTGGTGCACCCCACTAAGTATTGTCTTTTTTTAGAGTTGATTGGTCCATTGACGGACCATCAGATGAATGTTTCTGATGATTGGTTGCACCCGTATTATGTACAGTTGATCTTTTAATTTGTGGGGTTATTTATAGAACAAGTGTAAACATTTTATTAGTGCAGCCAGTTTTAACTTCTTTTTATGCCCCCCGAAGAAGTCTGTGAAAACCGATGAAACGCGTAGGGCTGATCCCTTTATAAGGTTATTTTCATGATGGGCTATTCACAACCATTCATGGCCAGTGACTGGGCTGGTGAGATCCAGAAGCCTTGGATTTATTTTTATCCAGTGCTGTTTTTTATCTGTATTTTTAGTCAAATGTATTCTGTTATTTTTTTCTTAAATAATATTGCGATATTTGCTTTATTTGTTTCCTATGCAACAATCCTTCATCTTTGTTTGAAAACAACGTTTTCTGCCTCCACGTTGCACAAATCTAAAAATCTTTTTTTTTTTAAATTCAAAACCCCCCTTCATATTTCATACCTGAAAAGAAGAAACTCCATTTGGCTCAGCAGAGAGTTGTGTACAAAGACTAGCAACACAGGCCAGAGATATGGTTACCTGATCTAACCTATGTTTGAAAGCTTGATGATTAAACTATTGTGTTCCTTTTTACCGTACATAAAAGAGGGCAACTGAAAATGCAATCCAGTAATGGAACGATAGATGATGTAGAAATTTAGAAAAGTGAGCTGCTGGAATCTGGTTTAATGTAGCACGGGAGAGATGAATTGCTCAAAAATCAAAACAGAAGCTAAGTGTTTTCCAGATTGTGAGGAAATGTTTCTGACGTGGGGAGAGTGTATTGATGTCCTGAGCATCTCATCGCAAAGACCTGCAAGCTAACATATCAAAAAAGTATAAAAATATTTTATAGGCTCTAAACAAATACAGAAAATTGTAGAAAAGTATGGAGATGATTCGGGCCACTAGAGGCCAGTAAATCTTACATCACTACTGGGGACATTAATGTTAAAGGATAAGATTGTTGAACATCTAACAACACATTGATTGCAAGATCAGAACAACATGGTGTCTATTCACTAAAAATAGAGAAAGGAGGGAGAAGGCTAAACATTCACTAACACAAATTTGACCTCCCTCTGTCCCCACGTCACCAAAAACTCACCGACAGATCTCAAACTCCCTTCAGTGAAGACCAACCAAAATTGCTAATCATTATAAAATTAAGGGAGTTTGAATTTTGAAACAAATTGGACATTGATGTCCAAAATACCTCGCACAGTTGGCGGGTTTTTGAAAAATAAACTGCGACACAGTGCACACATAACCCCACCAGTCAAAGTGCATGAACTACTGAATCCTGTAGTTTGTGAAATAGTCTCTTAGCCAGGGGTTATTCTTTAAGTCTTTGAGTAATACCTTTGTTAGGGCCCTTAACCAGGATACAGATCCTTTTATCCCATTCTGGGTTTTCCCATCCTAAATCAGATACATATTCCCATCCAGTATTGACCACCACATACAATCTCCAGTTCGGTAATTTTTTTTAAAATTGTAGGTCGCCAATTTCCCATCCTGTATGATGATAGTAGACTTTTGGAAATAGCAGAGCAGGGCTATCGTATGGTTGCAAAGAAAGCACATACCATTGACTGTCTTGTTTCTCCTTCCCTATTTAAATATCCTGCCCCTTTAGGGTGCAGTTGGCACATGAAAAAGTGATGGTCCAATGTGGTAGACACCCATGTAAAACCTGTAGAAGACTAATGGTACGAAACATCTTCTTATCATGAAGTACTGTCAAATCTTACCAGACTCGACATTATATTAATTATACAACCAAACATATGGTGTATTTACTTACTTGTGCCACCTGCAAGGCCAAATATGTGTGCAAAACTACTCATCCTCTGAAAGATCGAATCCGACAGCACTTGGCATCAATTGAAGGGATACGTGATAAAATAAAGCACACCCCTAGTCAGGGGACGCTTCTTGAGCTGTAACAACTCTAACCCTGAAAAATTTCTGGTACAGGGCATTGAAAAGGCCATCCTGTCTATTAGGTGTGGCAATTTAGTACATAGATTAAGGTATCTTGAGACTAAGTGGCTATTCGAACTGCATACCAGGCACACTCTAGTATATACCATGCTCTGAATCATGAACACAGGTTAAATGTAGGGTGCCAACGGGACACCTCCTCCGTGGTCAAATTATGCAGCTGCTTGATAATTCAGTGGGACCAAGACAACCACCATGTTAGTGCAGAACTTCAAAGAGTGAATGCAGCACAATGTGTTTCTTGAAAAATTTGCAAGTATTTAATGTCCAAAATAGTGACACCCAGGCAGGTGATAAGAAATTTTACTAAACTTAACATGTTTCTACTTCCTAAGAGTGTTTACTCAGTATTTTGGATATTAAATACTTACAACCTTTCCAAGCAACACAGGTTGTTGCTTTGAAGCTCTACATTAGACAGCCACAGGGACTCAGCTCAGAGTTTGATGTCCCGTTCTATGTGTACTATATTGTTTTTTTTTTTAGTTTCTACTTTTACATAATTTTCGCAGAGTCGTGGTCTTTATTTTTCTGTTTTCTGTTGGTTTGGATTCCTCGTGATCTTCCCTATCTAGTTTGTCCAGTGTTTTTGCTATTTTTCCATGGAGTCTCATAACAGACTTAATAATATCACAGGAATGTTTGAGATCTTATGCTCTCTTACAAAAATAGATAATGGAATTCCCAATGAGGGTGGTTTTCTATTTATGTTATGAGTAGTTTTGGTTTTTAGTGTTACGGAGGGGGCGTGTTCTTTAACACCAAGTCTATGACAAAGTCCATCATAGGTATGATTTTTGTCCTCTGACTGGTGGGGTTATGTGTACACTGTGGAGCAGTGTCTGTAACTATTTTTAATGACTTTGCTACAATGTTTTTTTTTTTTTTTGTACATCCTGGGCTGCCCTGTGTTTCCCTGTTTTTGTTCCTGCCCTGTGGTGCAATATATCGAAGCCTCGGATGTGTGGCAATTCTTCTGTAGATTTCATTGTGTTCATTATCTTCCAGTATCCATATGTGGAGCTTGATTAGGCCTGGATTACCCTAATAGGTGGGAACACCATGATATGTCTATGAAGATTTATTTTTGGAGATGTATAAGATTTAGGTACCTTCCCATAAAACAATTTGGTGTGCTTACAATGCAATTAAAAAATAAATTATACACGGGTCTTTTGTATTTTACGCACGGGTTAACAGCAAACACATGTTTATGTCCCTTTAATTTTTTTTTCTGGCCAGAGAGTACTGAGAACAAAATGGCTGCCAGGTGATTCTTGGCTTGACAGTCTAATAGTGAGCCAAAATATCAACAAATATGGCTGATTTGTGCTTCAGAAGTCATTATCTCTAATGAGAGAGAGAAAAGCAGGCACACAGTCCAGACGCCGTGTACAGAACAGTTTCGTTTTTCAGAACGATATGTGTAATTGAATTTGCACTCTTAGAGGCTAATTCTTTCCTTTTTGAAAGTAACAGAACTGAGTCTTTCTTTTCCAAGACAATTCCATGTGTACTCAGTATTCCTTATTAGCCGATATTTAGGACACACAGTAATATTCCATATTAAAGCGACAGTTCCATCTACAGTGTACAGAAATATTCCTAGAAAAATGATGTGATAAATGAGGCCCCTGTGAAATTAATTTTAATGTAAAATACAGACAAACTGCTATTTGTTTTAAAGTTAAAAAAAGTACACTTTATATATTATAAAAATAAATAACACGCAGAAAGAAATGTTTTGGTCACCTACAAACTAAAAGTTAACTTGAGGGCACACATTTTAGAACATTCTTTGGTAAGAGTCCTAGGAATATCACTTTGTCTATAAGTGTCTCTCTCTAAAAATAATAAGTGGGCTGGTAAAGTTGAGCCACGGGCTACCGACTTTGTCAGTTTTTTTCCTAACAAGTTTTCCTCCCTCAATAAGTTATGCAATATATTTATCTCAGACTGGTCTAGCTTCCCCCCCTGTATTTGCCAATAAAAATTGCTGAGCAAGATACTTGTCCTCGCCCAAGAACAAAATATACTTTAATGGTTTTCACTAGTTTAATTTTGTTTTTCTAGAACAGAGTCCTGGCGTGAAAGAGATAAAAAAAAAAAGAGGAATAAACCAGCTCATTAAATTAAGCTATAAAAAGCCCAAAACACAGAGAATTCATAGCAACCTAATTATCATCTGAATCTCTACTGTACAAGGTTGCCTGTACGGCTTAATTTAATATAACTTTTTTATCCTGCCGACTTATTTTCCTGCAAATCGGTAATTGAACTTCCCTGGCCTACTATCCATGCACAATATTGATCTTTTAAATATGGGGAAAGCTAAACAGGTCAGTTTCACAGAGAAACACATACAAATTTGCGCTACTGACTGCCGTTCCAATGGACTTCATTGGGTAGCAGTCGACTATGCGAGAGATCATTATTTATCCAAAGCAAATTTGGAAACAGAGTCATAACAACTAGCATTAATAATTCATGGTAATTGCAGAGAGAAAGAAATATAGAGGAAAAAAAACGGAATTACTGCTTAAAGCAAGTTGCACAATAGACTGCAAGCTACGAGAAGGACTGAGACTTGAATATAAACCGAGAGCAAAGATAGATATGTACTAACAAACTGATAAGAGCTGTCTCGGCTGAATAAAAAATGTTCTGTTCATAAGTGTCATCACTCTCTAGGTAACCTTTTTCTGGTTAATTTAAGTGTGGCCCATATACCCTTCTAAAACCTGCTATTATCTTTAATGTGTAAAGTGTTATCAGCTGTTAAAACTGTAGATGTTTTTCTTTTTTTTTGTTTACACACAGTCACTTGAACATTTCATGGCGGATATAAAAAGGGTTGATGTGTTTTAAAGAGTGACTATTACATGAGTCACGGGAAAATGGATTAGATCTTACTGGGGGAAAAAAAAAAAAGATGTGGTGCCTGATTGAAAAATAATAGGGGCAAATAATAGATTGAAATATTAGTTAAAATAATGGGTACAAATAGTAGGCAAAATATATCATAAAAGCAGATACAGCCACACACTGTTAGTTTAAGAAAGGATTGAAAATAGTGTGCAAATGACTGTATTTTGCTCACATATTAGATGCCCTTGAATATAACACCTGCCCCAAACTTTTGTAAAAAAAAGAAAAAATGTTTTGCTAGTAATTATTTCCTCACACGTGCTGCTATATATAACTATGATTTAATATATTATAATTACTTATTTGTATTTATTGTGCCTATCATGTATTTATCTATAATACTGTATTCAAATGTTTAAAATTATTTTAGGTAATATTTGTGCCCATTACTTTAAAATCATATTTTTTTGCTTATTATTTTCTGCCTATTATTTGACATTTGTTTTATCTGGGGTGCGTCGATTTTCATACAGTATAAGGCACCCTAATTTCAGATAACCAATTGAATGGATGTTGGAAAGTTGCAGTGGGTAATTTTCTATCATGGAATTGTAGTTATTAATTGTGTTACAGTGCTAGATTGGATCTCAGTAGCCACTTTATGTTTTGACAAATATATTCCTCCAGCCAACAGAACAACTTGTTGGGAGGCATTTTTCACATCCGTTACTGAGGAAGTCTATTTTTCGATGATGCATTGTAGCCCATCTGTGTCTCTCTTCTTTCCCAGTACAGTGTAGTGAGATTGCAGGACTAGAATCCTATACAAGCGAGAGAAGGTTTTTATTCTATCTTACTTCTATTATCCAAGCCATTCAATTCACTTGTTATTGAATTACTTATGCTACAAAAACGTCATTACAGTTGCATGCCTGATCAAGGCTAAGTCTACAGGGCAATCTGAGCAAAACATGTTGGGAAGAGCAAGGATTATTGATGTTTGATTACAAGGATCTGAAACACAAAATTCCTCAGCTGTTCTGTGAGAAATTACTGACGGTTGCTATCCACGGTGCTGAAGTTACATATTGTGTGCATGATAGAGAGCAGAGCATAGTCAGAGAGGGTGCAGGCTTTCAGTTTGGTGGGTCTTGATGAGCACCAATACAGAGTCATGCCAAAGAGGCTGCACTGTGCTCTGGCATGCCTCCCCATCCTGCTTAGCTCTTCCAGGAAGGAGGAGTCAATAAGCAGATCTTCCTTCTGTAGACCTGGCCACACTCCAGGGAATGACCAGGACAACTGTGGCACATGCACAACAGAATGTAGATTGCTATGCACACTGAACAGTGCTGTGGTCTTGTAATTGGTGTAAGCTCCCTGACATTTCAGCCTGACATCTGTATTTGGGGGACTTGGTTATGGTGTAAGGATGATATATAAGCAGGATGGCGGATGACACTGTGGCAAATACTTGGATACATAGTGACACTGTGGCATATATTTGGGGACATAGTGTCACTTTGGCATATACTTGGGAACAAAGTGTCACTGTGGCATCTACATGGGAACAAAGTGTCACTGTGGCATAAACTTGGGAACAAAGTGGCACTGTGGAATATACTTGGAAGCATAGTGTCACTGTGGCATATACTTGGAAACATAGTGACACTGGCATATACTTGGGAACAAAGTGGCACTGTGGCATATACGTGGAAGCATAGTGACACTGTAGCATATACTTGGGAACAGAGTGGCACTGTGGAATATACTTGGAAGCATAGTGACACTGTGGCATCTACTTGGGAACAAACTGGCACTGTGGCATCTACTTGGGAACAAAGTGGCACTGTAGCTTATACTTGGAAGCATTGTGACACTGTGGCATATACTTGGGAACAAAGTGGCACTGTGGCATATACTTGAAAGCATAGTGACACTGTGGCATATACCTGGGAACAAAGTGGCCCTGTGGTATATACTTGGGAGCAAAGTGACACTGTGGCATATTGTATGGTTCAGTACACCACTAGGCAAGTTCTGCAGGGCAATATGGTATTTGTTGGTATAGTGTGGCTCAGTTTACTGCAATATTTAGCTATGTAAAATGTAGTATGCTGGAAGCAGAGACATGTAATTAGATAGAGTGAAGTTGAGTGTTGCTTGTTGAACAATTCATTATTAAAAGAATAATTACATATCTGGACCTCAATATTTGACATCATTACTCTACAGCGGCTCCTGTACACTTATCTGTGTTCAAATGATTAAAAATGAGCTACCAAGAAACTTTTTTTTTTATACAGTATAAAAGCCTGGCTTTGCTACTTATATCTACAAATCCTAGAAGACCTGTTTTACCCCATAAATCCATGGTCCATGTATAAAGATCATATTGAGGCAATCCTTGATGACCTAATTTGCATTTCCGGAATCCCTTGCAGCACTGCATCCTGGGAATTTCTATAGTCTACTGACTTTCCTGGTACGTGTAGATATGTTTTCTAATGCTCCACTGACTACTCTGTTTTACATTTTCCTATTGCCCTGACTCCACCATAACTGGCATTGTGTGTGTCATTTATTAATCCAGCATGATTGAAACTAGTAAAAACAATATATTCCTGATACGCTACATTAGAATGGAATGGCATTACACACCGACAAAAGAAAGAAAAAAAGAAAAAAAACATCCCAAAATGCACTTGTGTAATTGCGACATCGATTATACAAACATGACTAAACCTACTTTTAAAATCAAATAGTCTGCACACAGTAAGGGTCTGTCTAATTATGCAAAGTGGTTTGCGTTTTAAAAAGGAAGATCTGTCTCAGGGCATCGTCGGTGCATGTAAATCAATGAATATATGCCAGATTCCATAGTGACGGGACAGCAAAAAAAAATCTGAGCTGTGCAAAAATGAGACAGTCTGTACAATTATTTAGCCTTATCGTTTAACCATTTAGTGTGCTGAAGCGTAACATGTCATTCTCCTCAGCTTTCAGTAACAAAAAAAGTGAATTTAATTCTGCAGAATAGAATATTTAATGGGCGACATACAAGCACCACATTATTTCCAGTTGTAGATTAGGATGTTACTATGTAGGCACTCAGAAGACACTTGCTGGGCAGACACTGTGAATCCAATCTTTAAATAATTTCTAAATTATATTTTGCACACTTCATTATCCAATATAATTGCAGTTGGATAAATTATCTGTGCACATCTTTAATACTTCTGCATTCTTGATTACCTTGACTTTTAGGTCTCGACTTCTCATGGGAAACCGTGTGAAATGTTACATTTAATAGCTATAGTTTAAGGTGGGTTAACTACCAAAATTAAGAGAACTTGGACTCTTTTCATTAGTCATCACCAATGAAACTATAAGGAAAAAGTAGATTTCTCATTTGCACAATCCATTATGTTCTCACCTATGATTATTCAAATCCTTAGTTTTGTATTGCTATCAGTATTGTGGTTATGGAATTAAATTTCATGTTTTATGCATTCTAATGTACTTTATATGGAAATTACACTGTGACATAATCCTAAAAGAATAAACCTTTAAAGAGAGGAATGTGATAATAAGTGGGGAGGATGGAGAGGAGGAAAGTGCAAGGGGGAAAAGAAGAGACAAATGGAGGTTGGATGGCAAATCAGTGAGGTGGAAAGGCCAGAATTATGAGTGAATTGAGAAATCAGGCGATGATAAGAAACGGAGTAAAATTCATGATGAAAGAGTTATAGGAGACGAAGAGAGGAGACCGGACAGATGGGGACTAGAGGAAGGAGAGAAAGAGAAAGGACAGATGGGGACTAGAGGAAGGAGAGAGGGTGACAGAACAAATGGTATTCAGAAGATGAAGAGATGAGAAAGGACAGATGGGGACTAGAGGAATGAGAGAAGAAGAAAGGACAGCTGAGGTCTAGAGGAAG
The DNA here is from genome assembly GCA_036172795.1 of Pelodytes ibericus. NCBI lineage: Eukaryota > Metazoa > Chordata > Amphibia > Anura > Pelodytidae > Pelodytes > Pelodytes ibericus. Next base: position 73,811,068 of record CM069865.1, on the reverse strand, counting down.
GAGAGAGGGTGACAGAACAAATGGTATTCAGAAGATGAAGATATGAGAAAGGACAGATGGGGGCTAGAGGAAGGAGACATGAATAAAGCACAGATGGGGTCTAAAGAAAGGAGAGAAGAAGTAAGGAGAGATGGGGTATAGAGGAAGGAGAGTGGGAGAAAGCATAGATGTGATCTAGAGGAAGGAGAGAAGGAAAAAAGACAGATGGGGTCTAGAAGGTGAAGAGATGAGAAAGGACAGATGGGGTCTAAAGAAAGGAGAGAAGAAGTAAGGAGAGATGGGGTATAGAGGAAGGAGAGTGGGAGAAAGCATAGGTGTGATCTAGAGGAAGGAGAGAAAGAAAAAAGACAGATGGGGTCTAGAAGGTGAAGAGATGAGAAAGGACAGATGGGGTCTAGAAGGTGAAGAGATGAGAAAGGACAGATGGGGTCTAGAAGATGAAAGGTGAGAAATGACAGATGAGGTCTACAGGAAGGAGAGAGGGAGGAAGGACAGATGGGCTATAGAGGAAGGACAGAAGTAAAGAGGAAAGATAGGTTCTAAAGGAAGGAGAGATGAAGAAAGGACAGATGGGATCCAAAAGATGAAGCAATGAGGATGGATAGATAACATGAAGATGCAATTAAATGTGTAACATGATAGATAGGTCTAATTAATGGATAGAGGGAGAGAGAAAAGGTGAAAGCAAAAAAATGTGTGTCTTCAGGAAAAAGTTATATTTAGGACTGCAGAATGATGCTGAGATATGAGACGACATAGAGTGATTTGCAAGTTCGCAAAGAAAAAGAGAAGTAAGAACTGGTGATGGAGAGGAGAATAAATTTTACTTGAAAAAAAAAAGAAAAAAAACAGCATGTGGTTTCTCTAGCCATCCCTGTATATTATAAAAGGATGAACTAGTTCCATATGATTACATTGCAAAGCTATCAGAGCCAATATCAGTGAAATAGGTTTTTCATCCTTGGATGAATTTTGGAAGTGTCCTATTTTGCGGATGTGCCTCAAGTATATATCTACTTTTGGTTGTTAGCACTGGGGCATTTTACAGGAATATTCAACATTATACGAGCCAAAAAGGTTTTCAGCTAAACACAGACAGAAAACTATGTTTCTAAAGCAGTCATAGTTATTTGGTTTTGCCCTAACAATCCCTCTCTGGTTACATTGAGAGAGGACATTTAAATGACAACTGTTAGCAAAAAATAAGTTCTCTTTAACTAAATATTGTATCAAGATTAGGCATTTTAAATAGAAATTCTTTAGTGAAATAAAACACATAAAGTTCCTTTTAGAACCATCGGAGTCTGTATAGATTCCTCAAGGGGCTCACATTTTGTTTAGAATCCTAGGCCACATGGGTCCAGTGAAGAAAGATCTGCCCCATCTGACCCAAGATGTCAACCACCTAATAGAGCGATGCAAACAAAGATGGCTCAGTAAGGTGCTTTATTAATATTCTTTCATTAAAACATTAATATTTTAAATGTCTATCCTTGATGCAATCTTTCATCTTATTTCTTGCCGACAGTTGTCCTTTAAAGACATTGGTTTCTGAATGACTGATTGGACAACAAGAAGATTCTTTGCCTTTAGAAATGTATCTCAGTTATCTTTCTGAGCAGTCCCTCATATCTTATCCCCAAAGCAACTGAAATAGTCTATCCATAACACGGACATGTAATCTTTGGAATGGTGGGACTCTACGTGTATTATGGTTATCTCCTTTAGATTTTGCATTGGAAACCAATAATGTGATCTAGGGTAATGTATTAACAATTATGATGTTTGCCATCTTGTGTTGAGTATAAAAGCTTCACATTATACACCTTCAATATGTTCCCTGTTGTGTGCATGAAGCTATTATACTATAATGCGGATTCACAGCAGGAATGTCTTGCCTGACTTGCAAAAAAAAAAAAAAAGTATCAAATTAGACTCCATGAAATAGCCTGAAAAGGTCTTAATGTCTTCTGAAGGTTAGTTGTTTGACCTCACAATGATACAAATAATCTAAAAAAAAGTAATTTCCAAGAAGTTATCAGAATTTGACTTTTTACCACCTACGAATATAACGAATGTAACCTTGCTTCATTGATTTTGGGGGTCATTGTTTTATTCAAGTTTCCCCTTCATCTAAACCATTTTATCTTCCCCAGCTTATTTCAAGCTGTTGTCAGATAGTAACTTTATTTTTGTCTATTTATCGAGATCCTCATCCTAATTACGTCAATGTCATTACGGTAGTCATTTAAATTAACCTTCTGACAGATTGCCACTAGCAAGTGCACACTAATTAAACATGCAAAGCCTGTGCGCAGAGATGGTATCTTTCCATTAAGATTTTAAAAGTAAGTTCAGTAGATATACCTAATCTACGTATGGTCACAATTCCCATGGTGAGATTTGCGGATTTTCACCCAACCCTTGAGGGTAGCAGACTTTTTGTTTACAGATTAATAGTTGATCACAAAATGAGTTGCGTACTGTGGTGTGTGTGGTCACCACGTTTGTATACTGTATAATGTATAGTGTATATGAATAATTACCCAATGGTGAAAGAAAGAACTAGTTGAAAAAAAGCTGAAATTAAATACAAGACTTCACTTCACTTCCAATATATAGAGTTTTCAGTAAGTTTAAAAATAGGAAGAAAAAATACATATAGTCAGTGGTGTATCTTGGTTTTGTGCTGCCCTAGGCAGAAAAAAATTAGGGCACCCCCCCACCCACATTACACACTCACGACATGCCCCATTACCCCCATTGCACACACATTAAATGCCCAATCACCGCATTACATGCCCCCATCACCCACATTGCATACACACTAAATGCCCCATCACCTCCATTTCATAACCCCACCACGTCCATTACATTCCCCCATCACAGCGATTAATTGGAAGGAGCTAAAGCTTGCTGAACGGTGGGAGAGGGAGCAAAAATGTTTCAAGCTTTAACACCCTCTGGCAAAGTGCTGCCCTCTGGCAAAGTGCCGCCCTAGGCGAGTGCCTTGTTTGCCTTGTGGAAGATACACCACTGCATATAGTGTAACATTACCATGTAAAAAAACACTTTTCATATGCAGGGTGTACTAGTTGGGCTTACCTTAGTGGGAACATTATTATGCTCATATATCAGGCAAAACATAGAGCCTATAGAGGAACAGATATAGATATGTTAAGACCTCCTGAAGTCACTTGTGACATCACAGAGGCGTGTTCCGAACCCGAACATTGTGGCATGGTGCAATTTGGTGAAATGTAGCCAGTGCATGCTCTTAGGCATTTTTACAGTCAGTGTGAGTCATCTGACAGGTGAGATCCCGCTTCAAGTCCCTGCAGTGGGATCTGAGCATAGCTCATTGCGGGGGACGTTATAGGACATTCTAGCATCTTTTAGTGGATTAAGTGTAGATGTTTTAAATAAAAATTATTTTTTGGAAAAAATAAAGGGCAGGACTGAGTCCTCTATGCTCCATATATCTCTGTTAGAGGGTCGCCATCTTGTTTAGAATCTTGGGTAAGATCTCCATTCACTTTTGGTGAGATGAAGGAAGATCTGACCCATATGAGCTAAGATTCTGAACAACATGTCAGCTCCCTGTAAGAGCTATACTGCATAGCGCCAGCTCATTAAGGAAGTGTATCTGTGTTATTTCATTAAAGCAGTTCTATTTAAAACATCTACACTTGATGCAATCTTTCAATTAACCACAATTTTCTTTCCTAGAGTTTTGCTACGGTTGTCCTTTAATTACTTTGGTTTATAATTGGCTTTGTGCAGAGCATTATGGGAAATTGTCTGTTTTTTTTTTAAGTTCACAATACCAGTGTGTCAGCCATGTTGAAATGCATAATGGGGAAACATATGGGGGGCAAGTGAGGAGACTAAAGCTTTATCCTCAACCTGAGCAATAATGCTCTCACTACATAATTACAGCAATTTTTGTTTAAACTACAGGCTACCTATCTAAGAAACATGTTTGTTCTTTTGTCACCACTTCTCTCTAAACAACTCGCCAATTTCTACTGATCTTAAAGCTGATGGTTCACATGCCGCTATCTGAACAAAAGAGAAGCTAAAATAGTGTCCCAAATGTGGTAAAAGCAGTACAAAAAAAAAAAAAAAGACAAGGATCATGTGACCACTTTAATTACGATCAAAAAGTGTTATTGTCAAATGGTTTGGGTCATTTTAGAGGTAAATTGCCTTATGCAGCAAACTATGTCATTAGTCGGTAGATGTTGTTCTTCTTTATATCCAACTAAACTTACGTACGAGGGAGTTTATATCAGGGCAGGTTTGACTTGGCTGAAATTGTTGTGGTCTGTCCAATGTTATTGCTTTGAAAGCTCATATAATTAACTTAGATTCAAGGTGAATTCAATGTAATGATAGCAGACAAGATTCCCTCAAATGCAATTCTATGGAACTGTACATCAGCCAGAGAGCAAGAACCAATTTCGACACATGAGAGCAGCAGGTAAATGTACTGATACACTGTATGCTTTATACTTGAATGTAGGTTCATATAATGGGATTGCATTATGTATTTTGTTTTTTCCATGTATGTAATTGGTTTCATTTCTTGTTAACATTTTTCTGTTATGCCAAAGTAAATGACCACACCAGACTGAAAACTCAATCTATGTTAAAAATGACACTTTTTTGTTTAGTTTTTTCGAATACTTACCCAGGATTGCGTTAAAACGATTGTGTGCTGTGACAAAGCTCTCACTAGTGGGTCTAATACTCACTATTCTAAATTCCACCCATGTTTGCAAAATTCCCACATGAGTCCGTCGGACAAAGCGCTCCTGATCTTAGTTTTTGAAGCTTTTAAAAAGGTGTCTATCACCTATAAAGTATTTGAAGTGTGTTTGCAGAACTTAACAAATATTTATACATAGGTTAAGAGAAACAGCTGCTTTACATTTATCTGTTGAAGACCTCATTGTACCACTGTCCGTGGCATGGTCAGTTCCATAGAACATCACCGTCACAGACCCCAATAAATGTCCATCACAGACAATGGTTCCATTATCTGGACCAGTGGTGATATGACATGCTACTATTAGAGTTGAGCGGACACCTGGATGTTCGGGTTCTGCAGGTTCGACCGAACTTCGAAAAAATCTAACACTGTTTTTTTATTTGTATTTTTGTTTATTGGACTGCAAAAAAAATGCACCGCAAGACGTAAATGCACTATTTAGCACAACAATTATAATTTTTCAAAGTGCGCTGTGAGCACAGTATTTGACGGTTCTATTTGACTCTCAGATATGAAGTGCACCGCAAGATGCAAATGTACTATTTAGCACCCAAAACAATTAGAATTTTTCAAAGTGCGCTGTAAGCACAGTATTTGACGGTTCTATTTGACTGTCAGATATGAAGTGCAGGACGCAAATGTAATATTTAACACCAACAAATTGCAGTATTTAAAAATGCCTAGATGTTGCCCACTGAGCTAACGGAACAGGATTAAAGTCATGTGCCTGGCACACATGCAGTTGCAAGTGCACTGCACTCTCTGTGGCACTGGGCTCAGGGCAGGGTACAAATATGTAGTATAGCACCCACTAAAATAATCACTGTAATTTGAATAATCGCTGTAGTTTGAATAATCGCTGTAGTTTGCAGATTCAACACCAGCATTTTTTTAAAATCTGTCCCTCACAGCTACAGCATCCTCTCCCTACACTAAGAAGAGCTCATGTGATGTGCGTGTACGTGACTCCAGCTTATACCGTATTTGCTCGATTATAAGACGACCCTGATTATAAGACGACCCCCCCAAACTTTGTATATTCCTTTAGGAAAAAAACTAAAAGCCTGAATATAAGACTACGCTATAGGGAAAAAAAGTTTCTACTTGTATATATGTAAATTGCTTTTTAATATTTAATAAAAAATTTCTGTTTTTATTTCCTTTTATGTGGCAATGCAGCCTCTCTCCCCCTCCCCAGCTGTCTCTCTCCCCCCCAGCGTTGTCTCTCTCTCCCTCCCCCCCCAAACTTCTCTCTCTCTCCACCTCCCTTGTCTCTTGCCCCCTCCCCTTGTCTGTCTTACCCCCTCCCCTTGTCTCTCTCTATCCCCCCTTGTCTCTCTCTATCCCCCCCTTGTCTCTCTCTATCCCCCCTCCCCTTTTCTCTCTTCCCCCTCCCTCCCCTTGTCTGTCTCCCCATCACTCCCCTTGTCTATGTGTGTCTCCCCCCTCTCTCCCTCCCCTTTTCTGTGTGTGTCTCCCACCTCCCCCTGTCTCTGTGTGTCTCCACCCCCCTCCCTCCCTCCCCCGCACCTTGTTTCTTTCCCTGGTGGCTAGTGGGGGCCCCCGGGGGATGTCTGCTGCCCGACACCTCCATCTATTAGACAGAAGTGTTGGGCAGCATGGAGGATATCTGCACGTATCGTGCAGACATCCCCCAGCTGCCCGATTCTCCTGGTGGCTAGCAGGGCAGCGGAGGATGTTTTTATGTATAACATATATGGTATTTTCTCCTGCATTGTAAAAGTTATTGTAAAAATATCTCTGTAATAAAATATATTTGAAAAAAAAAAATTCTTTACTTGTCCATAAGTTGTTCATTTTGCTAAAACAATGTATAAATCATATTTTTTTTTTCACCATCTATTATCATCCTCCTGATATAATGGGAAAAAAAATGTTATATATTTTATTTGATCTAATTAAAAAAAAGCTATGGCAATTATTTATGGATGTGTTTTGTGAATAGAATGTTTTTAAAAAATCAGCAGCATCCAAATATTTTTTTTTTAATAAAAATTAGTTTAACAAATGCAAGGAACAAATGTGGTCTAATAATTAGATCACATAGCCCATATCAACACTATATTAGATTTTTTTGTAATCATAAAATAAACTGAGTTATGTTTTTACTAATTTATTTGCAAAGATCCTGTTTGTTTAAAATCCCATGCATTATTAATTTTTTTTATAACCCTTTTATAAAAAGCCTCATAAGATATCTGAAGAAGTCCTCCAGCAGCAAGTTGTCACACAGGCTGCGCAATTAAAGTGATAATTAAGTTGTACTACATAACATGTGTGTTTATCACATCTAATCTTTGAAATGTACAAGTGAAACAAACAAATAAAAAAAAAAACAGCAACTGAAATGTCAGGAAATATGAATTTAAATGAAACCTGTTCCAAATGGGATTAATAGAAACAGAACAGAAGGTTAACTAAATTACCAAGTCAATGTCCTTGCATAAAAAAACAAAAAACAACCAAAGGTCTTTAAGATACCTTGTCCTATCATTGCCTAGTCTTTATTGAATTTCTACAAAATCAATATAAATACATTAAGTACCAAGGCACTGAGTGGGTCGTACATTTTAATGTTTAGGAAGAGCAAGTGACCGCTAATTATTTTCGATTTAGTTGGCGGTCTGCCAATTAAATTATACTAGGAGCAGTGCGCATTATGAAGCCAGGGAGTGTAAACACCCGTTCAGACATGGCGATAAGACCATAGGGTAAGGTGAGGAAGTACTGCTTTGCATAAAAAGTAGTAGGTGCCTGGTATAGTCTTCCAGCGGGGAAATAAGAAAACATAATACACTGAACGAATAGTCCTAAAGATAAAGGTATTGTAAACATTAATAAAAAAAAAATTGTAGAAAGAAAGAATAATGGTCAAACTGATCCTCAGAGTATTGTGCTATCTCCATGAACTATTTTTGGGAGGATTAGTTAACAGTTTTATGCATATTTTCTCAATTTTGTTTGTCTTATTTCGGCTATTGTCTTTGTTTCAGTGGATACAGTCTAGTCAGGCCAAACACCTGGGATTTAAAGAAAGGTTAATCTAATTTGCTTAATTTTTATAGCTTGCTATCTTTTCAAATGTTCCCAGCTGTTTCTTGGAGATATCTATACTACCTGCCAACACCAACTCACTTGGCAGTAAACTAGACATCATTACTGCCCTCACTTTAAATCATGCCTTCAAATGTCCATTCCTTTTACCCGAGCCTCACAGGATAGCCATGTGTCCTCTGAATAACCCCGTATTAACGTATCAACGGAAGTTGATTTTATAAATCTCAGTATTCGTTATCACACTGCCAGGATTAGTTTGTAATAGCTGAATAGCATGTTCAACATAACTTATAACTAGCTCGAATTACCCCTATTTACTGTGCAACAAGACCTGACACATGTATTGAACCACATTGCACAACCTTCTGCAGTGCTGTACAATTAAGCGGACATACATGACACAATATACAAATGTAGAGCGCTTCTCCCATACATTTTACACGCATTAAATTACCCTTTCAATGAGGCAATCCTCTCAGGGTTGTACAAAGCAAATAAAAGACAAATACAAATAATATGGTGTAGTATTTATAAAAGCAATATGACTTCTGAAATATTGTAAGCGATTGCACTCCAATCTATTAGTTTGGCCAATGATATACTTCCATAAAATCCTCAAATATAGATGTGTAGCACAAGACAAGGAGCAAAACTTAAGTATAACACATTTATTGTGCAATGAACAAGTAAAAAAACAACTTTACACTGCTCAGTACAATAGACGTCCAAGTGAGAAAGCCTCAGGAGGGAGGACACTTATGCGGACACTGTGCACTTTTTCAAATCTGAGCTTCAAGCATTTTCTCGGAAACTGCCATTTTTAATGTACGGTTTTTATTGACTTGTTCATTGCTTGTTAATTGCACAATACATGTGGTATACTTAAGTTTTGCTTCTTCTCCCCTTGGCTTATGCTCCACATCTATATTTGAGGATTTAATGGAAGTATATCATTGGCCAAGACCCCACGAAGGGGTCCCGGATGACTATTATTAGTGCATTAGCTGACAATATTACATATTGCTTTTAAAAATACTACACCGTATTATTTTTTGTATTTTATTCCCTTTGTACAACACTGAGAGGATTGCCTCATTAGGGTCATGTAAGTAGTGTAAAGTGTGTGGGAGATGTGCACTGATTCCCTTTTTTCTCTTTTTACACTATTTTACTAGGAGTGAAGCACTAGTTTGTTTTGGTGCTGCTATTTGGATCACGTAAAGGTTCAGTGTATTTTTATTTATTGGCTTTACACGAACAGATGTAGGGCAGAGCTGGCAACTTTTGGTCCTGGGGAGAAAAAAAAAAACTATTTAATGACCCATAGTGCAACTTCATTAGACCACCTGCTATGATCAAAGATAGACACAAAAAGAGGCAAGACAGACATGTTGATGAAAATGCCCTGGGATTGATAGACAGGCAAGACGATTGGATAGATATACTATGCATCTAGAAGTGAAAGCGTGGTGAAGCCCCATCCCATTAAATCCAGTTTAGAGAGCTGCCACGGAAGCAATTTCCCCTGTTGCCAGCCCTCTCCTGTACAGAAGGGTTAGCAGGCGTTAATAAGTTTATTATGGACATATTCGGCACAGAAAAGAACCATCTCAGCATTAGCACAAACCGTTGCTCAGCTGATCACTTGAATAAATATAAATCTGTGACATGTTCTAGGTAGACCACAAGGTTCTGCTAGTAAATTCTCAGCTCTGTTGGCAAAAAGAATCAGAACCGTGGATACAGTCCACCAATTAAAGCACATGTTGATTTTTTTGTTTGTTTTTGTTTCCAGCACTATATGTATCAATCTCACTGATGTGGAAACTTCTGTAATCTTCCTCTTTGATGAATTTACGTGCTTATCAAGTGAGGAGGTTTGGCAGGATTCCTTTTTTTGACATTTGTAGATGTGGATCAGTGAGGATAAATACACTCTGATACATTAAGGAGCTCACAGATGCTCAACAAATAAATAGAATGGGGAGAATTGGCTGGAAAGATAGGAACGGGATGATCAGATCAAAGATATGTTCGGGCTGCACACATTGCTCTATAACAGCTGTCATCGCTTGGTGTGTGCGTTGGCATGTTTAAAAGAAGGAGAGGCTTAAAATGAGGGAATAAACATTCATCTGTACAAAAGATTTATGGCTGGAATAATCTCTGTGGATTTTATAGCTTTACAGAATAACTAATGAAAGGGATAGAATTGTCTCCTAGGATGTGAAATAGGAATGACATTTCTGTGCTGAAAAGTCCAATATTATTGTTGGAATGGAAACTAAATGGAACATCAAGAAAATGCTTTAAATGTTTATTAAAGGGACAGTCTAGTCCCCAAACTCACTTTGGTGCAAGATGGAGATCACTGCTTGTGTAATGCACAGGCTTTTTTTCCAGTGTGATTTGATGCAGGCATTTTGTATAAATCCAATTTTTAATATTTGAATAAAGCCCTCGCCCAGTGATTACTCTGCATGTTTACTGCAGGTGCGGCAGAATATAAAGTTTTGTTTCATACAGTCACTTCCTGTCCTCCTCAAATTGAGTCTATTGAGTGGCCTATGAGTGACACAGTAGGATCTCTTAACAGTGCAACACATTGTCTGATGACATCACTAGAGAGACAGGAAATTCCATTCATTTGAATTAAATTATTCTCATTGGTTCCTGCAGCAACCCTTGTGGTAGGGGGATAGAGAGATACACCAATAGATAGTAAAAATATATAGGTGCTGTACTCCTAGCTTGTGTCTTGTGTCTTGTGTGGACTTTGGGGGATCACTATCCTAGTGTATCATATGAACTTATGAACTTAATCTTTTGATTGGTTGAAGCAATATTTCCCCTAGATGCCATTTATTTTATCATGTATATGTACACATTAATTAATTAAATCGCACATGTTCACCAACTATCTTACATATAGTTAGTATCTGCGTGTAAGTAGATTTGGACCTGCAAAAGGAATTGTTAAAAAAGTTTGCATATTTATCAAGACAAAAAAAGGTTGTATTTCAGGAAAAAAGTGCTAAAATAGTAGTGGTAAGCATGGAAACCAATGGGACGTTATGGCCAAATGAAGAACTTTTTAAAAAAAATAGCACCTGTATTGCCTTGATAAATTTGGCTCTTAATGATTTAACTATAAATGCACAATGCCTTGTTAAGTTGGTGAAGTTACATGTTCATCTCACATCCTACTCGTCCTGTATCTCAGCTTATACTGAACCAACCCAATCTCCATAAGTGTGTATAAACTGGTTTCAAGCCGTTCCCAGCAATATATATATTTTTTTGCCTAATTAAATTATGTTAATTAGCTTAAGGAAATTAATTCATAAGATGCGTTTTTTTCTTCCCAAGAAATTTAAATGGCAACTAGGAATTAATAGATATAAATAGAAAGCGATATCATGCTACTAGCAACTTTGAGAAAAGATCATCAACAACTGATTTGTGTATTCAAACTGACGTCACATCTTTAATAATACTGACATATAACTATTGGCTTCAAATTCATTTAGGTTATAGTGGACAGAATGCTGTGTGCCTTTTATTCAACAACTGGTAGTACGCATTAAATTATTTGTTTTGCACGTTATAAATAAACTAATACTAACAATGACAACTCCACTTTAACATGATAGCATATGCTTAATGGGATGGTATCTCATTAGGTGTTTCTTCGATAGAGCGCTCGAAACAGAAGGGATAATGGGCACTCTTCCAACGACGCATAAGGCTGTAAACAGAAACTTAGCAGGAGAACATAATACTTTATTGCTTCATAAAATATAGGCATTGCATAGCGTTTTTTCCCATCGGAGAATATGGCATCAAGTGCATGCCCTGACTATTTGCTGTTCCGAGTGTACATATAAATGAGGGGTAGGCGAAATGACACAAATGTTCTATTATGGCCCACAGAACATCGTTGACTTGTCCATCACAAAGTCCAGCAAATTTCCACCCTGAACAATGTTGGTGACAAAGAGTTCATACAGCATTGGAATAGTTATAGGATGGTACCTACTCGGAAGGGGCATCAACCTTTTTTTTTATCAGTGTCAACCATTCGAGAGGAGACATCTCCATTAATATATCAGAATAATCCCCTTATGGGATTAGTCTGATGAGTTAATGAAGAGGTCCCCTCTGGAATGGTGACAGTGAGAAAAAAAAAGGTTGATGCCCCTTCCGAGTAGGTACCATACTATAACTATTTCAATGCAGTACGATCTTGTTCTTCTTTCAGTGTAGACCCAGAATTCATGGCAAGCCTCCTCTGCACGGGGAACACAGCAACCACATAAGTTCATTCCATGGGTCTTGAAGGTGCGGCTGGTGTCCCTCTAGCTGAAGTTAGCCAAATGGCCACCATGAACAATGTTGGTGTCGACTCCCAGCCTGTTTCTAAACTTTGGAGCACTAACGTCTCTACACTTTAACCGTAAAGTGGCCCTAGAGTTGAATTTTAACAATTGCTTCACTAATAAGAAGAACAATGTAAAAATCCGGGTACCACCTGCCTGGAGTAAATGCTCTCAGCAGAGACAGAGCTCACCTAGATGCTGCCATGCACTCAGCCATTCAGTGCAGAGTCTAGTTAAGTAAAAACAAGGCACAGCCTCATCTATGATGCTTCCTATGGACATGTCAGATTATCCTCATACTAGGGCCATTGGATGTTTCACCTGTGCTTCTGTATTCAGTGTCTTTTTAAAAAGAAATACGCTTTTTAGCGTACCCAGTCTCAGAATAGGACTTTGCTTTGGACAGAAGGCTTTTTTAAAATAGAATGCATTTTGACGAGAGACTTTAACCAATCTTAATATTCACACGCATTGTAAAAAGGCAGCATTGGATGAATAGCGGGACTCAGATGAGCTGTGTGGGGCTGCATAGATTCAGCATTTATTGATTCCCATCACTCATCAATTACCAGCGAAGGATAAGGATTTGGAAAAACAACGGTCAGTGCAATAAATTTAGGTGTCTGTCTCCCCTAACTACCATTAACATTCAAAGCCAGAAAAAAAATATGCCATTGTGGTCAGTACTAATTAAAATGCACTTATCAAACATTTCCCCATATGTCCCATTAAATGTACACTAATACTGTGTAGTCCAGCATTGCAGACAATCTGAGCGTCTGTACTGAGCTGCTGTAAAAAGACAATCTAAGCGTCCGGTTTATTTATTTGAATTGTTTTATTGATGTGGATTCTCAGCGTGAACTGACCCATTCAGTGTCTATAATCACTGCGGTTAGGTGCCCCCCTATGGTAACTCCGGCTTAGCCGTACGTATAGGGTCTTTGCAGAGATAATGCTGTATATTTAATAATTGTTGAAGAACAGCTCTCGGAATTTTTCTCTTGTGCTCAAGCGGGATGGTAGGCATCGAAAACAACAGCCGTTCATCAAATTCACTAGCACCTTAATGTAACAATGTGCTGGAGTTTATTGTTTAGCACCGAACTGAATGTGTAAAGCTTCCATTGACAGACAATTCCGAGCTATCGTTTACCTTACCATTTCGTTGGTGGTGCTAGATTTCTATCCTTGTTGAGTAGTCTTTGAGCGCATACGAAAATTGTGCATTCATCCCTACATACCAATATACAGTGGTGTATCTTGGTTTTGTGCTTCCCTAGGCCTACAAAATTCAAGCACCCCCCACCCATGCTGCACACCTACGAAATGCCCCATCACCCACGTTTCACACCAAAGGACATGCCCAATCACCCCATTACATGCCCCATCACCCACATTGCATGCACATTAAATGCCCAATCACCCCATTACATGCCCCATCACCCACATTGCATGCACATTAAATGCCCAATCACCCCATTACATGCCCCATCACCCACGTTGCACACCCAGGACATGCCCAATCACCCCATTACATGCCCCATCACCCACATTGCACACACAATAAATGCCCAGTCACCCCATTACATACACACTAAATGCCCCACCACGTCCATTACATGCCCCCATCACCCCGATTAATTGGAAGGAGCTAAAGCTTGCTTTAGGGGAGGGATCGAAAATGTTTGAGGCACCAGAAGTGTGCTTTAACACCCACTGGCAAAGTGCCACCCTAGGTGAGTGCCTTGTTTGCCTTGTGGAAAATACACTACTGCCACTATGTTTTAAAAAAAATGTGGGTGTCTGCAATCAAATATAGAATACATGTCTTTGGCATTGGGGCACACAATGGCACCTGGATGTATAGAAATCCCAGCCATATTCCTAGGTCTTGATGGAGTAACTTGGCACTTCCTGGTCTCATGCACTCCACTTCCTCCTATTTTTTAATATCCAATGTCCTGCTTACCCTCTTTTTAGCCTTTTGATCCATTGACCTCGTGTTTTTCTAGTTGTTCTGACCAATGGATTATTAAATCAGCCATCATTTTAGCCTTTTTGCCCTGAGTGTTTCACGAGTATTAGATTTCCCCGTGGCACGTAGCCCCCCATTGGGAAAGTTGAGTTAACTTAAATCTGCTATCCATAGAATCGTTAGGATTAACATTTCTTTAGGACTCAGAACTTTCCATATCAACATTAGATATCAAGAATTTAGAACTTCATATTCCAGCAATTTCATTTTGACCAATCCGGTAGAGTTAAAAAAATATCAACGCAAGTGTTCATTTAACATGTAAACTAGTTACACTAAACAAGAGAACCAACCCACATTAGGAAAGCTTACATCAAATCCACAGTCAATAGAAAAAAAGGCCTGGGATTCCAGGTTATTAGGTAATTATGAAGACTCAGTAGATACATGGAGAACTATATTCTAATTAGACATGGGTTGACATGGTAAACTATATAACAACGAAACAACAATACTATTGTTAAGATTTAGTCTAAACAGAAAACTTTAGGAGACAAAACCTGACACTCTGCTACAAATGTTGTCCTTGAACGGAATATTCAAGGTCATACACACACACATAAAGGCGCCTTTGTAAATCTCACCCCCCCAAAAAAACTTCAATCCAATCCATCAAACACTAACTTAGCCCTTGAATAATTCAAACTTGTCATACTGTTCAGAACAACTCAATTTCCAGAGCGAAATTGTGATTTAATATGATTGCAGCCCACTAGATATAAAAGACTTTTCATTTAGGGATTTCCTTTTGGATCTTTACAAAGGCTCTTAAACTGACATATCTTGTCTATTTGTACTGCTAAATTAAATTTCACTTTGACACCTGACCACCTAGTCTCACTGCCGGAGACCAATTTGTTCTTTGAACCAATGTGACACCCCCAACGTGTTTTATCTCAGAACATTATACTTTGCAAATTTTTCCTCCAAACATCCCTTAGCAGACTTCAAGATTATTATTTTTTTTAAATGCATTTTTTATTTGGTATTGACATTCCTGTGCTGTGTCTAAGTTGCAGTGTGCTGAAAGCAGAGATTTAGCTTGATTAATGTAGTCTTTGAGACTCTAAACTTCTTGGCACACAATCCCCAATGATGTTTCAATTCTTATTCTCCACATCCAAAGAAGTAAACAGGTAGACTTGCCAGAAAAGTGTTTGAGTGGAGGTAAAAGTATTCTGCTGACATAAAAAAAAATGAAAAAAAAAACTAACATAAAAAAAAAAAAAAAAACTAAACATCATTATATTCCTTCCATTTTAATAAAATGATAAACATTTTCACATAGATTCTTCTTCATTTACAAGAAGTGTCTGGTCCTAATGGGATACAGCCAGGAGTGACAGTTTTTGAACAGCTTTAACAGGAGAGCTGTGGAAAAAGATGGCGAAAAACTACTTATAAAACTGTGATCAGTGCATTTTTTAACAGATCAGACACAGCCACCTTATCACTTAGATGATGGTGCCATTATCACATATGCTTACTTTATGTCGTTTTTTTTTTTCTCTGGAAGACATAAAATCCGGAAAATGAAAGACTTTTCTTTAGAATTCCTACTATAAGTAAGAAAGGAAATTATATGCATACATTGGAGTAGCATGTTATCATGGGAGTAACAAGGTTGAGAGTGGAGCATCGTCGGTTGCTTAACATTCAGGAATGGATTGAAATGACTGTTGTTCTGTGTGGCCTTATATCACTTATATCATGGGTTGAAGGATAAAACTTACCAGGAAAGGTTAAAGCATCTTAACATGTATGGCTTGGAGGAAAGACGTAACAGGGGGGATATGATAGAAACATTTAAATACATAAAGGGAATCAACACAGTAAAGGAAGAGAGTATATTTAAAGGAAGAAAAACTACCACAACTAGAGGACAACGTCTTAAATTAGAGGGGCAACGATTTAAAAGTAATATCAGGAAGTATTACTTTACTGAGAGGGTAGTGGATGTATGGAATAGCCTTCCAGCAGAAGTAGTAGAGGTAAACACAGTGAAGGAGTTTAAGCATGCGTGGGATAGACACAAGGCTATCCTAGCTATAAGACCGGGAACGGGGGACTAATAAAAGTACTCAAAAAAAAAATAAAAAAATTGGGCAGACTAGATGGACCGAATGGTTCTTATCTGCCGACACATTCTATGTTTCTATGTTTCTATCCTGCTCCTGTACAGCTATGTCATCATAGAGAGTGCCAGGTTATTATGTTATATTGGTTGGGATATGCTTTGGCCCAAATATGAGTGTCGAAAGAATGTAGGGTCAATTTTCAACTCATACTTCCAAGGTCAATACAAGAGTATCATTAATTTGGGTAACACAAGCATCTACTATTCAGTTGTGGGTTGGGCTATATAATAACTAATTATTATTATGAATTGTTTTATTACTAACACACCAATGAGGGTTCAGGGAAGACTCTCATCAGATCCACAAGTCTGGGGAACAATGAGTGTAGGTCCTCTTGATCACCCTTGGAAAATTGTAGTCACACTATTAGATCTATTTGAAAATATGTTAGGTATAAATGCACCACTACCTTTGTTCAAAAAAGGTGTATATAGCAGGCAATGTCTATTTTGAGTTGAATGAACTATGTGTGGGCCATTATTAGACAATTTCACTCTTGTCCTTTTGCCTCACAAACTTGATTTCCAAGCTTTTCCTTTAGTATCAGACAGTGTCCCGTCAATAGTAATCCAGTTATTAAGCAGTGGATGCTCTTCAAACTTTTTAATATTCACAAAGTTCAGTGGCCACAATTAAAACATTGTCAGTCAATAATCCGAAAGTTGTCATCCTGGGTTTACACCAAAAAAAACAAACACATGTGCAACTGTAAAGACAGGCTCTCTTTCAGGCCGGAGAAGATCTTTTAATTTTATTTTCTTGTTTTAATATTTTTTATTATAAACATACAAAAAGACAAAGGGACAAGGACAATACATATTTCATCATACATAAAAGAATGAACAAGTCTACCTCTGGTCCGAGTAATCAAAGACAGAATGGCAATTAAACTTATTTGAACGATGGTAGTTCCATCATCCACATATTGCAGTTTACATATAAAATTTCGAACTATCAGTGTGTGTTCACATACTAACATAAACAATAACTTGCTTGCCATTGGCGTGGAGAGCAGCGGGGGGCAACCAGGGAATCACATCCTCCAGGTAGAGTAAAGGGCGGGAGGAAGGAGAAGGGGGGGGGGGCGAGTCCCCAGGCCGGAGAGGATCTTAATGAGTAGGAACTCACCCCAACTTAGTTAACTGTCCAATTGCTATTATCTTTAACTGAAAACCCGATTTCACCACTGAACCCAACTGGAACTCTGCTCAGAAGATTGCAGTAGCCTGTTGATGCAACTATGAGACTGATGACTACTAAGCCAATCATCACAACCAAGATCTGAAAGACTACAACAAAGCTCTACAAGAGTTGCGGGAAATTATATCTCCCTTTGAAGCAAAACCTTGGTAATTGGACAACTAACTCTATTATTTACCTGTCCCCAATGATAAAGTCTTACAAAGCCTTATTTGCAGAGTTTAAAAAAAAAAAAACTTAAAGTAAAAAGAGTGTTGTTATCACATTCAATACTGTCATGGGGCATTTGTAAAGATTAATATCAAGCCTGGAAGTAAAATACAGATTAAAGGCATCAGCATTACCTGGCATGCATTTGCAGTTTCTACTGTCTTTATCTAGATCTATCGAGAGACCATACAAGAAACAAAACCTTGGAGCTACCAGGCATACATCAAAAACATGTTTTCCTAGCATGAGTTTTTGGTAGCGGTCTCATATATATTCTTTTCTTGCTAGGCTTTAAAAGAATCTGTTCTCTTTTGTTTGGGAATTACTTTTTAGTCCACTGACCCTGGCTGATGAGGGCTGAACTGTTACCGTAAACAGCATTTTCCTCCGAGAAAGCCTTCAATCAACATGTTGCATATAGCTTCAGGGATAGATTTTGTTGGTGACTAAGAAAGCAAGCCCTCTGTTCTTTGTGTGGCTAGAACATTTAATTGATGTATTATTTGATAAAGTAAAGACATTGTTCAGCCCAAACAATGTACCTGGAGTTACTTGACTCCATCCTTTTCCAGATTTTTGCACCTGCCATTTTATCTTTTATGAAAAAAGGGAAATTTAAAATCAAAGCTAAAAAAAAAAGCAATGATAAAAAAAATGAACATTGAAACTCATAACTAAGCAGACTCTGGCAAAGCCCAGAGACTCTATCAGCAGCTGAATTGGCTGAGACACAGGCTCCCTGTGGCTGTCTGCCCCCTGGAACAATGACTTGCAGACCAAGAGGATACATCTGATTTACCTGCTACTGTCACATGAGTGATTCCCCTACCATCTCCCTAGCAAGTTAACTTAACACTGTGTAACAGCCTTCTCAGACCTGCTCCCTCGATCCCTACTGGAGAGATAGTCAACTAAAATCTACTGGAGGATTAGTTGACTAAAACAAGACTAAAACTAACAAAAAGACAGATCACTAAAATACTACTAATCTAACATGGCATTTAAATCAAAAGACTATGAAAAAAACGAAATAAAAATTTGCCATCAAAATGAACATTGGAAATACAAATAGAGCTCTGTATCAAGGGACAGACATGTGGGTGTATTCCCTAAGCTTCGAGTTTGGTGGTTGAGGTTCAACCTTCCTACCATACCTCTATCGCAACTTTGAGAAATGCTATTTACAAAGTATGTTTTCAAGGTAAAGAAGTGATGAGGGCAGTTTAGATGGAGCATGAGTGATATGTGCTGAGGAGGTCAAGTTTGGAGGTCAAGTTGGTCTCAGAATCACACTTCGCCTTCCATTATTTTCTATAGGAAAAGATATGACAGTAACACAGTGATGATGTCTTCTTCTTATAATTTCTTCTCTCATGGAAAATAATGGACTTGACACACTCAGAAGAGGCAAGCTGAATAAAGTGATTTTTGCAACTAAGTTAAATTTCACCTGCCAACTCGACCTCCCTTCACTTGTAGCAAAAAGCAAATTTATGATGCATTCTGTTGAGTTCAAGGTCGAGATGGGAGGCTGAATTAGACTTTGGCTAGGGAAGTTGAGTTGTAGTGAAGTTGAGGGTCAAGCCCAAAGTGGTTGAGTTGGGAAGTAGAATTACATTTTTAGACAGTACAATTTGACCTCCCAGCTCAACCACTTTTCAAATTACACCAATGTTGTTCAGAATCACTTACCTTGGATCCGATAAAGTAAAATCTGACCCATCTGTCCCAAGATCCTAGACAACATGTCCGCCCTCAAATAGAGCAATGAGGGCTAAATAATGTACTGATTATTTAATTTAATTGCTATTTAAAATGTCTACACTTGATGCAATCTTTTATTTAAACATTGGTTTATTCTTTAGGATTTTTTGATGGCAAACACTTTGTATATATTGCACATTTAGCATCTTCTCTGGGCTCCCAAGGCATTCCAAAGATAGACATGGTGTTCGGAAATATTATTGCTGAGCAATGAGACAAGAAATAGTGTCAATGTGTGGTCAAACTGTGAAGGTAACAGAACTATTTAAATGGGTCACTGCTTTCTTTTTTCGAAGAGTTATCAACCTGGTTCAGATATTTAGACAGAGAGACTTTACCCTCACCAATCTCGTACAAATGAGTATTGTTAATCTCTAAGACATATCGAACAAAAATATACTACTTAATATTAAGGTATATGGAAATGATAATACCCCTACACTGCAGACCAATTATTCAAGGTTGGTGAATGACGTAAAGCACATATAAATGTCATCGTCTTGTATCCCTTTTGAGTTGTTTTTTGTTTCTCTTTTATATATATTTATTTTATATATATATTATATATATATATATAGATATTTATTTTATATATATATATATATATATATATATATATATATATATATATATATATATATATATATATATATATTCTGCACTCTTTGTGTTTATCACATCAGTAGTATATACTTCTGTGTTTTTTTTTTAGCTTCTTTGAGAATGTCCTCTGTTTTCAGAACTTGAATGAATAAAAGACCTTGCACTACTTCCACTGTGCTGGTCAATAAAGTTATCTCTCTACATTTGTTTGCAAGGTTGGGCACCTGTGTATGTTGGCGATGTCCTTTAATGCCTCTGCAAGCTTATTCTATGCAATGGGACAAATTACAACTCCCCTGAAATAGGTGGAATTTTCACCAATGGTTTTCTCATAAGGATAAGGGATCCATTTTTTTAAAAATTGTACCCCATCTTGTCTGCTATCCTGTAAAACATATCATGAAAATATGACATAAAGACAGACGCAGTGTCAAAATGCTGTGTTTAGTTATTTTACAAAGCGTAATCTTTGGGAGCTGTAAAAGATGGAAAAAAATATGCATATGCACTTGATCTGTGTTTCATAGAAACATAGAATGTGTCGGCAGATAAGAACCATTCGGTCCATCTAGTCTGCCCAATTTTTTTTGAGTACTTTTATTAGTACCCCGTTCCCGGTCTTATATCAAGGATAGCCTTGTGCCTATCCCACGCATGCTTAAAATCCTTGACTGTGTTTACCTCTACCACTTCTGCTGGGAGGCTATTCCATTCATCCACTACCCTCTCAGTAAAGTAATACTTTCATTAATCCCTGGCCTTATACCTAGGATAGCCTTGTGCCTATCCCACGCATGCTTAAAATCCTTCACTGTGTTTACCTCTACCACTTCTGCTGGCAGGCTATTCCATACATCCACTACCCTCTCAGTAAAGTAATACTTCCTGATATTACTTTTAAATCATTGCCCCTTTAAATCGTTTCAAAATAGTTTTTTTTTACCAGCACTGGAATGGAAATGATGGCTAGCATGATCGTTGTGTAGAAAACCTCTGGAGAATCCTTGTAATCATTTCTAAATGTTTGTACTGAGCTAAGTGTAACCAAGGATGGAAGAAAAAAAAAACCCTTAGATTTCCATTCGAATGAAGCATTGGGGTGTGAAAAAAGAGGGCAGGGAACTGTCAGCGAAAGCCCTTTGCTAAATTTAATGATGGTGTCTAGTTTTGTGATGGTTAGACATTATTATGAATGTCAACGCACAGGCACTTGTTTAGACAGACTACAAAACTTGATGGTTAGAAAATAAATAGTATGCATTATAAAAATGTGGCCACATTCCTGCTTAGTCCATTTCATTTTCCTGACAAGTGAATTTAAGTCTCTGTGTCCAGCAAGGTGTCAAATAATTTAACTTGTCGGAAATATTTTTTATTGCATGTAGAGGAAAAACAAAATGGCTCCGGTTGGTCAATGACTCTCTCACGGAGTCCGAAAAAAAATCTCAAAGCGTTTCCGTGTACCTACAGAAACATTCTGAGAAATATCTTTTTTTTTTTTTCTGGAAGGTGAGTAGACAGCGCTTGGCAGTTAAACAGAGTAGGTGTCAATCAATATAAAAAACCAAAGATAGTAAATTAATATAAAATATATAAATTTAATAATATATAAAAACAAATGCAATATATAAATACATATAGAAAAATATACACAAATGTAACAAAACAAAAAATTTTTTGACAAATTGTTAAAAACAAGAAACAATGATATGTGCCTTTAAATACAAATCAACAGACACAGATACAAATGTAACCACAGGCAGAGTTTTTTTTTTCCACTGTTGGGTTTTGGAAACTCGTAGGCCAGTCATTTGATATTACGGTGTAAATTCTGAAGCCGGATCCACAGAAAAGGACAGTTTTTCAGTTTTAGATTTATCAAGCTGTGAAAAAAAATGGCAAAGAGAGGGAAAGAAAAGAAAATACTACCACTAACTCAAACCTCTTTTTTCTCACCATGACCCTACCTTATGAAAGTAATCTTGTATATGTCTTATCAACATGAATCATTATCAGCACTCGTTTTGGTCAACCTCACAGTCAGCATTACATAGCGCTTGACAGTTAAGCAGCTGCTTAATATTTAGCCACATTTTATTGGAGATGATACATTGATTACATGTATATAAGAAAATAAGGTTACTTTTGAAGATAACTATATCAATGCCCCATTTTCCCAAGTTCATGTATAGTTTTCACGTTTAGATACATTATTAGAGGTGATTGTATCTATAGTGTAGAGGTGCTTGTACTTATAGTGTAGTGATACATTGTACTTGTAGTGTAGAGGTGCATGCATTTGTAGTGTAGTGATACATTGTACTTATAGTGTAGTGATACATTGTACTTATAGTGTAGTGATACATTGTACTTGTACTGTAGTGATACATTGTACTTGTAGTGTAGAGGTGCATGCATTTATAGTGTAGTGATACATTGTACTTATAGTGTAGTGATACATTGTACTTGTACTTGTAGTGTAGTGATACATTGTACTTGTAGTGTAGTGATACATTGTACTTGTACTGTAGAGGTGCATGCATTTATAGTGTAGTGATACATTGTACTTGTAGTGTAGACGTGCATGTACTTATAGTGTAGTGATACATTGTACTTATAGTGTAGTGATACATTGTACTTGTAGTGTAGAGGTGCATGTACTTATAGTGTAGTGATACATTGTACTTATAGTGTAGTGATACATTGTACTTGTAGTGTAGTGATACAATGTACTTCTAGTGTAGTGATACATTGTACTTGTAGTGTAGAGGTGCTTGTACTTATAGTGTAGTGATACA
The DNA here is from genome assembly GCA_036172795.1 of Pelodytes ibericus. Lineage (NCBI taxonomy): Eukaryota > Metazoa > Chordata > Amphibia > Anura > Pelodytidae > Pelodytes > Pelodytes ibericus. The sequence continues at coordinate 73,788,086 of CM069865.1, read as the reverse complement.
TTGTACTTTTAGTGAAGAGATGCATGCATTTATAGTGTAGTGATACATTGTACTTTTAGTGTAGAGATGCATGCATTTATAGTGTAGTGATACACTGTACTTTTAGTGTAGAGGTGCGTGTACTTATAGTGTAGTGATGCACTGTACTTGTAGTGCAGTGATACATCGTACTTTTAGTGTAGAGGTGCATGTTCTTATAGTGTAGTGATACACTGTACTTGTAGTGCAGTGATACATTGTACTTTTAGTGTAGAGGTGCATGTACTTATAGTGTAGTGATACACTGTACTTGTAGTGCAGTGATACATTGTACTTTTAGTGTAGAGGTGCATGCATTTATAGTGTAGTGATACATTGTACTTTTAGTGTAGAGGTGCATGTACTTATAGTGTAGTGATACATTGTACTTTTAGTGTAGTAATACATTGTACTTATAGTGTAGTGATACATTGTACTTTTAGTGTAGAGATGCATGCATTTATAGTGTAGTGATACACTGTACTTTTAGTGTAGAGGTGCATGTACTTATAGTGTAGTGATGCACTGTACTTGTAGTGCAGTGATACACTGTACTTTTAGTGTAGAGGTGCATGTACTTATAGTGTAGTGATACACTGTACTTGTAGTGCAGTGATACATTGTACTTTTAGTGTAGAGGTGCATGTACTTATAGTGTAGTGATACATTGTACTTATAGTGTAGTGATACATTGTGCTTGTAGTTCAGTGATACATCGTACTTTTAGTGTAGAGATGCATGCATTTATAGTTTAGTGATATATTGTACTTTTAGTGTAGAGGTGCATGTACTTATAGTGTAGTGATACATTGTACTTATAGTGTCGTGATACACTGTACTTGTAGTGCAGTGATACATTGTACTTTTAGTGTAGAGGTGCATGCATTTATAGTGTAGTGATACATTGTACTTTTAGTGTAGAGGTGCATGTACTTATAGTGTAGTGATACATTGTACTTTTAGTGTAGTAATACATTGACTTATAATGTAGTAATACATTGTACTTATAGTGTGGTGATACATTGTACTTGTAGTTCAGTGATACATCGTACTTTTAGTGTAGTAATACATTGACTTATAGTGTAGTAATACATTGTACTTATAGTGTAGAGATGCAAGCATTTATAGTTTAGTGATATATTGTACTTTTAGTGTAGAGGTGCATGTACTTATAGTGTAGTAATACATTGTACTTGTAGTGCAGTGATACATTGTACTTTTAGTGTAGAGATGCATGCATTTATAGTTTAGTGATACATTGTACTTTTAGTGTAGAGGTGCATGTACTTATAGTGTAGTAATACATTGTACTTGTAGTGCAGTGATACATTGTACTTTTAGTGTAGAGATGCATGCATTTATAGTTTAGTGATACATTGTACTTTTAGTGTAGAGGTGCATGTACTTATAGTGTAGTAATACATTGTACTTGTAGTTCAGTGATACATCGTACTTGTAGTGTAGAGGTACATATATTTATAGTGTAGTGATGCATTGTACATTTATTGTAGTAATACATTGTAATTATAGTGTAGTAATACATTGTACTTGTAGTGCAGTGATACATTGTACTTTTAGTGTAGAGGTGCATGTATTTATAGTGTAGTGATACCTTATATTTTAGTTTAGAGGAGCAAGCTTTCCTCATGTCTAATGCAGAGAGAGAAAAAAAAAATATTCCAGCTCCAGTCTTTATTTGAGATTAAACAAATAAATACAATAGAAAACTGACTTGGTACAAAATGACCTTCTTGCTACAAGAATTCAGATTTCCAACAAAAAATAAATAAAATAATTATTGGGATTTTTTTATTTGCCACCTAACCTGTACTACCAAGCATTCAACTGCAGTCACCGCTGGTTTTCGATTTGGACATGTTATCCTTCCAAATGTCATATTAAAAGATCCAAAGGTCTTAATGAGAATGACAGGTTCATGATGAATAGAAACTTTTATTCTGTTTCCTGTCTCCCAGTTATCCAGCGACTGTCACACTTCCCCTGCTCGCTGGAAATATTATTTTATGTTTCCGCTTTTCTATCATTTCCAATCAGAGTTATAAAGTGCCACGCTTAGCAATTCATTGCATTTGACAGATGTAACAAGAAAGCCGCACCAGTAAACAACGTAGAATATTAATATCATGATTAATTCACAATTCACTTTCCAGGCGTTGATCATTTTTTTAATCCAGTTTATTGGCGCCACACAGTATTTAAGGAGCCAATTACATATTACATACATATATATAGGGTTGTCTATTTTGTATCTCTTTGCTCATGAGGGACTAGCATATCATTTTTAAATAGGACGGAGTACACTAAAGGTCAACTGCTGGGGGGGGAGGGGAAATTAAGATCTGTTTAATTTCACAGATTGCATCAAGTGTAAGCATTTAAAACAGAAATGCTTTAATGAAAGAATTTAAATAAAGTACCTTATAGATGTATGGCACTGTTGTTTAGAATCTTGTGTCAGATGATGGAAGAGCTAACCCATCTGGCACAAGATATACCCTCTTTCTCCCCTTGGAAGTGCTATGCAAGCAGAGAGTGAGCTTTGTGGGGTACTGTATTTGTATTCTTTTCTTAAAGCTTTTATGTTTGATGCAATCTGTCAATTATGTAACTTGTGACCACATTAAGGCTCTTTAAAGTCTAGAAATAAAAATACATATGTGCAAAAAAAAATCAGTATTTGGTTGTTAAGAGGACTCTGTCACTTTAACTTCTATGACATTATCCGTGGCTTGATATGCAAACAAACCAAATGCAATGGGAAATTAGTAATTTGCATATCAGGTCACACGGTGATGTCATTAACAGGAGATACCAGAGATAAATGTAAAGCTTATTTTTCTCTTAATTTATTTTCTTGTTTTGCTTGCAATGTTACTAACACAAAATATATATTTTTACCTTTTTTTACGTTTCATGTAAATATATTTTTGAAAAATATGTATAGCTTTATCTAGCTTTATTGTATTATAGACAGACTTGAAAAATATATGTGGACCTACCAGCCAACTATTCTGATTCTTTATGATACCGTAGAAGAATTAATACTGCTCAGTTAGGTTTCCTGATCTCACCCAAAAACCCAAGACACAGACATAAACGCCCAGCATTACCACTAGGACATGTTGGTAGGGGGTCAAACAATTCAATTCAGGAGCCAGCTTAGTTATTGCATAGAAGTCAGGGGAAAGAGCCAGCAGTAGGAACATTAAGAGTCCTGTTTCTCATTCATTTGGCATTTGCCAAGCCCGGGTTTAAGACAATCCACACACTATACTTTCATATTTATTTATATAGTTCCAATGGGTTATGTAGTGCTTGGCACATGATTTAAAAAAGGGTTCTACACTTAACGCCACTAGACACAGATGCTGCCTTCAGGGTAAGATCTTTGATTAATTAAAGTTGACGTTGTGTGACCCATATGTACATAAAAACTTACAGGAAGGTGTCAAAGTTTTGCAATCATCTATAAAAAAATAAATCTCAAAAATAAAAGATTATACAAACTTTCTAAAAGTCACATTGAAACATTCGATGAGATTTAACGTGGCCCTGTTCTAATTCCTCTGTTCCTTTTAATGCCATAAAAACCATTGCGGACTTTTGTCGGAAGCAATGACTGTTTCCATTAATTTCAGAGAAAGTAACGGGGTGAGATAACCGTATGGGGCATTCAGTGATCATGCCCAAGACATAAGTATGGAGAATTTATACATTAACACCAAAGGAAGTTGGATATTTCAGAAGCAGAGTTGCCTAGTGTGTAGATAGATTGGTAACATCAGGTAGAGAGCTTCATTGGCATTCTGAAATCATATTATTCCAAGATAGCAAAAGGAACAGATGTTGGAGGATAGCTCCCTGTGATGACTTCCAGCTCTCTTGCATCTGTACGAAAGCCTGTATAATGGATCTGCCATGCTATAGATCATCTTTTTAGTGCGGGAACTTTTTATTATTTAAATTGTCTTTTTTTGCAACATATCACATAGCCCCTTTCCATTTCCAGGCCTTTGAAATACATTTGTCTTTTTCTTTTGGATTCTACTTTAAAGGTTCTGTCTTATGTGATAAATAGTTGCTGATCCATCTTTTATGGTATTTAAATGAAGGCTGGGTATGCAAAGAGGAAGAATTGGAATAATTCATTTCTTAAAGAGATTCACTTAAACTTTATTTGTCCTGTTCATGTAGAGAATGAAATGATCTATTGGTCCAATATGCATCAAGGAGAAATATGTTTTAAATGTATGCCTTTTCAGTTGGAAATGTGTAATTTGCATATTAGGCCACAGGTGATGTCATAAACAGAAGATTCTACAGACACATTTAAAACATATTTTTCTCCTAATTTAGACATGTACTTGCAACTCTGCTAACACAATCTATAGATCAATTTCAATCATTTAATATTTTATTTTCTACATTCATAGTAAAAACAATGGGGGTTGGATAAAAACTCCCACCCTGCAAAGTGTCTGGAGTTTTATAAAAAAAAAGACGCTTTGCTATGTATAATACCGGTTGCTTTTTTGTATACATAAGCTGCGCAGGCGCAACGAGAGCCAACAAAATATAAATCGACGCACTCACCGTCTATATCGCAGACCCCCGAAATTCATCGGCGATGTCTGGACTATACACTGGCGCACATGCCGATTGCGCCAGTTTATACATGTCCCCCCCAATGTGCTCTACTTTTTGCACTATAAACAATGTTTAGGGGACAGCAACCCTTTAATAAAAGGAGATTTTTGCTTTTAAACCCCGTCTTGACGTTGGTGTGCTCTGGGGTGTGTTTGACATGGATGCTAAGCAGCAGCAGGATATTAATATATACAGAACATTCTTTTTAAGCTAATGATTTATTCGATTTAGTGTTGTGTAAGGCAGTGAAATGTACTTGGTTAGATATGAATATGAAAGCAACATAAGAAATTCCTAGAAGGCATCTTCAACAATATCTGTAAAAACGTTATTAGCTAAAGAACAAATGAAGATTACACTGTCTTTATAGCTTCTATGCACACACTGGGGCTATATTGTTAAGCTTAATTTCATCTCATTTCCTATGTTGACATTTTTTTTTCGCGCTCAGTTATGGATTTTTCTCCTTTTCCTCTAGAAAATTGAAGCTACAGAGATTAGGTTCTATCCGAGTATGATTTATAAACCTGTTCTATTCCAAAATCCATGCTTGTTAGAAAGCTTATTTTAACCCAACAAAAGGGCCTCATTTTTTTCCGTTTTTTACCGTCCGCGTTGCTCTTAGCTCTGCGGCGTAACAGGGAAAAAACCCCGACTTTTTCCCCTTTGTAAAATTACTTTTGTTGCTAATCATGATATAGAGAAAGTCTATATTCCAGTTTTGATCAGTTTCATACATTCTAGAGAGAAAAAAAATAATGAAAAAGAGTATGAGGTCAATACACAAGAAAGAAAAAAAAATGCAGTCAGGTCTGTTTCTCGTAGAAAATCTGATTAGTTCTCAATTTTCAAGTCTTCAACTCCAGTCCGCAAGGAAATACATTTGGCACAGGTAACCCCCCTGTGTTAAGGTCCCGGCCAGTCTATCAGTACATATACAAAATATTTATTAAAGAGCCACTGTAATTTCATTCTTACAGGTTCTTCTGTTATAGAAGCACATGTGAAAGTGTAGTGTCGCTAATATGGGGATAAAATGGTATTTTTTAAGGTACATGCCATTTAATGTGCCGCGTGGCAGACGCCAAGCTTCACTATGATGCTTGTAAGTGATCTGGTCGCCGACAGTCACTCTGCTAGATATTCATTACTACACATTGATATTACTAATTATGTTTACATTATAAATAGAGGGGTCCTCAAAGAAACACCCTTCTGTAATTTAATGTAAAATCAAGAGAGAGGTTTGGTTCCCACCAGACATTAATATTGACAGCGTCAGCAAGCCTACTCCCAGTGCAAACCCAGAGTATATCTGTAACTACATACAGCAAGTTGCCCTATGTTTTTTTTTACTTTTTGCTCCGATTATGGAAGCAGACATTTTAGAAAAATAAACCTGTTAGAGTCACTCGAAACCCTTTAGAGCAGTGATGGCAAATGGTTTTATGCCTGAGTGGCCATTGTTCTGTAGAATACCAAGTTAAAGATCTAATTTTCCATGAGATTACACTTCTCTCTCCAATTTCCAGTGCTAAATATGCTCTTTTTAGTTTCCCCTTCTATTATTGTTTCCTTTCTTATTTGTTGCCCCATCTCATTGTCCCCCCATGTGCTCCAGTTAGCTCCATGGATGATGATGGTGATCATGCACTCAGAAGCTTAGTGCCTCCCAAGTGTCACAGTTGGCACCCCTGCCATAGGTTCCCCATCTCTCCTCTAGAGCAACAAAACTTTATTTATTTTTTTCCACTTGGCCTTGAAATAATAATATCTGCAGACATCCTAAATGCTTTTCATACTGTCAACAGAGTACTTTATGGTAATATGTGATAATGGCTTTTCAAGGCTCCACTTAATGTATTTATCTCTGGAATAAGTATAAAACAAGATATGTCTGAAATGCATTTCCTTTTCTTGCTAACAAGTTTGAAAATGTTAATTCTATGCACGAATATATAATGTTTGAGCAGAAATATGGTAATCCCTGCAATAAAAGTTGTAGAAAAAGCTAAAGCGGAAACTAAAAAAGTCTCAGGTTTTTTTGGGGGGTTGAGGGTATTTAAGGAGGAGATGTTACCTAAGACTAAGTACCACACAAACACCAAACGTGAACCTAACCACTGCTGGATGGTACTTGCAGTATTTTATTTTTTGCAATAAAAATGTTTGTTTTTTTAATAAAACTTTGAGCTTCCCCAAGTTTTTCTGCTCCCCAGTATTCTACCAGGACATGCGCATATATATATTCTGTAGTTTTCAAGTATATCCTCGACGTGTTACTTTTTTTTACCCAATATCCAGGGAATGTTGGTGATACCCAGTTTAATGGTACTCATTTTAAATACCTCAGAGGGATGACAGGCTGGGTCAACCCTGCCAGGAACTGAACCTGCAACCTCAGGAGCTGAACAGATTCTAAATTAGTCCACTGAGCTATCCCATTTGCAAAATGAATGATGCTGTAGAGGCTGAATTTTACAACATTACATGTAGACTTTATTACTCTATCAATCTAATCTATCATCTATCTAATCATGGGAATTACAATTCATTGTAGACTGGGGCAGTTGTGGCTAATCTTTGCCATCCCCCAGCTATGGGAAACTAAAGTTCCCATTGTGCTGAGGATCAGGCTGTCTGAGCATCATCCTACCACCGTCATATTTCTTGCCCATTTATGGATAACCAACATTTGCCTCTTCATCCCACAAAAAGTAGGCAAGTCGAAGGAGATATTCTAGGGGGATAGAGGTTAATTGGCCCGTGGATGTCAAACAATGATAGAAATCAGAAAACACAAGTTCAACCAACTTTTTAATCATGGTGTTCAGAACTGGATCTTTTACTGATGGCTATAAGAAAAGTGAACACCTCTACCCCTGTGGCCTGAAATGTAAACCCTTCTAATTAGGCACAGGTTAAAGAGTGGAGTCCAAGCTGGATGCTTCTCGAATCCTATTAACTTTATCGCTCTCTGTCTGGATGTCTATATCTATCTATCTGTTTATTTATCTGTTAGCTAGAATGTCTTTCTTTCTTCTTTTTTTGTTACATTCTTTGTTTCTTTTTCTTTCCTTTTCTCCCTTTCTTTTTCTTGCTTTCTTCCCACTTTCCTTTCTATCTTTTCAACAGAGTTCCCCGTGATTCTGTTGTGCTTCCCAATTTTTATTAATACAATTGTTTGCTTTTTTATGGTTAATATAACGTTTTTTTTTTTTTAAATTTGAATGCCTGGTAACCATTCCCCTCCCCAGAGGGAGCTATTCACTAAAAACTGACCTGGCACATGAACCACAAGTGACTTGCAATAAACCGGCATTGGCAACCGAGTTTGGAAAAGTTCCCCAAGTTCCATAACTTTCCCGATACTGGGTTTTTGCAGTTCACTCAGCAGTTCACTTCTAGCAAAAGACTCCTTTGTGTCATTATCCGAAATTAAATTGTGGCTTCAAAAGAACATTTGTGATTAAAATAATATAGGGGGGGGGGGAGCACATCTTTTGGGCATGATAATTATTCAGAGTGTTCTGCAATTGTATTATTCCAGTTTTTGCTCAAGTTGAAATTATTAGTTTTGTCATGCTCTCTCTTTTGTGACGATCCAGCTTCCGAGGCTCACCTTAATACAACTGTTTGACATTAGAAGCCTCTCCTGAGAGGAAGAAAATCATTCCGAAATGAGACGGACAAAGGTTATTAAATTGACAGTTAAAATTCTGATCCTGCGTATATTCCTTTACCCCTAATTAAATGTCATCGAACGTGATGTGGATTTTTTTTTACAGCAAATAGACATAAATCCGACGTCTGAGGCATCTTAAACCATAAAGCGTTAAACCACTTATAGATACAGGCAGAAGAAATGATAGTCCTTATCTTTATTGCGCCTGCTATATTTATATTCCTTTGAGTTAAAAAAATCCCCCAGTTTTCTGTGTAATATGTATCACTATTTTAATGGGGTGAATAAGGTAAAGTATTCTTTAAAAAGGCCCTGTTGTTTCTGAATCTTTCTACATGCACAAGGAAGATAATGATATATAATGTCCCAACCTCTTGGAGTACATAATCTCAACACATTTTGACTGTCAGCTTCTCTTCGTTGAGGTTATCGGCTCATATTTCTAATAGTCAAAGGTGTTGTCACATTTTACCAACCCCCCCAAAAAATATCTCCGCTTAGATTTTATCTTACCAGAGTTAGGGTTTGCTAAGCCCTCTAATCTCTGTGTTTCATAACTCGGCAAATATCTTATGCACGGGTTCTAGACGTTTGTGGAACACCTAATAAAGTTCATTGTTCGTCAGGCATATTTTACATATATTGTTAAAATCTGTTATTCTGTTCACAGATCCGGACATACAAGATCAATAAAGACCACATAGTGTCAAGCCCAGAAGATGTATCTTTCCAATTTTCAGATTACCCGATAACCTTTCAATAACACATACAAGTGTATATATATTTGAATTATTGAACCTAAATAATTCACAATGCATTCATACATTGTTGCAACCAATGTGATCCAGCCAGGACTTTTTTTTATCACAGTAAACTATGTTATCTTGCAGTGGCCATCTATAAAAAAAAAAAACAAGATACAACTGAATTGGTATATTACATATATTTAGGAATGATAAAGGTCTGTGTTAAAACAAAAGTGTAGCAGTTTCCATTTGTGAAGCCTTTGTCGTCAGGATAATGATAATTAACACATAAATATTCTGTATAAGGACAAATGCCCTCATTTAATTAAAACTAACCTGTTGACCTTTTAGATTTATACTATATTATTCTTTATAAAATGCCTATTTGTATCATTATCCTACCTTTGGAGGCATGTTTTTCATAATTCTGAGCCTTGATATCCTCCATGAAACTCAAGTTACGAATCCTTGAGTCTTTTTTCTGCACAATTATTCACTCCCCTATCCAGAGACATTTTTCTTACATCTTATTGTCTGAAGCCACCAGAAAATGTAACCTTTCACCAAAGTGACAGAATGAGGGGATAGCTATGCAAATCACACACAAGATGTCTCTCCAGTAAGATGAGCAGTTAGGAAGCGAACAGAATCATTTTAACACACTACACATAAAACTCGAGACATTATATTTTAAAGTCCATTTTCGATTTCTTTCAATTTGTTATGATGATTGGACCCCCCCACCCCCCATGAATTTTGTCTTTACAAACATATCGGAAGCCTTTCGAGCATTATCAAGTGTCAAGTATCAAGTTCACTCACTTACATTAGTTTCAGAGACACAGGGCATCTCAAGAGGATCTTGGAAAAGAGTGTGGGGAAAAAGTAGGAGAATAGCTGTAGGCCACAAAAGGAATGTATTTTGGTGCATTTTGAACATAATGTTTGAGAAAGTGGAATCAGTAGAAGGTAGAAGGAATTCCAGTTGGTGCAGCGAGAGACAAAGTGGGATTGTTCTAGGATTTTTGTGGCTTCTTGGGGCGAGGAGTGGGTAGGTATACGCAATTACTTTTAGCTTTAAGTCGCAAGATTTGGTGACTAGATGTAAATGATAAAGGATGATCTCTGGGCAGTGGGCCAGGTCGATCAGAGGGATTGTGACATTATCAACGAATAAGGCTAAAAGAAAATATTTCATCAAAAGAATATAATAAGGATTAGTTAAAACGGCATCTTGGTGTCACTCTGGTCTACAAACTGATCACAGAGCAGTAGGACTTTTTCACCCTGGACCAGCCTCGCCTCTGTTATGTTGAGCTTCGCTGTTCTGACCAGCCATGGGCAGGCTATCGGTAGAGACCGTGACACTTGCTTCCTGTACCATGACACTTGCTTCCTATAGTGTAATTATTCCCAATGACAAATTCCTCTCTATTGCTTATCGTGAGTACTAGCTGAGAAAGGACATCAATTGAGGAATAGGAAGTTGGCTATTGATTATGAAAAGAGGTTTTTTTATGATCTTCAAAACATGAGTTTGAGTAGGGTTAATTCATGAATATTATAAGTCAGCATCCATTCGGAATTTACTACACCCTGGGTTTGTCTTGAGGATCACACGAATTATTATTGAAGCATTATTAGGCCATCGTAAGTTAGATACTATGGAAGTAAATCAATAATTTAATTTAGTTTTGACCCTGAAATAGTATGAGTAAGGTTTATCATGTGCAAAATTAACGGCCTGCCATGTGGTGCCTTAATTTTTCAAAATGAGCTGTATTTTCTGCTAAAAACCCACAGATTTGACAATTCCTTGAGTTTCTGCTGAATATTCTTTGCTTGTGCTCTTGTTCCTGCACCTATTGCTGATGCTTAATTATTTCAGAAGACGTTTTCTAGGAAAAGATGACAGTTTTAAGTTCTCATTAGGCTGTTATATACTAGGCTCTTATCAATAAAAAGGCAGTGTGGGTGTCTAATTGAGTACAATAAACGGCATGCCCTTTCTTAGCTAGGAATAAACATATATATTTTTTAACTCTAACCTCTTTTACTATATTAAGGCCACCCACAATATTGTTTTTAACTCTTGAAAGTTTTCTTATTCTGGCAAATGTGTGGATACCACATAAATTAATTATGCATAGAGATGTTTGGGATACGTTTGAGGGTGTGCTCTATAGCACGTTGTCTCAGTGTTGATACCTCCTTCCTTTATTCTCCCTCCATTTAAATAATATCAGCCCTTACAAGCATTATTTTCAACTGTCAAATTATGTTCAAGATTAAACTGAGAGGATAGTCTCTTGGTGCATCTGCACCTACTCCTATAGCCACCCAGGACCTGATTACTGTGGTCAGCATTCTTGGAATTATTGACCTTTTTTGCATGTTTGCTCCCTGACCAGAAGTAGGCATTAATATTGTTCATAGTGGACATTTACTGGACTTTTTTTTATGGACAATTTAATGATGTTATATAACCCATCATCGGTAATGACACAGACATTGGTGTCCTTTACTCCTTGACCATGTCCTCTTTTTCCCCCCCTAATTCTTGCTAAAAAAAAAGAGTTCTTGTTAAATACACAGTGCTATGAAAATGTGTATGTTTGTCCCCTGATGCACACCCAGACTATTCTATCTTAGCCCAACTTATTCAGTTGGCATTCTACTAAACGGAGTCCATTTATTTTACTCTCACTTGTTTCTTCTCATATCATTCTCAGCATCAACAACAACCTTCTCATTATAAGTCTAAAATATATTACATTAAGGAGTTTTAGCTAAACAGTGGGCATCTATCTACCTCAGAGTTGACACAGTGGGTAAACACTGTTTCTATGATCCAAGGAGCACACTTTAAGAGGGAAGAAGACGAAGGAAGAAGAAGCCGGTTTGAGCACGCAAGCAATGGTGGGATAAAATGTCTAGTCAAAGTGTCAAGTCTTTCATACCTATCAGAAAGTGTTGTCCCCCTCTTTTATCTAAGTTGCATAGTCTACTTGTTGACATGGCAGCGGGTGGACCGAGGAACGTAACCATCTTCTTCAAATATAATTTCACAGCATCCTGTTTTTTGTGATTCTCATTCATTTACAAATGTTTTGTCTATCAATGAGTTAAGTAGCTCTTGACCATCAAAATATATGTACCCTTATTTTTTTCCCCATGATGAACTTAATTGCAAATCATATAGTTTTTTTTTTTTTTTTTGAAGTTTAGGTTTGGGATTGAATGCTTTATAATATTTTCACAGCACGGTTTCCTCATTCCATGTTTTCATCAACAAGATTTATCTTTGAAATCCATCTTCGAAAGCCAGAAAATGAGTAGTGGGAATAATTTGCTTCTTATGCCTTTTTTTTTTCTCTTCCCCTCCAATTGATGTGTTATGAACATGTGGAAAGTGTTTGCTTTCAGAGTCTGTTATTTATTTTTACTTTAACAGTATGTTTTTATAAATAAATTACTTATAAATAGCAAAAGCAGCAAAAAAATAAATAATAAGAGAACGAGATTGCTTTATGTTATTTTGTATATTTTTTTTGTCATGTTATTTTCAAAGATCTCTGTGTATGGCAATGTGAAATATTTTCTTTCATTCATATTAACATCGGTGCCCTTATTATAAAAACTCATTTATTTGATAGTTTTTTTTGGAAATCATTGTTTATCTAGGTGAATAGAAGTATTTTTTTTTAATTTGTGTTTGTTGTCTTTGAAATTTAGGAGGCAATATTTAACCACTCCCAATAAATCAATATGTATTAAAAAAAGGTGGAATGCAATAAAAATAATAGGGTGAAAACAAAAGAAGAAAATCAAAACCAGAAAATAAAATAAAACTAAAATAGGATGAAATGATGTAAAAATAAAGATAAAACAGAAAATAAAATAAGAAAAAAAATAGGCAAAAAAAAATAATTTTTTATTTGTTCTTGTTTTTGAAATTTAGGAGAAAATAAATATAATAAATCAGACTAAATTAAAAAGAGGGAACACAAAATAAAAAATATAGTGAAAATAAAGTAAATAGAAAGTAAAATAAGATAAAATAGCACTGGTAAATAGAACTGATTATTCTATTGTTGACAAAGTATTCAACATGGTGAAGTCATCCTGGAGACCAATGGAAGCCAGTGGAATATGTTTGTTGATTGTTTCTCTTTTCAGATTTTTTTCTAGAAAGTGCTCTACATATTTAAAGGGACACAACACTTTTTTTAAAAACATATGCTTCTAAAAAAGAGAAGTGCTCCTCATTTGTATCTTTAGCATGTAAAGCTTGCTTAAATTCATCCTTTCTGCTCAGGCATAGTTAATAAGAATTTTGGTGTGTGGTCAGCCAATCACAGCGGCCATCTGGGTGGGTGGGGTTTGTGTTTGTGACTGTTTTTTGCGACCATTCAATTGTGGCAGTTACAGCGCTGACAGTTCAGCATGGCCTTTTTTCATCGATGAATTGTCAGCCCTGACACTACTAACTATGACCTTGTAACCCCCCCTACGAAACTAATCCCCTCAACCCTAAATTTAACCCCTAACACTAATACAAATCCTAGTAGCAATACTAACTCTAAAAGTAACCACTAATACTAACCCTAAAACTAACTCCTAACGCTCAAACTAAACCCTAATACTAAACCTAAACAAACCCTAAAACTAACCTAAGCTGCTGTAAGTGCCTCAATGAAATAGCTGCAATGAAGAAGCTGTGAAGAACAGTCCCATTCCACGTCTGGGGTCAAACCAAATAATGAAAATAATGAAGATGCAATATCACACAGAGACCCCCTTTCAACTTCATTAAAGAGGTTTAATCCGGAGCTTGGTAATAGGCAAATGGAAACACAAGCAAACAGAAAAAGGGTCAAAGATGGTCAACGAAATGCGTTGGGCACGGCATACACTATATGCTAACACTGTCTGGATCATTGTTGTGGGTTCAGTTCTAATCTGAAATAAAAAGGAAATAGTTTTAACTCACATACAAATGAGTCAATGCTCAAAGAATCATACCAGATACCTTAAAGAAAAAGAGAACATTTAAAAAAAACCTACTCCTTTTACGGCACAAATTAATAGTTTATGACCACTGCAAAATACCATGCAAAAAAAAAAACAGCTGGCTTTTTAAAATATTTTTTTTTCAGCCCTAGCATTATTTTTTATAGTATATATATTGATTTTAAAATTAAATATTGTATAAGAGCTCGGCTTTAAAGAACCGTTTCATAGAGTATTTAATAAATGATTCAGAAGCAGTAAAAGCAGATAGCATGTTGCGCACCTCTACACTGTCAAACACATATTTATTTATCATTTTTTCAGGCCGTGGCACAATCACCTTCTCTCCCTAGTAAATAAAATAAAATTGATTTTAATATGACCTCAACGTAATAATAACCAATACGCTTCTTTTCTTCTGCTATCGGCCAGCTGACCATCATTTGGAGCTCAGGCAGTCAGTAAAAAATATTCCTTTACACAATATTTGGTCTCAATGTGATGTATTGACATTCCTCTTCTCTCCGGAAAGAAGTGACCTTTATTTTCCTTATTGAATTCTTACAAATATATAATGCTACCTACGCGTTTCTCACATACAAAATATCCAAGGCTGAAACAAAACACACATACCAAAAAAAATAATAATATATATATCAGTGGGGGAATTCATTAATGTATACAACCCTGTATAGTGAAAATACCATGTCTTCTCTCTCTGAGTTCATGCTTTTTTGGTGATGAGCCAACATCACCCAAACAGGAATCTTAGCTAAACGGTTTGAATAAAGCAAACTTGTCTTTCCCCCCATAGTTACAATCCTGTTCAAATTCACCAGTTATGCTTACGTTGACCAGTTAGAAGATGTTTACTTTTTTTCCCCCTTAAAGTTAAGTTGTTGGACAAAAGGAAGAAAAGTGGAGCTATCACCATGGAAACTAGAATGTTCCTGTCGATTGCTCTACTCTTAGAATGTCATCTCCTCCCCAACAGCAAATGTCCTCCATCAATAACTTCCACTGGCTCTTCGTGGTTTCTGACTGGCTATTGCAAACGCTTTACCCTGGAGCCTTCTGCATCATCCTATTGCATCCCACCTTTTTATTTTGTCATCACAAAGTTTATGAAGAGTAATGGCTTTAGAGCCCACTGCTTGAAATTCTCTATAACTTTAACAAGGATGATCGATGCAACCAAAATGTATTTATGTAACTGCTGCAGTAACACACGGACATGCTGTGCCAAGGGGAGGGCTAGGAAGGGGGGCAGAGGTTATGAGGAGCAATCGCCCCTAAGGCCGCCCTCAGCCTTAACTCAATGGGCTAGGGATGCACCTCTTTTCACTACTTAATGCCCCTGTGCCTAGGCTTCCAACTGCAACAGAAGGGCAAAACCACATATTCCCTACCAGCTTTGTAGAATGGCCGGGAATTATGGTATTTGTAGTATACAAATGGCTGGAGGGCCACCGTTTGATGCCCTGGCTCGCGTGTAACACTTTTGATCTTTCTATCCAATTGTTTTTCCTATCAATCTCTGTACCTTTTCTGTCAAGATATCTGTCCTGCCTGTCTGTCTCTGCCTATCCTGCCCATCTATCATTTGTCTGTATGTCTATCTCTGTGTCTAACTGTCAAAATATCAGTCCTGCCTGTCCATTTGTGTCTGTCTCTGTTGATAATGGGTAGGCTAATGAAATTGGAAAAGGGGACACAAAATAGTTTATGCGCCCCGAGTGTTGCCAGTCCTCCTTGGTCTGTGCCATGCCAGATTCCAGAAAACAAAGATGGCACCCAATAATGTTAATGATACTGGTCTATTTAAATGGCCCAAACACTGCAAATCTTCCAGTGGGCATTTTCCAAAATGTAATTGTCAGATCCTCCACCCCCTCATTGGGCTCCCTCCATTCACCTCTGTGGGGGTCTTCCCTCTAGTATCGGAGTGGTTGCTCTGAGCCGCAATCACCTCCTCAAGTGGGCAACAACTTGCTCATCCGTCCTTTCATCCGATCAGCTCATGCCCAGCGGTGAATACTAGCCAAGGGTTGTCAGAATGGATTTTTAAAGAATTAGCGATTGTCTATCTTGGTTCTAATCCTGTTTTGTTTTTTCTTCAAAGATCACGTGGTTTGTATTTATTGTCCCACAATTGTGTCTTTATTTAATCTAGCATTGCCTTTCTTTAGGACTAGATAGGACATGGAAGAGTTGTGTTGCCCTATTGCTTGAAGGTTCTGGATTATTTCCCCCGACATTAGTCTGTTTTTTAAACAATGGCTATTTTGGGTCACATTTCGCAACACTACAACTGTAGTTGAAATAGGTTGTCAAACGTATGTATGATAGTAATCTCTTCTATATCTGTATTAAAAAATCCACATAATATTACCATTTTTTTTAAGCTTGATTATAAAAAAAAAAATGAAATCTATAAAATGTAGACCTGAACATATATGTGATGTACAAGTGCGGACATTGCTAGTGTAAAAAAAAACAATGACGAAAAACAAAACACAAATATTGTTTAAAATTACTTTGAGTAACCTTATCTTCACTTTCATGGTTTGTTCAACTATTCCTATTTGCGTCACATATTTTAGCTCTTTTCATTTTTGAAATTTTTTTCAATAACTCAATTTCACTGGGGAAACAATGAAGGCAATTTGTAGATTGCACTTCCAAAATATAAAAGAAATTGTGACTTATCCCTTCCCCAGCTAGCAGATTGTCCAACAGAAACCTCATTACAAAGTGCTGCACTGCTTGTGTTCAGGCTTGCCTTTTTTTTTACAGGTGTAATAGCCGTTATCCCATGGTGAAAGGCAATTAGTCGTACAAGAATACTCGACATCGTGTGCTGAAAAAACATATTTAAGAATATATAAGTCTACTTAGTCGATATTCACCACAGTTGCACAGATATTTTTTTTTAACGTTAAGCTTTTAAAAAACAGACACTCTGTAGATTTTAAATTACTTACTGTAGCTTCAATACACATTTATATTAATTAATAAGCAAGTTCTTCAATTATAAGTGTTATTTCCAGATATCTCGCGGCTTGACGCGGTTGCTGAACTTACACTGGAGGCATTCGATAAAGGTAGAAAGTTCTCATTTGCTAGATACCTGGGGAAACTTAGAATAATGTTTATTTTGTTTCAGCATGTTCTGAGGTGATTTTTATAATGGGGAAAGGGAGTATAGTATTAGATAACAAGCCTACAACTTACTCAACTGAACGTAACCCTATCTGTCGTTACTTGTTTCTCATCTTACAGTGTGATTGGCTGTACAGTGTATGCAAAAAACAAAAACTGTCTGCGCTTCTCACCCTCTATATACCCTTGTATACATTGTACAGCAACTTTATTAGGGTGAGAAGCGCAGACAGTTTTTTTTTTTGTATACATTGTATAGCCAATCACACTGTATTTGCAGCATGTTCACACCTGTTTGGTAAGCAACATTTTCTACATTTACCTTATTTGAGCCTGTGACTAGCTTAGCGCACCAACATTTTTATTTTCCCTACTAGCTCATATTTGAGGTTGTTGGCTCCTCATTGTCTGGTTGCAGCTTGCTGTTTTAGGGTTAATTGGGAGGCGGTTTAATTGCACCTCTGCCAACACATTAAAAAAGTTTTGGTAGTAGTATAAACTGCTTTGTGTGCCCACTAGATAGGAGGTGAGAGTAGGTTCTCACCCTACTGAGAGTGTGCCTTGACGTGGCAGGTGAGCTTAATTATGTTTTGGCCAATTCATATTACCAAAACCGCTCATTTATAGATTTGTTGCCAACTTTATTAGGGTGAAAGCCCAGACAGTTTTTGTTTTTTATTTCTCATCTTTGCCTACTACGTCTACTATTTCTTCTCCCTTTCTGGTAACTTGTGTTTCAGCTGTCCCCCATTTCGATTTAAAGCTTGTGGGTAGAGCCCTCTCTCTATCATTGGTTTGTCTGTGTCTGTCTTTTTGTATCATGCCCAATGTGTTGTTTTAAAAGAACCCTCCAATTAGCAAACTAGTGCTAGTGCTTCACCATCTGGTGCATATGGATGTTCTATCTATGACATCCTAAAACACATGGATCACATGGCCTTGATGAATGCGATGTCCTCTGAGCAGAAGCTCATCACACCACCTTCCTCCACTGTGGGACTGTGGATCCCGCTACAGTGGACTCCCCTCTGTCACATGGGGCCACTCTGATATCATGGTGATATAGATCAATCCCTAGGAAGAAGACTGCAAAATGCATGTTTTCATGTTAGGTATTGAAAAAAGAAAAATGGAACCCACACCAAAAAAAATTGGAAGAAGTATTTCTATTGACAGTGTTAGCATTGATATGCATTTAGTATTCCAGTTGTAATTCATGTATAAGGATATCGGGGGCTATGGTTATATGAGATTACTGTCGGGTTGGGTGTGAGGCTAAAAAGAGACAGTACAGAATGTGAGTGAGCCAAATCGTTACAGGTAACATGTTTAAATACAAAAGTAAAATATTAGATAAAATGGTAATTTAGCTGTAATTCATCACGTAGTAGTTACCAAGCCGAAATGCAGAAGTTTAATGTTCTGAAATATGTTTTATCAGTTGTAATAGCATCATTCTGTCTTGGTTTAAAAATGATGTCATCCCGATATTATATGTTCTCATTCTCGTTTTTACCGCGATCATTCCTCATATAAAAGGCTCCATCTTGCTGAGACTGACACATATATTGCTTCTGAGCTAGGGAGACAGAGAATCACATTTATCCCAGTGTGAGCAAAGCAATTATTAATTCGAGAATCTTATACTTTCCGATTGAGCCTGAAGACCGAAAGTCAAGCAATACATATTTTTAGGGCTGTAAAAAAAATGCACCGCAATTGATTCACATCTTAGTTTTAATCTATTATTGGTATTCTGCTTTCTTTTTAAACCAATCGCTCTGTTTGAACCGATGATACAAAGGAGATGTAGAGATATACATTTTTGAATCTCTGATATCTACTTCCCATTCTTGGATCTTCTAATCTGTGACTGGTAGATGCAATTTTCAAGTGATGCTCGACAAACCGTCAACATAAGCTATTTAGTCATTGACTGTTTTTCGAAGCACTTATATCAAAGAAACTCTGTATTGTCTAAATCCAGGAATCCTCGCTGAAACGGGCAATGTCTTTGAAAAACATTTTCGGACTAAAGACAAACATATTTTATTATTTTTCTGACTTTTTACTGTTTTTTTAAACATCCTATCCATTTTTGTTTTGATATATCACAAAGGTAGCACTGTAGATCAAAAGGACATGAAATCCCTGGGTTGCATGTAAAAGCACAAGAAGGACCGATGTATAGCTTGCTATGTTTTTAAAAGGTATAAAAAGTATACAAATGTATTGACATTTACTTAAATGGGACTCACAAACAAACTTATATAAATAGGCATTGCGCCCCCAGACCATTTTTATCATCCCCCCCTGGTATTTTCCCATGTTGAACAATGGAATTATCAAGGAATATTGTCTCCGAACAGCATGACTCACAGAAACATGCAGGCAAAAAGGCTGGTGAGTACCCATATTCCGACGGGATACTTACAGTAAATCTTCTTAGGGGGAAAAAAAATACAAGTAACTTCCTCCAGTGTCTGCTTTTGACAGCATTAGCAAAGGCTTGTAAACATGCAGGAAGCAAAAAATTTTTTAAAAAAATCCTCATTTTTTCCCTCTACTAGACCAGTGATATCTTCCAAATGCGGTTTCAGAACATTAGAGGTCATGACCTCCGAGGAGGTGGAGTTCTGCTGTCTCAAAGAAATGTTTCCAGGGTCAATTGCTGAGACTGTTCCACCTGAAGTGAGGCAGTTGGGGGGATAATTGGGGTAGCCTGTTTTAGATTAATGCCTCCTATTTTATTTTTGTTTGTGTATTTTTTTTATTTTATGATAAACAAACCTAAGGTGGAAACAAACCGAAATTGCATTTTGTTTTCCTTCACACTTCAACTTAAATGGTGAGCAGAAGTGAATCCATTCTGAGGGTCCATCCATCTGTCGTAGCGGCACAATGAAGAAGCCCACTCTCTCGCTATGTTAACATATTCCACAGTGAAAAAATACATGCTTTTTGAAGCTCTCTGCAGAATGCAGATAATCAGTATTCTGAAGTGCTTTACAAATTAAAGATCGTCTTGACCAGATAGAGTTATAGCGTTGTAAGGACATTGTGACACAGTAGGAATGGACTGCCCTTTAATCTCCCACTGTGTGAATTATAATGTCCCTAACACTGGAATTTTTTTTTTTAGCTCAATGTTTTTGAGTTTCGGGCTGGAAGAGCAGAAAAAAAAAGGTAATTTGTCTAAAGAACATTACCAGTACTCTCATCTGAATATAACTATAGTCTGAAAATGGACAGTTTTAAATCGTCGTCTTTCTGTACAATTTGCATTTTTTAATCTCAATATTCTATATTAAAGTTAATGCCGTTAAATATGGATCTTATGCAAGGAGGAAACAGTGCTGGGCTGAGCTTGCCTTTCCAGAGGGGTTACAAGTCCTATTTGCTTTGCCATTCAGGCATTTCAAAGAGTTAAGGCCCTCTACCAATGATTTAGATCAAAATTTGGCCATGCAATTGTCCCGTTGTCTTGATGTTCTTGTTTTATGGTTCTCTGGGTCACTGGAGTTAATGCAAACTGCACATGTGCAAAAGTAAACATGCATGATATATGTTCCATCACAATCCTGTAC
The DNA here is from genome assembly GCA_036172795.1 of Pelodytes ibericus. Classification (NCBI taxonomy): domain Eukaryota; kingdom Metazoa; phylum Chordata; class Amphibia; order Anura; family Pelodytidae; genus Pelodytes; species Pelodytes ibericus. The sequence continues at coordinate 73,767,207 of CM069865.1, read as the reverse complement.
TGGATACTAATACTGACAGAAGTACTATGCTTAGCATTATCAACATTCCCCACCTCTGAGGCTCCACCGCTGGTGTCCCAACTACAAGGCCATAAATGGCCCAGCCAGTTTCAGGCACACTGGTCTCTACAGCACTTAAGTTGATATTTGTATTTTATTTACTTACCTGATTCATCCATACTATATGCAGTATATAAATGCAGTATAGTATTAAATTCTGAGTCCTTCATATTAAATGCAGAGTTTCCCTATATTAAATGTTGCGTTACCCCATATTAAAAGCACATTCCCCCTGTTCCAAAAAGGACTGATTAGTTATTATCAGTAGGAGGTGGTGATAGGCTGTGCCAATGCCCTGTCTCTCCTTTGCTGGTAATTCCAGTTGGGGCACACAGACTAAAGATTCTATCCAGGTAGCTCCTATTATCGGATGTGAAATTGTGCCTCCGAAGTCCAAGGACTTTTTCGGAGCATTTTGGTGGCAACACCTACATTTTGTGTTAGTCAGTGAGTCGCTGATGTGCCTCCAAATACGCAAATTGGAAATCATAAATATTGAGTAATTTGCCCTGCCTAAATTCATTTAGTGTCAAAATGGTGTATATTGGGTATAAATAAAATGGTATATAAAGTGCCAGTGTTGGAGTAAGCACTGTCCACTTTATATATTTATTCTATTCTGATTCCTTCGATGGATACATCTTGTGTCGTCAGTCTCCTGTCCTGTGCACAGAGGTACATCTGTGATGACATGGAGATACATGGGTTCAACATGGGTCAACTGGACAGCCCCTGCCACCATGGTAATTGCCCCACTGAATAGATATTAACTACCATAATGTCAAGTGTTGATGGAATTAAGGTGACCATGATTTGTCTCAGAAGGTCCAGGGGGAATATTTTCTCATTTTCAGTGTTAGACGTGACAGATAACCTTTCTCACTAATTTCATGTTGGCCAACCACAGACTCTTCGGCCGTCCTCAGACTACATGTCCTAGCAATCTTAGCCAGCCATTTTGAGATAATGAAATTGACAGCTACACTTGGACAACACTTAGGAGGCTGAGAGCTTTCCAGCCCTGACCTGAGTGGTATTGAACCCCTGCCCTGACCTATGTAGAACGTAGTATTACACAGGAAGATCATGGAATGGAGGGATTTATAATCCTTTGGCAATCTTTCTTCAGGTCAGGCAGGGTGACTTCAATCAGGCTTTGTTATGAAGCCCGGCTAGTGCTTCTACCCACAGGACCAAGTCTTGATTTGTTTTTGAGAGGCCGGGCAAATGCTTTTTATTTAGGGTCAGTCCTAATCAATTCCACGGTAATGAGCTCTAGTTTAGCCATTTAAAAGGAAATTAACATCTTACTACTCACATGCAGTGGTAGAAACTAAACATGACATATTCCTTAGGTGTAATTACAATCTGCTTAAGATGCAGTGAGTACTTGTTTTGTTGCATAACTTTGTTGGGGGGGGGGGGGGGGGGTTGATGTGTGTGAGTGTAGGAGGAACTGGGGAAATATCAGAACAGAGATTGTTATAGCAATGGTGTTATAACACTTATTTTTCCTATTCATGTGGATGTTACTTTGACACGTACCACCTACCTAAGCATTGTTACAGACCATGTACACCCTTTCATGGAAACGGTATTCCCTGATGGCATTGGCCTCTTTCAGCAGGATAATGCTCCCGGCCACAAAGCAAAAATGGTTCAGGAATGGTTTGAGGAAAAACGAGTTCAAGGTGTTGACTTGGCCTCCAAATTACCCAGATCTCAATCCAATCGGGCATCTGTGGGATGTGCTGGACAAACAAGTCCGATCCATGGAGGCCCCACCTCACAACTTACAGGACTTCAAGGATCTGCTGCTAACGTCTTGGTGCCAGATACCACCCCACACCAGTGTCTAAGAAAGGAAGGCCAGCAAGCAATAAATTACACAATTCAAAATAATTCTGGATCATGTCTGAACTTTCACCGGATACAACGCATCACCAAGCTGAAAGGGAGTACAGGCTTTGACAAGCGCCCTATTGCCGCAGGTGATACCAAATTCTAACACTAGAGGGCTCTACTGATCAATTTGCAATGCAGGTTTCAGAGAGAGACCAACAGGCCACGTGACAAGTACAATGAAAAAAATGGTTTTAGAATGAAACCCCGGGGGCCTGAAGGGGTTAAGTACCATAGCTTTTTATTTAATCAAGAATACAAAATATTGCTCCCTGCGTAATGCTTTCTTGTCCATGCCTCAATCTGTCGGAAGTTTAGTTTTATCTACTGTAGATGCAATATAAACTATTAATTTATAAGCTGAGTACCAGATCCCTCTTCAATTATAAATAGTATTACAAGATATCTAGCTGTTTGACAGTGCTGTTTAAATTAAACTTGAAACGTTCAGTATAGCTCCGAAATTCTAATTTTCACTAAGCTTTCCAATTTGCACATTTTATCAGATATCTGTGTTTACATATAATTGTATTTCCAGGTGCTGGTTCTGTTAAACTGAAATAGTCTTATAGTTATAATCATGGATATTGCAGTGATACATTTTAATGTAATTTCCTTTGAAAACTGAAATATTAAACCTCTTCCCCTGCTTTATTGTATTCTTTGACTTACACCCAATGTCAGTCGCTTTGTCTTTCTTCTCCATTGACAATACAATATTACATTTGACACCAGGGGATATCTGATTGAAAAGGGAAACTCATTTAAAACAAAATACATTTTAAGGAAATGAACAGACTCAAGTAATTTATGCTAAATTCTTATTGCAACCTTTTACCAGTGTTTGGAAAAGTAGAAGGGTGTAACTTTAACAAAATTGAAAAACTTTATTTGATGTTGTAATAGTTTTTTTTTATCCATATGTATACCTTTCACTTCCTAGACTGCATTAGGGTCAACTCAAAAAAAGGGAATTGAGAAGGACATTTCAAACTTTAGGCCAAAGTAGTAAGGTTGGAAAATGTTTCCAGTGCAGCTGAATTTCCCAACTTTTCTTTTTTTGGTCTTAAATTTGAAATTCCCTGCAATTCTCTCTTTATTGGGTAGACCCTTGAATGAATAAAAGTGAGCAAGTTTTTGTTTTTTGTCCACTTTGTACAGGCGCACATGGGAGAATTAATTTCATTCAAATATATACGTCCTAAATGTCCTTATTTTGGAGGCGAAGTCCCAATTTTTCACACAAATCTTTTTTTTTAGGAGCTCGGAATGTTCAGTGTGTTGGACTGTATCACAGAGCTCCACAGCCATAACCTCTCAATAAAGTGTGTTTAAACCTCAGTAAATGTGTTTATTTATTCGTTTTTGTAAATACATACTTTATTCTCACTCTAAATGACTTAACAAATTACATGTATAACTATTAATTGGCCAAGTCACTAGAAACTTTCCAGTAATTCTCTGCCACACCCTCAGCTTCTCTCCCCAAAACAACATAGTCTCTCTTTGGCCATATTAAATGTTGGGATGTATTAAAATACTAAACCTGAGCATTCGTTTGGATGGTATCATCCTTCATAATTTGGGTATTGTGTAAGTAACACATAATATATGGCGTTGCGGTCCAGATGAGACAAAAGAAGTGGGAGCCTCATATCACCAGTCATGGTGAGATGAGGCTCCCACTTCTATTTTGTCCACGAGTTATCAGGATGGGCCCAGACATGGGTCCCTAGCTCACTGCACCTAGAGAGAAACCAACCGTACCACACCGACGAGGCTGAAATGTACGTCTGTAGCCATCCATTCCGGGTCTAGACTGGACCTTATGGGTGCGGTAAGTCTGATATGTCAGTGGAGAGGTCGCCTCTGTAATGGTGACTGTGAGCAAACAATGGATGATGCCCCTCCCAAGTAGGTACCATCCTATAGGACAGACTATTTCATTGCTGTCTAATACAGTAAACATAGATAAACTAATATATTTTACCTAACACAGTATTTTCCTCCATTAATATTATTTGTAACGCATACCCTTTAAGAAAAGGGTAGATTTCCTACAGAGATTACTCATTGGCAATATGTGATTTTTTTTATTTCCATTTAAACATTCAACTTTAATTATTTATAATTTTCTGCAATGTTATAGATTTCCGTCATTATTCCTGTACATCTTACTGGGATCAGACCTATTGATCTCTTATGCTTTTGCTGATGCAATCTTAGCATTTTACTATTTGCCAGGGATATTTATTTTGTTCTTGCATGTGATTTATACGGAATGTTCAGTTTAATAATACACCATGAAAGCCCTGTGGTTAGGACCATATGTGTCAGGAGACTGGAAGCATTTCTACCGAAATGACCCAAATTATGTCATGCTGACACTTTACATCGATATTTCAATTTGTTTTTTTTTTCATCTGCGTTGTTCCAATGTCACCCGTGAATGAATTTCAGAAACCATCGAGGTTATATTGCCAATTGAAAAATCCCCACTTGCGGAACACTCTTCTATCTCTGTCTTGAATATGAGAAATGTCTTACTATAAATTTCCTGCAACCTCATGTGGTCCAACTCAATAAATTCACAGTTGCATGACGTTCACTGTAAAGTTAGTTGAGTTTTGTGGAATAAAAATACAACCTATGTGAACTATTCACATATCTAATGAAGCTAGCTGCAACCACACCTGTCCTGGATACTGAAATCAAACTCGATAACCTTTGAATTTGCTACCCTATAATATTAAGCTTGCTGAGACAGGTGGTGCGATTCATGGAACCTTGAAGGCACTTCTTGATGAGGTCCCCTAATTTGACAAATGGAGTTGTGTCAGCTTTGTAGGAGGAGACAGAACTCGTGGGAGCTAGAGACTAGAGATTGGTCGAATTCAAATGAGTTTTAACCCACTACTTTTATGTTGAACCAAGTGAACTTCAGGTTCAGTAGGTAATGTAGAACGACATAAGTGTATAAGTATATTGTCCTCCAGTTCTGTAGAACCATATAGGTTTATAAGTATATTCTTCTCAAATGTCTCTTTATATACGTTGAGCACCAATGCTCTAGAATAAAGTATAGCTACATCCTAACATTAATACAATAAGAAAAACAATAATAATAATTTCAACAACAAACTATTAATAAGGGAGGGTATATACAGATATCATCTGGTTTTCAAGTATGTCCTGTGTATATCATTTTTGCCCAATATTCTGGGGATATTGTTAGTCCTGTGTGCTCTATAGGTGGGCTTAGTTATTTTGTGAAGACTGGATCTCCTACCGTGGATAATGGAGTCCAGAATCAGTAGGTGTAGCCACACACAAGTACAGTAGGTATAGCCACACACACGAGACACTGTCCCCAAAACAGTTGGAGATGGGAACAACTGCAGTGGCAGTGAACGTGTGCATGAGGCAACAAATCCAAAGCAAAAGGGCAAGGCAGAAGACGTGGTAAAAATTGGAAGGTCAGGGCTGGCAGCAAAGGTTCTGGAACAGGGTATCAGGCTAAAAGGTCATACACATTACACAAAACAGAAATCAGAGCACAGAATGTTCAGGAACACAGGTCACACTGAAGGGTAGCTTAAAATAACTAATTTAAAGAAGGAGTAGTGCACACAGAATTTCCTGTGGAAGGAGACACGATCTTTACGCTCTGGGCAAGAGGTAAATTGGGTACCTCCCTTTCAACTTAGCATCCCGTGTACACAATGTTCAATTCATATCTGATCAACCACTTTTATTTTACACGCTCCATCCCTTATTTGGATATTTTTTGTATTGCCAATATTGCTAATAAATGCTACAGTTTTTTAATAATCTTTATGAGAGTCAATGCATGCCTAGGTTTCATTAGCATGGCTTTTGTTGTGCAGATCGGTTAAAGGCAGGATGACTGAATAAATTGAAGTTCTCGGAGACCATTTATAATATGTGTTTGTTTCCATCTCAGAATAACCTGAAAGTGATTTGGGATCCTGCGTGGAGCACAAATGGAGGTTATGCCCTTGTAGATATAGAAAACACTACTACTCCTCCATAGCTCATTGTACTCGCTTAATGAAGGATCAGATGTCATTCTGAATAACCATGGAGGTTTTCCACCTTAGACCAGCTGTGAATCCTACTCAGTAGGTCTGATGTTGTAGCCTGTGGGGTTTCTGCTGTATTATGTCCTTGCCAATTTTCTATTTTTTTTTCCTATACACATGATGCTTATGTTACATTTTGTAGCAAGTAAGATGGTATCAGGCAATCTCACCTCTTTTATTGATAGAGATCATAAAAAGCTACCTTGCAAGCAATCATCGACAGAAAGAAAATATGGTCAAATAAATTTATAAAATAGAAGGGAATGATGAATAGATATTTACTTCTCAAAGTATAAAATAACTTATTGTACATGTCTGATTTGTCTGTGGTAGTTTTTTAAATATTGGGGGCAGTTAATTAAAAGGTGAATTGTGTTTGATTGGCAGAAGGTTATCCCAGATATAAGATAAGGCCAGAGGCTAATAAAAGTACCTAGAAAATTGGGCAGACTAGATGGGCCGAAGGTCACGTGATCTGCCAGCGTTCAGACTCCAGAGACACGTGGCAAGTACAAGAGGCAGCCTGACAGAATGTATATACATAGACATCCAGCTGCCGACCATTAGACACCAGGAAAGTTCAAGATGCAATCTGGGTGCTGGGCAAGTCATGTGGATGCAATCTGTGAGCTTGGGCAAGTACTTGGAATGCAATAGGAGTGGCTGTTTGGGGGTCAATATGGCACATAAAGGCTGTTCAGGGGGCTAAGATGGCACATAGAAGTTGTTTGTAGGCAAATATGGCACAGAGATTCTAGGGACTACGATGGCACAGAAAGGCTCTTTGGCCTAATCTGGCACAGGCAGGCTGTTTGGTGGAATATATTATACAGGCATGCTGGTTCATGAAAAATATGGCACATACAAAATAATAATTTATGTTTAATTGAATTATTGCATCACGTGGGCATGTTAAATAGATATGGTTTAATGAAAGACTATAAGTAAAGTAACTTACTGAGCTCTCTTTACTTCTTATAGCTCTTTCAGGCGGACGACATGTTGTTCAGAATCATAGGTCAGATCACACAGGTTTGACTCAAGATTCTTACAGATATACATGGAGGACAGTCTATTCTTTAATTCAAGCATATCTATTAAAAATGCCTACACTTGATGTAATCTTTCAGTTAAAAGATACATACACCTTTTGCCTTAAGTTGTCCTTTAAATTAAAATGTAATCCAACAGACCCCACCCTTGCCTGGTTGTGGTGCATCCCATGTACCATCATCACACCAGAAATTAAATTTTAATTTTATTTAAAAAAGGAAATAATATGTTTCTGTGTTAAAGATGATGTAATTCCTCATCGAAAACATGCACCCAACTGAAATATTTTAATTTCCATATTTATATATTTATCTCCCTGGTTTAGTGATTGTGTATACATAATATCTCTCTTTCTCAACCCGTAATGCGCAGCGACCAAGCAGATTTAATAAATCAGCTCAAACGTTTTACTCACTCCTGCCCACGTATTTGGAACCAACGGCTTAAGTTGTAGCTTCTACCTAAGGCCACGGAGAAGAATAATTGCAAATGGAAGAGAAAAAAGCAATATCTAAACAGTAAATAAGTTAGTAACGTACCTGAAGCTGAGCGAACATTATGAAATAAGGGAACTGGGGATTACAGAGAAACCTTTGGGCGACGACATTGCCATGTCAATAGGGGAGCAATTTCTCTGCTTACGTGTAGTTTCGCCGGTAAAATTGTCTTCTACAATTTAAGTAATAAATGCCCTTTAGTGAGACTAGAAGGTTTAACTCATTGAAAGCAAGAGGTAAGAGCAAATAAACTCAAACCTATGTATTGACTGAACTCGACCGGTAGCGTGGCTTTTTATAGGTAAAGTACTAAGAGGACATGTTCGCAGTACTGTTGCTTAGTTTAACAAGTTGAATAAAGGGATATATACGAGCTCTGACTAAAGTCGTAAACTGTTTTCATTTTTTTTTATTGTTGTAAATTTGAAAAAAAAAAAATCCAGACATTAATATGGCGGTCTACTTTCCATGTGGACTTAAAAAAATATATAAATATATCTAACCAGATACAAACTCTACAACTAGCTTATAATATGATATATTTGTTAGTTTTAATAATGTAAGTATCTAATTCGTTTTTAGATCTCAGTGGTAGGTGATCTTATTTTTATGTTATTTTGATGCTAGGCTAAGTTGTAGGATGTTATGGGTACTGGTGGTGGTGGTGGTGGAGAGACTAAGATGATAGGTACAAGAAATTCTTTGAAATACATGGAGGCTGCTTATTCACCAACAGTTGCAGTTCCTTTCCAGTAGCTTGCGTTTGGGTGGACTTCGACTATAAGAAATCTCGATCCCATCCTCAGAAGATGATTCCATCCTAGGATGCGGGAACTCCTGAATCATGGCCTACTGCTCATCAGCAATTCAGGAGAGACTCTTCCTTCTCTGTCTCCGATCTATCTATCCTCTCCTAGGCACCATTACAAGGAAGAAAAATCCATGCTGGAGGGGAACCTATTACGGATTTACCACTGTTATGGGGAAATTAATTCCTAGTAGCTGCTGAACCAAATTAAAAGGGAATGCACTGTTTATTCCCCCGAGGGGTCAATACTTATATGAATATATAACATATTGAACTTCAAGACAAGTACAGAAAAAGGCTCAGATATCTCCATCCCATCCTCAGACGATGATACCATACTAGGATACAGGAGCTCCTGAAACATCGCCTGCTGGAGGGGAACCTATTATGAATATACCACTGTTATGGGGAAACTAATTCCTAGTAGCTGCTGAAGCAAATTAAAAGGGAATGCACTGTTTATTCCCCCGAGGGGTCAATACTTATATGAATATATAACATATTGAACTTCAAGACAAGTACAGAAAAAGGCTCAGATATCTCCATCCCATCCTCAGACGATGATACCATACTAGGATACAGGAGCTCCTGAAACATCGCCTGCTGGAGGGGAACCTATTATGAATATACCACTGTTATGGAGAAACTAATTCCTAGTAGCTGCTGAAGCAAATTTAATGGAATACAATGCTTCTTCCCCGAGGGGTCAATACTTGTATGAATATATAACATGTTGAATGTCAAAACAAGAACAGAAAAAAGCTTGGCTAGTAATTATCCACGTTAAACACCATAACATATAGTGTGCCTTATGAGAAGGCATCATATTTTTTATTGCCTTCTTTAGCATCGTCTACAATTATTAATATACAAAATAACTACACCAAAGATGCCATTATTGAAATTTCCACTCGTTTTAAATTTACAGACAGAGCATATTTATGACACTGTCCCTCATTCTCTTTGTTATTAACTGTCTATAAAATAATCTCTCTCTTCATACCTTCTTTCCTCTGTAACTTACAGGGCTGGGAATCTTGGAGTGCTTCCCAGTTTTCTGTGGCTCTCAACCATCTGACTGCTAAATAAAATATTCCTTCATTTATACAAACATCTTATAATTTTTTTCTGCACTTGAATTTAATGGCGGCAGTCTATAATAGGAAAGCTATGTTAGTTAATCAGTTTATTTATTTGCTTGTATAATTCACATACGTCCATCTCTCTTTCATCTGTTGTATGTCTCTGTGCTTCGTGTAATTTCAGTCTAGAAAAAAAATGAAATTGTTTTTCATTGACTGGGTCATAAGTTTGATTTAAGCTGCTAGTTCCGTTGTGAACTGTATGCCGCTCTGCTGGTGGATTTAATTATCTCCGAGGGCTTCCAAAATTATCAACTAGCACGCCTGTATTAAAAAATAAAAACAAGATCCCACTCCAAACATTATTGGGAAGATTAATTTTCAAGATCTCTACAGAAATATAGGGGGATTTGTTTGATATGGATGACGGTGATTGAGCTTTTTTTGTAACTTCTGACACTTTGCTCTATTTTTGGCAGAGGTTCCCCGACACAAAATCAGGCACTTTTCAGCACCTGATTTTTTTATATATAGGCTGCGCCAGCGCAACGAGTGCAGACACATCCTAAATCTACGCCTCTAGACAACGTAGACTCACGTGAGTCTGCTTTACACATTGGTGCACACGCCCCTTGCGCCATTATTTGGCGCAATCTGCAGGTGCGCCATGTTTATACATGCCCCCCCCATAGTGCAGACCAACTCCTTATAAAATGATTTGAACGATATTCGGGAATATGAAGGAAGCCGCTTTGAGGCTCACTGGGATAAAAGCTAAACCGCGCTGGGTCTCACACTGGGCGAAAAGTGTTTTATGAAAAACTAATTATTGTTATTATTAGTGGAAATCCTTAGGTTTTTATGCAATAAATGTTTCCTCACACCCAAATGTCCTATCATCTGCACGTATTTTTCTAGAATTACACTTTTATCACACAGGGTCTATTTTAAATGGTACAAATCTCGAACAATTGCTGTGTTTCAAAGAAGAGAACAGGAAAAGGACTAGACCAAAATATAAATAATACAACAAAAAGAAACTAATAAAGCAGTTAAAACGTTACTTATATTATTGTTATCATTAAGAACACACTCAGAGGTAACAAATAACTTAAAACTGTCTGGCCAGTGCTAATTTGTAGCAGCAGGGCATCCCTGTTGTACAGCAATAATAGAAGTCAACAATTGCATAGAATGTCATCTATAACAGCATAAGTGCACAAAAAATGATAATAGTGATAATAAACCATTAACTCTCTATAATAACAACAAAAGAACTGGCACAATCCGAACATCGCAAATCGATGAGCAGAAACAAATATGTTAGTAGCCCTACTCAATGGATCCACATAAAACTTCCTACTGGACATAAGCGAACCAGCCATTAACTGCTATGTAAATTAGATGTGAGAAGACCATGTTACTCCCTATCGGGCTGAATGCTGAAGAGTTTGACCAATATAGCGGATAAACACTGGGGAGAGACTGCTAGCTGAAATGCCACCCTCAGTTCATCCACATGCGTTTCACCACACAGAATCATTTCCCTCATCCATTAAAACCTACATAAATTACTGAAAACCCCCAGGCTGAATTTCTGTGCTGCTCTGTCATGGGTGGGCACCACCAACACTTTGAGTTGAAATGTATTCATGGGTGAGGTTAAGGTCACTTTTAACATAATTTGTGACTGCACTGGACCCATGGATGGGCGCCGTGTCCGTATAAGGACACCAGTGTCTGATGCTAGGTCAGTGAAGGTTCGCCATAATGTCCATTACACATCCACTATGATTAATAATGGTGCCTACCATATCTTTCTATATTCTACCTCTTCTTGACCAGCAGTGTTGGGGACGCATCGGTTCATTTAACTTGTCAGTGTGAGTTGTCTGAAAAGGTGTCTGCACAGTGCTTTTGTTTTGTAAACTGTTCTATGATGAACATAGACATATTTTTCAAGGTCTTATGTGACAGGGACAGACTATTCAATGTTCATCTGTGATGCCTGTGGATATATACAAAGAAAAGATAACCATCAACCCAATGTCGATGGTTACATAGCTATAACAGCGATACAAAGAAACACAAGTATATTACGTCATCCCTCCTCATGGCATTGATTTAGTATCAACTCAGATAGTAAAATAAAAAAATAAAAATAATAATATATATATATATTACATTTTACTTTATAACTCACATTCATGAAAACATAATTTTAGCAAATTCCGCAGTTCTGATTTTGCTATTCAGTCAACGTCCTTAACATTCGTAAGTTTTATCAATTAGTGAAATATTTTACAACAATGGAAAATGGAAAATACAACATAGAAACATACAATGTGTCACTGGCAGATAAGAACCATTCAGCCCACAATTTTCTAAATACACTCAGTAGTGGCCTTCTCTTATATCTAGGTAGCCTAATGCCTTCCCCCTCCTTCACTGTGTTTACCTCTACCATTAACCCTGGAAGGCAATTCCATGCATCCACTTCCCTCTAAGTAAAGTCATACATCTGATATATTACTGTTAAATCTTTGCCCCCTAAGTTAAGACTATGGCCTCTTGTTGTTGTAGTTTTTTGTTGTTGTTAAATATACTCTCTTCTTGTTACTGTATTGATTCCCTTTATGTATTTAACTGTTTCTATCATATCCCTTCGGTCTCTTCTTTCAAGCCATACATGTTAAGATCCTTTAACCTTTCCTGGCAAGTTGTATCCTCCAATATATGCTCCGGTTTAAATACAGAATTAATGCAGCGCCTATGAGACCTCAATCAATAAAAAAATAATAGTAATAAAGTCCATACAGCTTCATCTGTAATATTCAGTGAATGCAGTGCAGCTGATGGCGGTAGCGAATAAAATCCACGATCACCAAAGTATCGTCACAAATGACAGTTGTTTATTACTTACAGTGGCAAAAAACGGCTAAGGCTCTGACTAAGCGCCGTGGTCGGGCATGAAACCCAAAAGGCGTTCTCTGTTTCATTGGGGTGGTGACCACGCACCTTTTTTGACACTGTAAGTAATACACAACTGTCATTTATGAAGATACTTTGGTGAGGGTGGATTTTATTCACCACCCCTGTTTGTAAACTATATTAGAGCCTTCTCGGAGGAAGCACCGAACAGAAGGCGGGACTAACCACCACCGCTTTGCCTACACCCTCAATGATTGCAAAGGAGTCTTTGTTTGTTCCTTTTCCCCCCCACTCATAAGGCTGAAATTTGTCAATATCTATAAGACGCAAGTGTACACAGAGACCATAGTGCCGAATGTTTAGTAACAGTTGTAAAAAGTGTCCGGCCTCCTACTGGAGGAACTCACACGTTGATGGTAAATGGCGAGCATTATGGGGCACAAAATCAGTTCAACTGTTAGCTTTTCTGAATACAGACTCCACACATTCGTATACTGCATGGAAAGGCGGAAGTGATGGGCAGTGAAGTGCTGACAGACGGTGGCTCAAATTAGTCAGAAGACAAAATTTCTACACTTTTCCCGGCATAGACTTGCCGCTTTATCAGGGAGATAGATTAGCTCCCCCCATAGCATGAGTCTATGGGGGAGCTAATCTTAATCTTCTCTGAACTTTATCCAAAGTATCAGTATCCCGGATATACGGTACCCAGTACTCCGTAAAATACTCCAAGGGAGGTCTCACCAGTGCTCTGTACAATGGCATGAGCACTTCCCTGTCTATTGCTTATATCTCTTCCTAGACAGACAGGCAATCTGTAATAAAAATATTAAAGAGAATGGGTCCAAGTACAGATCCCTGAGGTACCCCACTAGTAACAAGACCTTGCATTGAATATACTCCATTTACTACAGCACTCTGTTTTCTGTTACTCAGCCACTTCCTAATCCATTCAACAATACTGAAATCTAAACTCAAAGATTACAGTTCATTGATAGCCTTCTATTTGTGACAGTGTCAAAAGCCTTACTGAAATCTAGGCAAGTGATGTATACTGCATAACCCTGATATGTTATTTTAGTCACCCAATCAAAAAAATAAAAATAGGCTTAGTTTGGTATGATCTCCCTGAAGTAAACCCATGTTGTCTCTAATCCTGATATCCATTTGATTTTAGATGTTCAACAATCCTATCCTTTAACATGTTTTCCATTACTTTCTCCGCTACTGAAGTAAGACTTACTGGTCTATAGTTACCTGATTCCTTCCTATTTGCTTTCTTGTGATTGGCCGATTTTTATTTACTTTTGTGCTTTAAACTCTCTATATGTCTCTCTTGCACCAATATCATGTTCTCCTCCCCCCTTTTAAAGTCATTCCTGCACAGTGATAAAGGAATAATAACTTATGCAACCTTCCAAGGATGATAGGCCTGAAATATGGCCCATGGACCACTTAATAATCTGCTGCTTTGGCAGATCAATATTTTTTTTTTTTTTTAATGCATGGTGGCAGGGTATTTTCATTTTCCTTGGGATCAAAAAAAAAAAAAAGGAGAAAGTAATTAGTATTTGAAGACTTTAATTTACGACGCTTCTGACAACTAGTTGTGAAAATGATCGGAGACGCGTGAGATTATGTCGGGACTCTGAAAGGAAGCAGCTGGTATTTGTTGAGGATTTTGCTCAGAGAAGACCCTCATGTTAATAACCCATGGCAGAGTGTGGCATCTGGTAATCAAATACACTGTCATTGTTACAATGATAGTCACTACAAATCACTGTTGGTTCCACCACTGATTCTGCTACTTAGTCTTCCGGAATGTGACAATGACTGTAAAAGTTATGTCTTTTAAAAGGTATGTCTTTTAATAACAACTTTGCCAATATTGAGGATGCTGCCTTCCTTTATCTCAGGAATTATTACTGTATCCTTACAACAAAGTATCTGTTTGTCTTTGGATTATTTTATTTTTTTACCTCCTTGAAGCTATGTTGGTGATGATATTGAATCATTTTATCCTCCGTAAAACAGATGATTGTGTTAAATGATTTTGCAGCTTCTAATGTCAAATCTTTTATCTAACAAAAAAAAAAAAAAAAAGAATGAAACAAACAGCTTTTTCTCCCGCGTCTGTCAGATGGTAAAATATATGGGCATCTTTTCAATTTGTATTTTTTTTTCAAGGGCCTGATTTCTCATTACTTATCACGACACTCGCTAAAAGATCCCAACGTAAGTAATAAATCATGGTTTCTTAATTTTTTTACGTACCATGAGCTATACATAAAATTTTAAATTGAATTCATAAAACGAAAAATAACCTATGAGAAGGGAGACGATCAATCAGCAAGGATGTCGGCTAAATGTGAGTAGAGACAGTCCAGCTGGGACCACTGAAACTCCATAGACTCAAGTTTTTAACCGTAGGTAAAAAATACTGTCGATGGAAAGATTGCATCAAGTGTTGATGTTTTGATGTTTTAAACAGAAATACTTTAATTAAATAATGTAAATAAAACCCCTTGTTTGTTCTTTAGGAGGTCGGACAGGTTTTTTAGAATCTTGGGAAACACCTTCCTTCATGAAGGAAGATCTGAGCCAAGATTCTGAATAACATGTGAGTTCCCTGCTACACAGAGCAAAGAAGGCAATATATTCTTCATTATTCATACAGATTGACTCAGGACACTTTGGTCATCCGAATACCTCTTCAATTTCGTGCTGACTGCAGTGTTTCCGAGTTCAGATCATTGAAATAGTACATCAATACAAAAAAAAATTCTGGACACTGCAAACAAATGACCAAACTCCCCAATAACCCCTCTCGTTCTCACAAAGACATAGACAAAGTGAGGGAGATGGAAGAAAGTATACAAATTACAAAACAAAGCAAAACCATATAGCATATAACTATATATATATATATATATATATATATATATATATATACCGTATTTATCGGCGGATAACACGCGCCGGCGTATAACCCGCACCTCATTTTAAGAAGGAAATTTCAGGAAAAAAAACTTAAATTTCAAATAAAGAACTTTGAAGCCCAATATGCCATTTTAATATGCCAGGATATTGCCCCCAATATGCCATTTAATATGCCAGGATATTGCCCCCAATATGCCATTTAATATGCCAGGATATTGCCCCCAATATGCCATTTAATATGCCAGGATATTGCCCCCAATATGCCATTTAATATACCAGGATATTGCCCCCAATATGCCATTTAATATGCCAGGATATTGTCCCCAATAAGCCATTTAATATGCCAGGATATTGCCCCCAATATTCCATTTAATATGCCAGGATATTGCCCCCAATATGCCATTTAATATGCCAGGATTTTTCCCCCAATATGCCATTTAATATGCCAGGATATTGCCCCCAATATGCCATTTAATATGCCATGATATTGCCCCCAATATGCCAGGATATTGCCTTTTAGTATGCTCATTATGCCACCCTCCTCCCCCCCTTCCCCAGACCCCAGTACTTACCTCGTTCCTGCTCTGTCCCCCGATGCTCTGAAGCTGCGAGGCTGTGAGGGAAGCGTTGTGAGCTTCCCTCCAGCCGCGCGGAACAATAAAGTTTGTTTAAAAAAAACACACTTTGTTGACCGCGCGGCTGGAGGGGAGCGCACAACGTTCCCTCACAGCCACGCAGCTTCAGAGCACCGGGGGACAGAGCAGGAACGAGGTAAGTTTTAGATTTTTTTTATTTTCTCATTATATCGGCGTATAACACACAGACATCATTTTCCCCCTATTTTCAGGGAGAAAAAGTGTGTGTTATATGCCGATAAATACTGTATATTTATATATGGAAGGGAGTATATTCAGTAAGAAAATATAAAAATGAACATTTACTAAACTAACATCATAGGACTGCAAAGAGCAGATCTCTTGCATAATATGCTGGGGCGTGTAGTGTTCCCAATAACCAATGCGTGAACCCTGCACACCCAAGCCTATTTTTCAAGAGAGATGTGATGTGAGTTTAATAAATATTCATTTTTATACCTTTCTACAATGCACACAACTTCTGTTGCAAAGTTATAGCAGTTAAACACCCCAAATATTATGGCTAGGGGACGGTGGTTGTGCGCAAGTCCACATAGCCTCCATCTTGGTACATACTGGCGGCCTAGCTGCAGATACGGGTTAGTATCTTAAGATACATCTTTGCTGAAGATTACTGTAGCAAATATGTAGATTTAGTGCATATATTTACCTGAATGTGATTCGTTTTTAGGGGATGACATGTCCACTAGTTACAAGTGTCACTTCTAGCCGGTACATTAGAAATGAATATATTCAGATTATGCATCCACAAATACAGGTCAGCCGTTTAGATACATAACTATATATGCAGACATAAACATAAACACGGCGTTACAAGCCAATAGAATTCTTTTTTTTACCAGTGTTATCTCCCTATGTATTAAAGAAAAATCTGCACTGCCAAAAGGATTCTTAAGGCTATTTTCCTTTGAACTTACAACGACCCTGAGATAAAGTGCACTGCTCCCCATTTTAATGACATCTAATAAATAAAATTATTCCAGTATGCAGCAGCTAAAAATCAATGGAACATAGATGATGATGTAGTGTGTACAGGTCTTTCTATGAGGATGCAAGATATTTATTGGGAGGAAAACCATGTCAACAAATATCTTTTGGTAACAATATTTTCAGAATGTAAGGATTCCATTTAATCTGTGCAACTGGGGCTGGGGAAATTGATCAAATCACAGTTTTTTTTAATTAATTTTTTTAAAAACATAGAAACATAGAATGTGTCGGCAGATAAGAACCATTCGGTCCATCTAGTCTGCCCAATTTTTTTTTAGTACTTTTATTAGTCCCCCATTCCTGGTCTTGTAGCAAGGATAGCCTTGTGCCTATCCCACGCATGCTTAAAATCCTTCACTGTGTTTACCTCTACCACTTGTGCTGGAAGGCTATTCCATACATCCACTACCCTCTCATTAAATGAATACTTCCTGATATTACTTTTAAATCGTTGCCCCTCTAGTTTAAGACTATGTCCTCTAGTTGTGGTAGTTTTTCTTCTTTTAAATATACTACCTTCCTTTACTGTGTTGATTCCCTTTATGTATTTAAATGTCTCTATCATATCCCACCTGTTACGTCTTTCCTCCAAGCTATACATGTTAAGATGCTTTAACCTTTCTTGGTACGTTTTATCCTTCAACCCATGAACCAGTTTAGTAGCCCTTCTCTGAACTCTCTCCAAAGTATCAATATCCTTCTGGAGATACGGGCTCCAGTACTGCGTACAATACTCCAAGTGAGGTCTCACCAGTGCTCTGTACAATGGCATGAGCATTGTACAGAGCACTGGTGAGACCTCACTTGGAGTATTGTACGCAGTACTGGAGACCGTATCTCCAGAAGGATATTGATACTTAGGAGAGAGGTTTTTTTTATATCTGTTTGACCTTGCAATTGTGGATATATTATACACAAAGAGTCTACATGTTTTTTTCTTTCATTTTTAGCACTCTGTTGTGTCATGTGGGGTATAATGCTGTATAATGTGTATCTACTTGTTACACTCGTTATCTCTTTAGAATATGTTCTCTCATATCTTCTAACATCCCAGGATAAGGTCCCAGGACACAGCAGAGGTGACGGCCAAAGGCGTCGGGGTTATGTGATGTCACATCACAACAGGGCCTAGCTTGACCCTACAAGAATGAGTCCAATCTACAAAATATGTGTTCGCGGACTTTGAACCCAAAATAGTGCCTTCAAAGCCCAGACTGATTATGGGCACATCGTGAGTATATTGGGCGCGAATGAGGAGTTGCAAAATATGTCCCATCGTGCCGACAAATAGGTCGGCAAGTACATTGTTATAAAGTACATAGAAAAAAACGTTAATATAAGAGTTTCATATCCCAGACGTCCCCAGTGGCCTCGTGATGTACTGCAGGTTAATTGTAGTTAATAGAGTTCATACCTCCTTAATTGGCTCCAGACCGTGGAATCGAAAACCCTCACAACTAACTTAGAGGAAGCTGGTTAATTTGTTAGGAGATTTGGGGGTTGCAGGGTTAATGGCTTACTGTGCTGAATAAGTAAGGGACTGTTTGAATTTAACAGAACTCGAGTTAAACTAATCAGAGAGTTAAAGAAAAGAGTTACAGAAAATAACGCAAACAAAGAGTATCCCCTCCTTTTCTTTCTTAAGTCAGTCGTTTCCCCTATATATATGTTGTAGATGTACTCTCGTATGTTAGGTTAGACATTTAGTGAAATGTACCTTACGTTGTTATTGCTCCCCACCGTGGTCTGTCACTAGACCCCAACTGTTTGAGAACATAAACTGTGTTTTACATTCCCTTTATTTAGTAAAGTCGGAAAATTGTGTGACGTCTAGATTTTAATGCATTCCTTTTGTCTGTATAATGACTCCATGTTGTGCTTTATGTTTCCGTCAGATTGGCTTTCTGAAAAGGCTTTGGAGTGTATTGTAGCATACAAATTTTAAATTTACGTACGGCTGCACCAACCTGAACGGGGTTAGGACAAATCGTACAGTTGTTATTATTTGATATTGCCGTTTCCTTAGATATTGTGATTAGACGCTAATTGGGAAGGACAAGTTCCCTGTAGCTCTTTCAAAGACCTCTCTGATCCCCCACTGGTTTCTTTCCTTAAGCACTGAGCTGGTCAAAAAAACAAATCACCTCGTGGATGACTATCAGGGGTAAAACAAGAGCATTTTATTTAACAGGACTTTTTTATAGAGAGAACTATTTTAAAGCTCCAAAAACATTTTTGGTTTCTGGTTAAGTCCCTCCACATAACTAAAGGATATGATAATCTAATAAGATTGAAGAGCTTGATCTAAATTTTCCAATAAGAAAAGTCGAGTTAAAAAGGACTAGTGCTTCAGTAAATTGCAACAAAATAACTAAAAATGTTACCTAGCAACTTAGTGGCAATGTCACCTAGCGATGTAACCATTTAGAATGTGATGCAGTGTAGTCATCTTCTCTAACGTGCCTGCACTATGTGGACAAAAGTATTGGGACACACCACTTAATTATTGAATTCAGAGCCACTGACACAGGTGTACAAAATCAAGCCATGCAGTCTGAAGAGCTCAGTGAAATTAAGTGTGGTACTGGGATAGGATGCCCCCTTTGCAATAAGTCAGTTCATGAAATTTCAGCTCTGATAGATATTCCACGGACAACTCCAAGTGGTATTATTGGAAAGTGGAAGAGCAGCAGCAACTCAGCCACAAAGTGGAAGACCACGTATAGTCACATAGTGGGGTCACAGAGTGCTGAGGTGCACGGTGCGCCTCCACGCTTCCAATGATATTAATATCAGCAGGAAAAAAATGGCCGAGCAGCTGTATGCAAGCCTCACATCACCAAGTACAATGCCAAGTGTTGGGTGGTTTAAAGCATGGTTCTGGAGCAGTGAAAAGTGCTCTGTGGATTTGTCACTATTTTATGGTCTGATGGGAGAGTTTTGGTTTAGTGGATGCAAGAAGAACGTTACCTGACTGACTGCATTGTGGCAACTGTAAAGTTTGGTGGAGGAGGGATAATGGTATAGGGATGTTTTTCAGTGGTTGAGCTAGGCCCCTTACTTCCAGTAAGGGAAATTATGATGCTTCAACATAGCAAGATAATTTAAGGCAATGCTATGTGTGAACAGTTTGGGGAAAGCCCTTTTCCATCATGACTATGCTCCAGTGCACAAAGCACAATGTAGGATGAGTTTAGTTTGGAAAAACTTGACTGGACCCCACGTATCTCTGACCTCAACCCTGTAGAACACTTTTGGGATCAACAAGAACAGAGACTCATCCGACATCAGTGCCCGACCTCACAAATGCTCTACTGGAAGAATGGGCAAAAATTCCCACGGAAACTCTCCAAAATATTGTAGAAAGCCTTCCAGGAAGAGTGGAAGCTGTTATAGCTGTAAAGTGGGTGACCAACTACATATTCCTATATAATATTAGTATAAATAGCTGCAAACACAAATGTTGTAATACTGACTTCGAGGTTCTGTCCGCAAAGATCCCCTGCTGCGGTTTCAGAGAATGTGCGCATGCGCTTACGCAGTGCAGCGCACACTCCTCCACACTACACGCTGCCAATGGCTTAGCTATTGACATACGGAAGTCCCTTCCATACGGCGGCGCCATCTTAAGTTTTTAAAGCTACTTCCTATTTTGCCTCCAAGCCTCGTTTTCATCTTAGTTTTTAAAAGCTACTTTCTTGTTTGCTTCCGAGCCTCGTTTTCATCCCAGAGGCGGAGACAAGCTTTGGGGGATATTTAAAGGCTCAGTCTGCATTGAACCTTTGCCTGTGATAGTGCCTTGTGCCTATTTGTGGTATTGTGATTCGGTATTAGT
Source organism: Pelodytes ibericus (assembly GCA_036172795.1). Lineage (NCBI taxonomy): Eukaryota > Metazoa > Chordata > Amphibia > Anura > Pelodytidae > Pelodytes > Pelodytes ibericus. The sequence goes on along the minus strand of CM069865.1, from coordinate 73,746,350 downwards.
TATTTCTGGTATTCTGCTTGTTTTGACCATTCTTACTTCTAGATTCCTGACCTCGGCTTGTTCCTGTTTATACTGCTTCCCGTGTTTTGCCCTTGTTCCTTATTTGTTCCTGTTTGATTCCCTGGATTCTGACCTCGGCCTGTTCATCTTTTATCCTGTTATCCCGACCTGCTTCTTCAGTTGTTTGTATTATTAGGGTTACTGAGGCTCTGGAGGTAGTTCTGGGTGCCGCACAAGTCTCTGGCCTTCTCCATCTGTGGCTCAACCATAGGGTGCATGTTGGTCCGAGTGAAATCCATCTCGACTACCTCTTAAGTCCTCAGTTTCCTTTGACACCAGGTTCTGCATCGCTGATCCTCCTCAGAGCTGTTACAAATGTAGTCCCTCACACCAAAAACATAAGATGAAAAAGTGAAAGAGTGATGCACTTCATGATAATATAAGAGTATAATCTGTCCACTATGTCCATATAGTGTACATTATATTGAGGGGCTCCCTATGGTCAGAGTTAAAACACTGGTTAAATAAAGAGTAAACCCCCATTGTTCTTTCAGTGAGGTAGATTACTTCTGATCCATTCAATGTGTAAATTCAATGGTGCACAGCTAGTGCAAAAAGCGCAGACTAGTAGAGCATAGCTCCATGGCTGCAGGGAGAGATGGTCCAACAATCGTCGTTCTCTGTCATTGGCGTGTCCATGCGTGCACCATATAGCCAATCGATGAGGAGATGATGGAGCGATCGTCCCACAGAGGCTGAACACCAATCAGAGCTAGCAGGTCGCAGAGAACCATCTTCACAACATGGCAGCCTGTAAGTCAAGGAAATTAATTGAAGCACAATTCGGAAGCCTTTTTTAATCAGACAGTTTGATCAGAAGGTCGCCTCTGTCCGATCACAAGTTTAGCAATAGAGTTTATCCTCTGTTTAAGCATTATAAATTCAATGTACTGTATGTGTGAGAAGAGAAAACCAGAAAGCTCGCTGTAGGGTTAACTTACAAACCATCAGGCCGTACGAACAAGATCAATAATTTTATGGCAGACACTTGTTTTTATACAGAGCATCAGTCAGGTCAAAGGCAATCACTTACTGCCGATGTTCATCTTGAAGTGTCATGATTCTTAATATACTGATCAGTTTGGGGAGAATTTGTTATGGGAGCTGACAGTCTGAAAAACTGAGTAAGCAGTGGGCCGTCACAATGAATCATGGTAAATATCATCTTTTTCGTCTACAAGTTGCAGCTTCGCTACTAGAAAAAGTCCTTGACAAAACCCTGAAAATCCAGCTGAATAGAGCAAATGACATTAAGTGGTGATTTAATGTGGTTGGTTTTTTGAGTCTCCTTAAATTTATAGGCCAAAGGTTGCTATCATTGTTTTTCCGCCTGACTGAGAGACAGTAGATTTTTTCGAGATTTTGGCAACTTGGTTAATAATCAAACTGTGCAGTAGCTGAGACTGTCATAGTTTTATTGTTGGCGTTTGGTGGATGTGAGGCTTTTGCTCATCTTTATACGGAGGAGTCCATGGAAGAGTCCAGTTGTGAAGGTGCTCCTGTTCCCAGGACTAATCCAGTGTTGAACTGTTGACTGATGTCCACTAGATTTATGCATAAAATCAAATCAGCTAATACAACTTTTTTTCAATTCTTCATAAACATTAAGTATTAAACTAGTATTGAAGAACCACAAGGGCATCATGAATAAAATTAGAAGGTCTGGAAGTGTTGCCAGCTTGAATGGATTACTATCATCCTTTCTGTAATTTACATACTAGCTAACGTTCTGGGCCCCACAAGGGTGCGGGTGTTGCTTGACTTGTGACATCATGCAACTTTCCGTGACACAGTGAGATTGAGCTCTAGGCTACTTGAGATAACTACTAGATGTCTGGACCTCACTTTTTGCATGTCTAGATGAGTGCATCTCAAACCTGTACACTAAGACCCCCAATGGTCCAGGATTTAGGGATCACCCAGTTGTGTTTAAATAAAAATATGTAGAACACATGGCGTGGTTCCCTAAGCACTAGGGAACCATACCAGATGCTCTACATATTCTTATTCAAACACCACAGGGTAATCACTAAATCCTGGACCATTTGGGATCCATGAGGCCCGGTTTGATAAGAACTGGTCTAGACTATATATTTCTCACAGGACTGTGCTTAGGTAGCAGTCATGGCAGAAGAGTTCCAAATTTGCTTGGACTGGACTCCAAAAAACAAGACTCTCTCATCCAATCCAGTACTGTTGGTAAGCATGCTATTGGGACTTTGGAGTGGGTCAAGTAGGTGAAGAACTGGCCACCGAACTTTGAGAATATTGGAGTGGTCAATAAGCCACAAATGTGTTCCTCCGGCTTACTGTTGGTAAACTACCACAAATTAGTTTTTCATAACTTAGTGTTGTTTTTATAGTTTAGAGCAGGTTAAAAATTTTATTCTACCTTTAAGTGTATTTCCTTCCTTCTTCTCCAATAACAGCAAAAACAATTCAATTATTAAATAACTAAAAAAAAAAAAAAACTTCATTATATGATATGCAAATTCCATTTATTCTAGCTACTTATAAGGTCTGGAATGATCCCAGTGAGAATTAACAGACAAAAATTCAAATTGTTTTGTTAGCAATTTTTTTTTTCCTTTTCTTCCAATCACGAAAGGCCATACAGGCCAGATCAAAAGAGGTTACAAATATCCTGCACTCAACCAATATTATAACAATTTTATCCTCCACACAATTCTTTTCCCACAGTGTTGGAACATTTACTAAATATACACTGGCTCATTTTAATTAAAATCATGGAAATGCATTTTTTTTCCCACTACGAATAAGTTCGGCATTTAATGCACTTCATAATTATTATTATTCGCTAACAAATTGCATGTGAAATTATGTACTAAAGTATTTATGCGCACCATATTTAATGCTAAATTATGTACTCCAAAAGAAGGTTTGATGACCTTTCTGCAGGCTTTAAAGTATTTAAAAATAATTTCGCTATTAATCTATTTATATGCAAATTGGTTAAATTCGTGCATTGATTCAAAAGACTAATCTAAAATGTCCTTTTATTATGGTTGACCTTTCTGACTCTGCAAGTTGTCTAAGTAGAAGATTTTTTTTTCTACTGTCCTTCAGACAATGGATTTTGCACAAAAGTAAATCCTTTACCTGATGAAAAGTCAGACTGATAGGCAAGTTATGGAATCATTTGGCACAATAATAATATTTGTAAAATAATAATTTAAAAAAAACCTTTAAGATATTTAACTTAATTAAAATAATGATCACTATAAAGTGATGTAAATAGAGTCATCTATATGAAAATAGTCTGTAATTCTTGAAAAAAAAGTGGCTTAAAAAAAAAAAGATAAAAAAACATTGAAAGGTTGAGTAGAAATGGTAGGACTTATATATATTTTTTCATTTTTTACTATTGAAATAAGTTCTATAGTTAAGAACTGAGCTAGCCAACTTTCAGCACTCAAGATGTTGTGAACTACATCTCCCATTAGGCTCTTACAGCCATAATGCTGGAAAAGTTTCAAGGAAAATATAGTCCACAGTTGTAATGATACTGATGGTAGCAGGTTTTTGAGTCCAGGAGCCAGATCAGCAAAGTCTTCTGCTTGAAGCAGCCACTTGTTACCCAGGTGGTTGAGCCCCAGAGCTTTGAGTGACAGTCTGGTCTTTAGCAGAGCTGAAGAAGCTGGAAGAAAAGGTAGAAGCGTAGTCAGAAAAGCCGAGGTCAGTAGATAGGAAAAGGCAGAGTAGTCATAGAGCACTAGCAAGCTTGATAATAATGCAGGCAGGAACCACAAAGTTAGGGTTTAAGTCAAGGTACAGTCAGTTCCTGACAACAATATCTGGAGTGCTAAATGTTGCCTACCTACATGATATAAGAGTAGCAAAGTGAATGAGGGGATAGAGATAAACAAAAACAAACAAACAAAAAAACACCTGACTAAAACAGTTTTAATCATTATCTGTGTTCTAATTGGTTGCTTGGTATTCTGAGCCAATAAGAATAAAGCTAGAATGTAAACCACTGTCAATGACTGAATATTGGGCAGAGAAAAGTAAATAAATGTCAGTCCCCGGTGTGCTATAAAATGAATACACCATGGGCCAATAACTAAGAGGCAAGTCGTCTAAATTAGACATATATCATTGTATTCTTAATGTTAACTATTATGTGAGGTGTAATTAAGCTAAACATTTAAATAATAAAGTTTAATAAAAAAAAAAAAACATCTCCACATCTCCTTCCATTTCAATAAAGTTGTACAATTATATGCCACCATTAACCGCTTTCAAATTCCGCTTCCAGCTATTGGGTATCAGCGTATTTTGGGAGATGTAGACAAGGCCAGCAAATGGCTAACAGATTAGGTGGTTAATACACATACTCCCTTAAATATAAACAAGAAATGTTTTCATTATACTTTTGTTTGGTTAAAATGGAAAACATACAGACACTGTAGTTCATAAAAACGTAATGGTTTGTTCTATTTTGTTTTTGGATCGATAGATGGAATGAAAAAAAAAATAAAGCCATGAGTTTCTTTAAACAAATATGTCAAGCTACAGGTGTCTGTCAAGTTCCTATGGAGTGTAATTTTATATAAAGTGAACGCAGGGAGCACAGCAGTTATATGTCAATAGGAAACAATGTTTCTTAGAATTTGATTCTCGATGTAAAAAAACAAACAAACAGGAGTTGGTTGTGTTGTCAATACTGTCACTGGTCAACATGTTCATTTAATGGGGTTTAAATGGTAATATACTTTCCACAATTCTTCCGAGTTACCACAGTGTTTAATCAAATGGTTTTCTCACAAAAGTGATTTTTTTTTAAAAAACTTATAAATATGTATTTCACCTGAAGGCTACTGGTCTGTCTGAACTAAAAGCTATCAGTAACAGCCCCAAAACAGGCATTTACAATCATGTCCTCTGCTATTAAATGGAGAGAAGATAAATGCTATCTTTGCAATCACCGGTTAGTTTGTATCGAATGATTTAGATAAAGCAATGAAAATTGAGTTGGTGAACTGCGTAGGGTTTATTATCCTCTAACCTTATTCTGTTTATCCCTGGTTACATTTTGTCCACTGTGTTTCTTCTTCCCGCCTTCTGCCAAGAAAAAGTAATTCAGAGACAATATCGTTATTAATATATTGTTAAATATTAACTTTAAATGACACTAAAAAAATGTACAATGTTTGTGCTTTCATTACCCTCTATACCTTTGTGTTGTTATTTTATACATGTTAAAAACCAGATCTTCACCAGCTACAGAGCCCTGTATACATCGATACATCTGCTGTAAAATCCCCAGCAAATATATAAATCAAAAAGACATACTTGCCTGAATTGCCTTCTGTCTACAACAAGATGGCCAATGAATCGGCAAGGGTTTATTAGGGAAGTGCTTCTTCTACCTGTCCTTAGGGCCCCACCAATGGTCCAGGATTTAGGGATTACCCAGCAGTCTTTAGGGGATAAGAGGAGTTGAGGAAACAATGATTATTTTACATGATGCAGCATTTATCTAAAAAAAAAAAAACTTTCAGATGCTGTAGGTGTAACTGCCCCTTTAAGAATAAAAGGAAAATAAGCACTTGTGTTGGCTGTCGGCTTATCTATATGTCATTTAGACAATAGGAAAATATATATATTGATTCCTCTAACTTAAATAAAAAGTCATTTTGATATTTTTCTACTTCTCTCTTATCTATGTCTCTAATGGCTCCCTTGCTTCCAAGATGTTTATTAAACTAACCATATCATGATTAAATCTTGTTTGCCAAGCTCCTGATATTCAGACTTTCCATTCAGTAAAAATGGGCCCAGGGTAGATAGAAAAATATTCGGTCTTGTGCCTATCCCACGCATCCTTAAACTCCTTCACTGTATTAGCATCTACCATTTCTGTTGGACGGCTATTCCATGTATCCACTACCCTCTCAGTAAAGTAATACTTTCATTAGTCCCTGGCCTTATCTTATATCTAGGATAGCCTTATACCTATCCCACTCATCCTTAAACTCCAATACCCTCTCAGTAAAGTAATAATTTCTGATATTAATTTCTAACTTTAAATCTAAGATTACATTCTCTTACATTGAACCGCAGAATGTGTTGGCAGATAAGAACCATTTGGCCCATCTAGCCTGCCCAATATCTTCCTCTCTCCAAGGTATATCCTTCTGGTATACAATACTCCAATTGAGGTGTCACCAGTCCCCTCATGTACAATGGCATGAGCACTTCCCGCTTTCTACCGGGAATTACCTTTATGGACATATTTGCAGATTCATATAACCAGTAGAAACTATACCAGTCCAGTGATTATCCCTTTAAATATAAATGGTGGGATCTCTGTTTATGGAGACTCCTAAAACACAAGCGAGCCAATGAGCTTATGTACTTTGGGCATCCTGGCATTCTGCATAAGCCACATGTTTAATATTTGACTCAAGCCCTCCCCCAGTGACTCCTCTGCATGTTTACTGCAGGTGCAGCAGCACTGACTATATAGACACTGGACATATAAAGTTGTGTTTCATTTAGTCACTTCCTGTGCTCTTGGAATTGAATACATTGTGTGGAATCTGATAAAGCTCAACAAAGTGCAACACATTATCATCATTGGTTCCTGCAGAAAAAAAAGGAAATTTACTTTTATCAGCTAGTGTGGGCAGCCCTGCTTTTTTGCAACTGCAGTAATTTCACAAATTCATATAACTAAGTTTTTTTTATAAATATTTTAAGCAATGCAAAATGTGAAACATGCATTTTTAAGTGTCCCTACATTACTTATCTTTGTTAGTGTAATCTCCAACCAGCTAGTTAAGATATCAGAGTAAAGGAGACATATCTGCCTCTATAGGAAGAAAACATCAAAAACAGTAATACAAAAAAGCACAACAAACCTTGAACGAAGCAAGGGTTAAACAAAACATGTTCCAGTACATTTAAGTAAAACTGATGTGTATCTTAATAGATACACGCGGGGTTTACTATCTGCTGTGTCTCACATGCGAGACACAGCAGTTCCTGGTTGTCACGTCAGCAAGAGCACAGCCAAGAGATCCTTGTTTTTGCATGGAATCAGCAGTGGGGTCCAAGTTAAGGCCTCCCTGCTGATCCCATGCAAAAACAAGGGCACCTTTCTGCGCTAGCAGAGGGAGCCAGTCGCCGACCAGACTGCTGCCTGCATCCTATGGAAACATGGCAGCTATCGGTCAGAGGATAAACCGGGTGTACTATCAAAAGTACAAGCCAGTAAATCCTCATACTAGGGGCAACTAACTTTTAACTTGTGCTTCTATATTAGAAGCACAAGTGATAAAGAAACGTTTAGTGTCCCTTTAAAGACTTGTAATTGCTGTTAGAATAAGTATGACGAGTAGAAAGGAATATTTTTTACATTTTCTCCATACATGAGAAGCTTTTCCATTCTGTAAATATACCATATTCTTACTTTGCTTTAATTATGACTGTATGGATGTGAGACTGTGATTTATTCTCTGGGGTGTAGCAGGCTAGCAGTTTAATCTTTTATATGGCTATTAATTATGCAAATTTATGAGATATTTAAGCTGCTAAGATGCGAGGCAGGGATTTAAAAGTTTATATGACAGGACTAATTTCTTGATCGTAAATGAAGTAACCATGTGCTTTATGAATAAAGTAATTGTAACACAAACAATATTTTTATGAAGTTTATGGCAAATGTAGATTATGTTTATTTTTTTGGATTGTTGTTAGTTTTTAACCCCTACCCGGATGCTAGGATGTACTATGCCATCCTGATTTTAGAGTACCTAAAAGACGCTAGGGTGGCATAGTTCATCCAGTGTTAAACAGCTCATTGCGGCTCCCCGCGATGAGCTGTGCTTGGATCCCACTGGAGGGATTTGCAGCAGGATCCCACCTGTCAGATGAGGCCACTTTGAGCAGCCTCAGTCTGACAAGGGAAATGTCGCCTGTGCTCAAAGTGAGCACCGGCTACATTTTACTTAATTGCGCTGTGCCCGAACTTCCGGGTTCGGGAATGCCTCTGGGACATCATACGTGACATCCGGAGGTATCACAATATTTTGGCAGGGACCAGGAGGATCTATTAAGACCATGATCGGGTCTCTGCCATAGTGTTCCTGGCTACCGATCACTTTGTGATTGGTGGCCAGGAACAAATTGTGACGTTTTGGTGCTTGCGTCGTTTGGGGTGCAAGCACTATGCGTCATGATGGGGTTAAAGGAGTAATAATAGTTTATAAGTACATATCACCTGTGTGTTTCTCTCCCTGTGTGCTGTGGGAAGACTGATCCAGCCTGCAGGAAGTGGGTATGATGTAATTACCTGCACAAGATCACCAAGGCAGGGGCACGCTCTGTGCAGCTAGTGGCTTAAATGAGGCAACCAGGCAAATGGTCGCATCAGTCAGCTGGACTAGGACCTCCAACAAAATATTTTAGGAACCCTTTCAGAACAAATGGTCTGGGACCACCCATAAATATACCCCCACTCCCGAGAGTAGAGTAATATGTGGAAGGCTCGCAGTTGTATGAATGACAAAGGGATAAGTCAGCACACACTTCACTTTGTGAGGGTGCACAAAGGGTCACTTGAGGGTCACTTCTGAGGGTGCACAGAGGGTCACTTGAGGGTCACTTGTGAGGGTGCACAAAGGGTCACTTGAGGGTCACTTCTGAGGGTGCACAGAGGGTCACTTGAGGGTCACTTGTGAGGGTGCACAAAGGGTCACTTGAGGGTCACTTGTGAGGGTGCACAGAGGGTCACCTGCGGGTCACTTGTGAGGGTGCACAGAGGGTCACCTGCGGGTCACTTGTGAGGGTGCACAGAGTTGCCGGTTCCACATCCCAGTAATGCAAATAACTCAGGTTTCAGACTCAACACTGCTTTTGACTGTCATGGTGGAATACATGGTGAAAAGGATTACTGAGTCTAATTCCTGATTTATTTGCACTTATATGAAGATCTCTCTTCTGGCTGGTGTACTGTGTGGAAGGATATGAGCTCATCCGCTCACCATTATATTCTTGTCACAGCACGTTGGAAGCACACAGAGCAGGACAGCGGTCTTTACTGCTGCAGCTACTGCCACATCCCACCAACAAGGAGACATTGCTCTGTTAAGTCCTAGATGCTATATTGCTATAACAAATAAATCAGATCCTATTGCTACATTGCTATTTTAGATCTTCCAGATACAGCCTGGCACCTGGCCTTCTCAAGGGATAGTGGCACCGGTTTCTTGACATACCAAATTTACTCACCAATTAGGCAACCCTGTCTATAAGGCAACACCCCTCTCCCCCCCCCCCCCAAAACTCTTAATTTCTGAAAAAATAAAAGACCTATGTATAAGGGGACCATAGACTAAAAATTATTTTTTTATAGTAAATATCTTTTTATACTTAAGGATGTCTGTGCATAATGTAAGATAGCCTCCAGCTGCAAACCCCCCAGAAACGCCAGGCACCTTACTGGGGTACTGGCTATGCCCCCTTGATGACCAGTTGCAGTGGTGATCCTTGCAACCATGATTGTTATGCCCCTGTCTCCAGACAAGGGTCACCAGTTTTTTTAACTTTAATGTTGGATGGAGATATCATATAGTGCATCTCAGGTCAACTTTATTTGAAATGTACTCTTTTTGTTAACACTGTTGTGATTTGAAGACCCGTCGTCTCCCACCCTAAAGAAAGATGATGCGCTATACCACATAAGGGTTGGAATGACTCCCAAACTACGAATTAAGTGCATCTCCAGCTAATATATTCCATTTCTAATGACAATAGATAGGGGAATGTGACAGACAATAATGTAATGCCATATCTGTTGGAAGAACCGACTCCCGTCAAATACAATTTCACTTTAAATTCATCTTTGTGGGGAAATTCTTGGCACCGGCAAACGGCGAACATTTTAAAGAAGCACAAATCAATTCCAATAATTAGTTTAATCAGCTGTGGGATGTATAATGAGTCTAGAAAAGAGAAAACAACAAAAAATAAATCCCAGTGTACTGGACATCACGGTTAATAAGAAGTTGCGAATTGCGAAAAGCTATCTGTTAGAGGCTTTGTAGGGTATGGAAATGTTAGCTTTGCTAGTTCAAACTGTGTCGAACACTCTAAGATCCTCTATCAAAATGCAGAAACAAACAGAAACATATTGCAGCAATTATTAGAAAAGACTGTATAATTTCACTGCTGAAAAATTCAAGAAAAAGCTATAATTGCAGTGAAATACTATTCAGAGGAGTAATTAGCCAATCTTGGAAGAGGCTGAAAATTCAATTACAGAAAAGAAAAAAAAAATGTGTGCATGTTACTTTTTCAGTACAGTCTATTGACCAACATATTATTAATATTATTATTTAATTAAGATTAACTAACACATTAATTTGCCAGATGTGAACAAGATAACGATTTGATCTAGGGCATTAATAGTCAGATTTAGAGATCTAACACTACTTTGGGCGTTATTTATGAAAAAGGGAATCGCAGTGAAGTGAGAAGGGAATTTCGAACGAGGCTACGAACAAAGTAGCTGAGTTGGAAAAATTCACCCATTCACTTTTTTATTTCTTCTTATCCAAGCAGCCAATCCTCTCAATCACTTTTTGTAAGCTGCTACCATTTGTTTTTGTTTTTTTGCTATAAAGCTGGATAGATCTTACTTTAACTCCGCCTACAGTCTACATCTAAGCATCTAGCTTTATGATTGGTCGTTATTTTGAGGGACGAATATACGTTTTTAGATGCTGCAGTATAGAATATATAGTTAATATGGTTTCAAAGGAAAGTTAATTAACCAAGGTAGTTCTTACAGGAATTTAATGGCTTAATACAGAAAGAGGGCAGACAACGAATGCTACATGTATATGGTGATTGACAATTGACTGCGGATAATAATTAGTATGGTTATCACACCTTATAAAAATGAAACATAAACAAGTTTTGTTGGAGGGGCATATGTTTAAAGTTGAATAACCAAATAACCAAAATAGCCAGAACATGAGCAAGAGTACATGAAGTTTGATTAAAAAAGAAGGCAAGATGGTCAAGGTAGGTGAAGCATTGTTCCATCGCCCACTGTGGCAACTTCCGAAATTAGAAAGTCAACTAGTCACCTTAGATTAGAACACAGCCACCAGATACAATATTTCGGTGTGACTGCCCCTTTCACCCCATGTTTTGCTTATCTGTGAAGCTTCCAAACAACCCCGTCTACAGAGCTGAAAAATATGGAAGTTCTATATAACCTAATGTCATACTATCAGTAGTGTATTCTCCACAAGGCAAACAAGGCACTCACCTATGGCAGTTTTAGCTCCTTCCAATTAATCGGGGTGATGGGAGCAGGTAATGGGGGTGATGGGGCATTTAGTGTGTATGCAATGTGGGTGATGGGGGCATGTAATGGGGTGATGGGGGATTTAATGTGTGTGCAATGTGGGTGATGGGGCATGTTGTGGGTGTGCAACGAGGCATGTTGTGGGTGTGCAACGTGGGTGATGGGGCATGTCGTGGGTGTGCAAAGAGGGTGAGTTCACAAATGTTGTCTGCCTAGGGCAGTACAAAACCAAGATACACCACTGCATATCATACATGTAGAAGTTTGTTTGTGTTAGGTTTTTGCCAGTTGTGTTTAAATGTTGTAGCATTCCCACGGACAGAATTGGACCCTCGGAAAAGTGGTGCACGAATTGGAGGTAACTGGTGGAAAATGTAACCATTTTTCTCTGTAGGTTGGGCCTCCAGGTGCTGGTGGTCACTGAAAGCAGAGGTTCAAAATTGGTGTCCAGGCAGGTAGGGTCAGTAGTCAATCCGAAGTTCAGGCAGGCAGCAAATTAGGAGCAAACACTATTTAAAACACCCAAAGCATGTTGGTAGCTGTTTCAAAGAATGGGCAAGAGGAGTTTATATAGTAAATGGCAAGAAAGACACCCTAAGGGAAGAAGAGAGAGAGGAAAAATAACACAATGCCGATAGGAAGCAGAACCAAAGGCCTATGACTAAAAAAGGTGGCAGGGATTGATGAGGAAAGTGCACCCCTGCTAGGACCGAGAAGAGGGCACATGAGCAACAAGAATAAGATGTTGTTTTCTCCAGCACGTTAAGAGTACATTCTTATGTTTCAACTTTAATTTATTTATTATTTTTCCTATTGAGCGTGAGAAATGTCAGGAATAAATAGGAAATGTAATGTGGTTAGACAATCAGCAAACAAAATAAATCCCAGAATAATTACCGCTAAAAAGCTTAGATTACGACACTGAGTTTCTAAAAAAACAGTCAATCATTAAAAATGTTCCCTTGATGTGTTGTCTGATCTTCAAAGACGTCAACATTTTGTACACTGTAGAGAGCTTTGTTTTTATCTAAACACTATGCAATATTAATATTATAAAAAGGAAGGTGCAATAAACTTGCACCGTATTTTGTAAAAAAAAAAAAAAAAAAGCAATAGGTGCCCCCATCTGAGACTCAATCATTTAAAATAATTATATTTGAGTGAAAGAAATAGATCCATCTTCTCTTTTTTTTTCCATTTCCTTTCTCATCTCTATTTGTGACGAGTTTCCCCTCGGGCTATGACCGACTCTATTCATCATCCAGTTATCTCCTGGGATGGTCTGGTAGCTCAGGGTCGTAGGGTCTGTAAGTGATGACACCAGAGAGTCTAACCTGCCAGTGTGATGTATAGAATAATGGATGCCACTAGCTCTTGTAATATTTAGTCATTCACTGGCATATTTATTTGCTGGACGAATCACTCAACAAGAGCACACCGTCGGGAGGCAACATCTACAACTTTAAGATCTTTTCCTTCACTGAAACAGTGGTGGATCCCAAGAAGTTCATGGTGTTCCGCTGCTATATCATTCTACAGGTGAGGAGAATCGAGGTGTTATTCAGCCACGCCTGTTTGGTGTTCCACTCAAGCTTTGTCCCTACATTTTTGTAGACATGCCTTCTGACTAAACCGACTTGCTTATATACACTCGACCTGAATTGTATACACCCAGCTAGGATTGGACCCGCCAGAGAGAGAGATCTTACAGCAAATCAGAAAACCCATGATAAAGCAACAGACCAAGTAGCCAGCTGAAGAATAGGGGCAGATTCACAATGATATTCCTGAATACGCATTTAAAATGGAATTGCTGCTGTTGCTGGAGCAGTTCTTCGTACTTTCCCAAGCCCTCTTTCTTGTGTTGCATCACAGCACAACTAGCGAGCAGAGCATACGTGGCACGTGGATGGAGTATAAAAAAAACAAGTATTATGTAGGGGGCAAGTGATATATAGTATGAATCACATTTGGGGGCGGCCTTATTATAAAACTAGCTTTGGGCAGACTAAATATTTTGGCCTCTTGCCATGGTGCATGCAAAGCAAAGCAGATATAGTCACTATATCATACAGTATGTGCATATTATTATTCTACCTGTGCACCTTAAGATAATATCAATACTAAGACATGTTTTCCTTTCTGTTTTTTTGCGAATCCTATCTTACAGCTGCACAGATGTTACAAACAGGCGTGTTGATATAAGTTATAAACACCTTTGAACATCAGGTAAAGTGTTAGTTCTCTCTGGCATGACTAAGTTAATGAAGACCGAGTTAAAAAAATGTTGTTTTCCAAACATAACGACTGCTATTTTTTTGGTTCTTAAAGGGACTGTATCACCTAAACATAGTTTTTACTGTGCATGTAGAGAATAACAATCTATCTATACATTGTATTAGTTGAATTCCAAGTAAATGTCTGTGGTATCTCATGTTTATGACATCACCCCTGGGTTGATATGCAAATTACACATTCCCCTATTAAAAGCCAGTTCATTTGCATATCCAGCCGCAAGTAAGGTCATAATCAGGAGACTCCACAGACACTTGTAAAACACATTTTTTCTCCTAATTTAGGCATTTGCTTGCAATTTTGCTAACACAATGTGTAGATCATTTTCAGTTAATTCTCTTGACACAAGTTCTCCGTTTCTGGTTTCTACTTTCTGCTACAGAAACAGACTAGGACGCAACAATAGGTCAGTTGGAAAACAGTCCGACTTCAGTACCTGCTCAAACATCAAGATTACAGGTTTAAATCCAGGCAGGGTCAACATAGATCTCGGTCATTCTGAGATCCATAAACATAGTTTTGAGTCTTGGTGGGAGAAAAGCTCTACCCAAGAGCTAGTTATCATTGTTGAGTTAAAAATTACACTTTCTTCTGAAAATGGATAGGTATCCTTAAAAATGTGCACCACCATGTTTAAGACACCACTGATAAGGCACAGCAGTCTCCTATAATGGAATAGTAATGCACTTGAGATAGCCACTAATTTGAGCCAGAATTCCCACATGTCTGACTGATAAAACCCACAAACATCTGAAATGCCAGATAGCCATCCCTCTGACTTCCATTGACAATGCTCAGCCTACCTAGTCCTTTCTAGTGATTGTCCTCCTAGGAACACATCTAGGTTAACCTTCACTTTTATGGAGCACCCCAAAGTGGCTAAGAGGTTATAAACAGGCACAATCAATTTTAAGTTGACAAGGCTTTTGATAGGCTGACACATATGTTATCTTTAGTCTGACAAATGCTTTAGTCGATTGTAATACATTCTTGACACACTCTTAAATGGGAAGACAATTAACACCTACTCTGTACTCGATTGAGCTTGTCTCACCTACTGCCTGGTAGATTTATCTTCTATGGCACAAGCCAGTGCTATTTTTTTAAATGTTTTTTTATTTTTTGCTTTAAATGTAATACACAGTTTCAAAGTACTGATAGGCTTTCTGGTACTATTTGATATTTTACAAACAAATATACTACCTTAAAGAACCTGACCTGTAGACCCCAGCTTGAGATCCAAATGGTGTGAAATTTGAGAATCACAAAAAAAAAAAACCATGTGCTCCTAATTAAGAAAGTTATGTTGGATGGAATAAGGTGACCAACCAAATGTTACTGTATATGACTCAAGGACATTCTCACCATGGCATTTTACAATTAAAAAAAATGTCCTGTTAGTGTTCAATGGGAGTTCTACAATTTGCTTTCCTTCTCTGTACAATGTAACAGTTAATTATACACCTTTATGTTACCCGCCGCTGCCGTGTAGAAAAATCCCTGTAATGTAACACAATTAGGTTTGGTCATCAAAGTACTCTGATGATAAGAGTAACGCCGGCTGTAAAGACTTCCAAAGGGCAAATCCCTTATATCTCTGTCCTCTAATTATCAGACTTGTTTTGTCATTTTCCACCGTGCATTTCACAATAGATTCCTCTGTTTCCCTTATGTCTCGAGGCTAATTGGCCTCTCTAATAGGGCACTTTTATTTTGACCCCAAATACCGAAAGCAAGTAGATTTCAAATTTTACAGTTTATTACCTAATTAATTAGATAATAAACTATATCATTTTAAATAGAAACATAGAATGTGTCGGCAGATAAGAACCATTTGACCCATCTAGTCTGCCCAATTTTCTAAATACTTTTATTGGTCCCCAGTTCTCTATCTTATATTTAGGATAGCCTTGTGCCTATCCCACGCATAAATCTACGTGTTTCCTACTTTTTTATGACTTTATCACTTTAAACTGATAATTGTTTGTTCCCAAACCCAAATGTATTTGATCTACGGCATTGAATTTCCAATGTTGCAGTATTATTTTAATAGCCCCCTTTTCTTGGTCAAGAATGAATCAGTGGGGGTCTAGTTCACTAAAACATGAATTGTACTGATTTCCGCACCTTGTAGCACAAATCCTCACACTTCTATTTATCCCATTTATCTTTCTTTTTTCTTCCTTGTAAATAAATCATGTTTAATACCCAAAACCTTTATTTTCAAGTCTCAAACCTTGTGGTTTTTTTTAACTTATTTGATGAGTGAGATCAGTTTTATGCCATGTTTGTATTCAAGTTACTTTACTGAGAAGGTGGTGGATGCATGGAACAGCACTTCGGCAGTGGTAAAGGATAATCCTGTAAAGGTGTTTAAGCATGCATGGGATAAAGAAAAGGTCAAATAAGGCCTGAGGATTTTAGTCCCTTAGAGTAGACAGGACAAAGATCATCATTTACTTGTAAGGCACCATTAAGAGGTTAATTTATTGTGGGCCATAGAACTATATCGTAGATGTACAAACATGTATCCTACATGTATCCTATGCACTACCAGGCACTCTTCCTTAGGGATGCCACCTTTTCATAAAAAAAATACCGGCCTCTGTACTGTCTCCATAGACTTAACATTGGCCTGATGCCCTTTTTTTTACCAGCCTGCCGGTAAAATACTGGCCAGGTGGCAACCCTACTCTTCCTCCGTGCATCTTTACAATTTAACTATGATTGAAAAACATCTTGCGGTAATATAATGTTCATTCATTCACAATCATTTGCTGGGACAGTCCTGTTTTTGTCTGTCTATCCTGGAATTATGGCATCATTGTGCTTTGCATCTGGCTTGAGTCTAAAGGTGAAGACATACTCCAGACATCTGCTACCTGTACCGGTAGGCTGGAGTGTAATCTCGCAGAGCCATGCAATGTTGTATGATGTCATGCAACATCCTATGACCGCAGTTTACAAAACTAAAAAAAAATTTAATTGAAAAACACATTCCATTTAATTTTTTTCATGTGGGAATGAGAAATCTCTTTAATTTCTCCTCTACGCAACAGGGAATAAAAAGACAGGGCCTAAATGCGATGCCAAGGGACACCTTGCAACATGGAGATACAGGCTATCTGTTAGAGATACTGGGTGTCTGGACTTAATTTTCTTAGACATTTTCTGTTTGCCAAATGCAGTTTAAAAATAATGCTTCCTGTGCCCAGTATTAATGCCGGGACAGAAGCAACTTTGTTCAGACAGTCCTGTTTGTTGGGGTCCTATCTCTGCAAATTAGGGACCGCGGGTAACTGTGCTAAAGGGGATTCTACTAGACTCTGGAGATGATACTTCTTATCAATGTGAATGAAGGAAAGAAACCTTGTTTTATACCCTATTGTTTAATGTGCAGACAATCAAAAGTGTTCATGACCATCCCTTAGGCAAGATATCTGTTGACAAATGGACTTTCCTATTTCTATTACTTACAGTACAGTCTGCAATCCATTAAGATGGCAGATGCATTATTTGCTATTGCTAAAGCTACCAAGCTTGTATTTCTTTTTACCACCGTAGTTTCTTTTTAAGGAAAGCAAACGTTAGAAAAATACACAAAAATTGCCTGCACTGGGGGAGGAGGGAATTATTCGTTGCACTCCGCACTTCCTGTTTATTTTCAGACAGGAAGTTCATATCTATCAGCTTGTGGCTTCGTTGAATAAGGGCACCAGGTGGGCGGAGCTTGGGCGGTCAGCCTCGTCACTGAAACTGGAAGGCACTGCACATGCTCACAGCCCTGCGCATGCTTATCCCGCCGAGCTGTGCCTCTATTGTTTAATGTGCGGACAAATTATAGTTTTTATAGCTTTTTTAAAAAAAAAAATTTGGAAGAAGGATGGCCAGTTCTTGATCGAATTATGCACATTTTCACCAAGCGAAAAGTAGTAAACCGCTAACTGGTTCCACAAGGAATGAATTCGTTTATTTTTCAGCAGCAGGAATTAGCCCTCAGTGTGCCAAAATCTCATTTTTACACAAAGGATTGAAGGTGTCACTGGGCCCAGTGCATGGGGCGTGATAAGCATGTAAATTCTGCTCTTACTGGTAATTCCTGGTTCTCTTTGTGCCAGTTACGGGATGTAGAAAATGAATTACAGATCAAGCTCAGAAAATGGATTCCCTTTTTGCATTCCGACTGCATGTAAATATTGCGATTCGCAGATAAAAAAAAAAAACAACATTGATTAATGACCCCTGACATTAGAATTTTAAATGTGCTTCTATAATGCAATGTCCCCATGCTTTGCCGTGCTCAAAAATGAATCAGAAATGTAAATTGGAAAAAGGGCTAAAGTAGCCGCAGATATTAGACAATGAAACAGAACAGGCTGTGACATTAACAGGCCGGGAATACATTCAGTGATATTGGCAAAATAGAATGGGCGGAGTAGTGAATTAATGGATGGAGCAGGATAGAGCGGTTTCAGCTCCCAGAATTTGTAGTCCGGCTGGCTAAGGTTTGTGGGAGTCATTGTCAACAGGTGCCACTGTGTATTAAATTTGGGTGTAAACTTTAATTTCCCTTAATAATAACTCATTTATTGCCGAGAGCAGTGTATATCAGGCCTACTCACACTTCACACTGGCCCCCTTATTGTCTCATATACCCGTTTTGGATATGAAGATGCACATGTACAATTAGGTTGTTTTTTTTTTTAATGGAGAATATGTATTTTTTTTTACATATGTTATCTTGTTTTGGCTATATATGTTCTTATATCAAAAAGACTATCCCTATCAAATTCTATATATATATATATATATATATATATATATATATATATATATATATATATATAATATATATATATATATATATATAAAGTCTCCCTTTTCCCTTATACTTGTGATTTAAAATACTGTTGTTAAGTTAAACACTGTCAAGTTTTGCCACTGTGTTGCAAAATGTAAAAGCAGTTGTGCGAGCTTAAGGGTCGTTTGAGTCCCTACAAAGACCTTCTGGTAATTGCCCCTTTTGCCTTTGTCATAAATGGGTTTGATCAGTCAAGCTAACAATTTAATCTTTTTCGTTAGGTGGTACTGTCCCTTTAACCAGATACTGGACATGGATGTCTATATGTCTATCCCAAGACCACTGTAACATTGCTTAGCAGCAAACGCCAAAAATGCATCTCTATTATTTTCGTTCACCTTTATCTCCAGAGCTGCTATCAAAAGCTTGTTTTGTTTTGTTGCTGTAGGGTCACTCCAATTACCATTGAACAATCAATATTGATTTCCACTGGTATCAAGCTAGGCTTGTTTATACCATTATATAATTGAATAAACCTCAGTATCAGAGGTTTAAATTAATATGTAAAGTAGAATGGATGTAAAACTGTAAACGGAATCCGAAAACCCGATGAAGGGGAGAGGTTGAGATCATCCCTGTGTCTCATGAATAAATAGTTTGGATGTAATACCATTTTTGAAAACCCTTGAATACACTGTGCAATAAAAAAAAAAAGTTGAAGCTGGGAATGCGGTATATATATATATATATAGCCAATATAGACTTGGCCAATACTTTGAATATAGAGAAAAAAAAAACAATCTCAATTTCCTTACAATTACACTATGCTTAGATCATTTTTATTCTCTACATACACTGTATAGACCAGTGATTCTTAAACCTGTCCTCAGGACCCCCCCCCCCCCCCCCCCCAATGATCCAGGATTTAGGGATTACCCAGTTGTGTTTAAATAAGAATAGGTAGAATACCTGGTATGGCTGCTAAATGGTTAGGGAACCACACCTGGGGTTCTACATATACTTAATTACACAACTGGATAATCCCTAGATCTTAGACCATTGTGAGGTCCTGAGGACATGTTTATGAATCACTGGTATAAAGAATAATTTGTTGATGGAGTGGCTCTAACTTATTTATATCTTATATGAAGTAGCAGTAAGGTGTTCGCTGGCCCCAGCGTGGCATGATATTATTTTATTTTGAGGGGGGGGGATGCTAGGTGCTGAAGGGGGGGCTATTACACTCCGAGATTCCTAGCTTCATTTTAATGTGGAAATAGTGAATAATGGCAGTTCATTCGAAAAGATGCTTTAATACACGGTATCTCTCCAGTCCCAGTTGTAGCTGAATCACATGCTATTCCAAAAGCCACCGGGTGTGGTAGGTGAGAAAAAGTCCCAGGCCTGCTAATTATCCGGGGTCAAAGAATCAGGGATATTGTATTGACTCCATTTTATGCATGGACTTGGAATAACATGACTTCTGATCTTAGTCATCATTTGATAGATTCTGTGGGAAGAGTTGGAACATTTGCTGGTGCTTTTGATCAAAAAGATCAAAGTAATTCTAAAAATAAGGGGACCATTTTTTCTGATAGGCATTTTTATATTAACATTTTGGAGCAAGCATGCCAGATGTCTCTAGTTTTCTGGTGGTGGATGGATGGACAAGCCAACCAGAAGAAGTGGTACAAGTTGAACAGCAAGGGATATTGTACATGTTGTGAATGTAGAAAACAAAAAGAAATATTCTCCATACATTGTCTTAGCAGAAATCCAAGTAAATGCATAGATTAAGAGAACGAAAGTGTTTTACATGTGTATTTTGTGTCTTCTCTTTCTGAAATCACCAGTGCTTAATAGGCAAATGTGTCATTTGCATATTGGCCCACAGATGATGTCATAGACAGGAGACTCCACACTTTTTGAAGACCCCTAGTGGTAGTTTAGTAGCATTGCAATGGAAAATATTTAAAATACATATTTAATTAATTAAAAACAGGTTATTTAGCTATATTAGCCTATAGGGTTAAAATTAAATATTTTTTAGCATAAGGGATAGGGTTAAAATTAAATTAAAGTAAAAAAAATATTAAGGGATATAATAAGGATTAGAGTTGGGGTTAAATTTAGTGTTAGGGTTAAATTTTGGGTTCGGGTTGGGGTCAAAAGATCAATATAGGAAAAAAACAAAAAACACTATTTTTGGTTTTTGCCCCATAACTCGCAAAAAAATACCGAAAAATATGGAAACATGCATATTTTTGAACTCGGGAGAACATTTAGAAACTATTTAGACGGGGTCTTTTTTAATGATTTTATTTGTGTAAATTATATTTTAGGTCAAAGTTAGAAAAAGTGGGTTTTTAAAAAATTTTCATCATATTTTATGATTTGTTTTGTAGTAAATTATAAGATATTATGAACATAATGGTATCTAATGAAAGCCCTTCTTATGACAATAAAAACAACATATAATTTGTGTGGGTACTGTATGTGAGAAAAAAAAATTACAGCTAAACACAAACACCCTAGAAATGTCAAAACAGCCATTGTCACCAAGGGAAAGTCAAGGTGAAAATGTCTTGTCACTAAGGGGTTAAAAAAATAAGTTGAGTCCACTGAGAAGCTAATGAAAAGCTTTGCAAACTTTTTCATTCACTTGGGACATATGTCATCAGTCCTCTTTCTCTCAGGGCATGGTCCCAGAGGATGTGATATCATTGGTGATGTCACAAACTCATTGGGTCTATCATCCAAGTGATACTGAAGGAGCCTGCCACATGTAACAATAGCTGATCATACAGCTGTATGTTTGTAATCTTTCAGATGCAGACAGTAGGCGGAGTTAAGATCATCTCTAGTCAGGTCAATAGCAGCAAACAATAACATTTCAGAAAGTGTATTTTCTCAATATCTGTGCAATTGTTACTCCAGTTGGGGCTGTAATAAAAAAAGATAGCATGACTGGTGTCCAGTGTTTCATCTTGAATTAGAGAATAATTTACCAGGAACATAACTGGCCTGTATGGAACACTCAGCTTCTAGTCTGTGTTTAAAACACAGGCAGAGAGATTGTTAATTGTTTTATATCTAATAAACTCCTGCCTAACAGTCGGGAGAAATGCCTTGAGTTAATCACCGATCAATTTTAGTAAATAAATTACGATGATGATAGAAGCCATTTATTCAGTATCTTGCTGATCTATAATAAAGTAATGCATTTTTTTTTTTTGTGCCTAGGAAGGCAGTTGCCTTCTATTGATTTTAGGATTCTGTAGATGTCTCGTATATCCCCAGAGGAGCAGATATTATTGAACAATAGTGCAATGCATATTGAATCTTTTCTTAATTGTGAGTAGCAGGGTTTTGTATCTTATTTGTTACAGTTATTGATATTTTTCTGCTAGAAACAAAGACAAAAGTTAAAAAAGCAACCCCAACACAGATGTAAGTTAGCCTGGAAATCCAAGCGTCCCTGCACTTTTTAAATATAGACCGAACCCTAATCCTAGGTTTACGAGCCAGAAAGCCACTTTCAAAAGTTATTTAGCCCTTAGCTTTGGTGAAGAAGAGATAGACAGAGCAGCAAAGGGGTCTCTCTCCATCATATGTCTCCTCCCCTCTTTGAGGTGTGTTCAGCATCACAGATGTCACATAACAATCATCATCAAGCTCCCCTACATAGCAGCGGTGGAGAATCAGAGAGACTCACTTCTGAATGGTGAGCCATCCATAGAAGCATCATTCCAAAGCTTTTCCCATCAGATATAAGTGTTATTGTGTCTGATTAGAGATCGTAAGGAGGGCTTTGTCTGCTTTGAGAATTCTAGAATGCCAATTGTGTTTTCTATTCTCAATACTGAGAGTTCTGATGAAACCCTTTCTTCGAAACGCTGGGTCAGATTCCCTGTACCAACCTTGTGTTCTGTAGCCCTTTGGAGACATTGCTGATTGCCTTTCTGAAAGAAGTAGAACTCTGTTTGGTCATTGGCTGCCAGATCTCATTGATGTCAGGGCACATCACCGAGGCTGTACATTCTTTCAGAAGCTATGTTGAAATGCAATACGTATTTTCTGCCTCACTATAGATCTGTTGTCTGTCTAAATTGATCGATTGATCTGCACAATTTGTTTCAGACTCCTTTGACCTCTTCTCACCCTACTCAATCACTGGCCTCTTATTGGCTATAGTCCTTTGGTCATGGACCATCCTTCTTAATTAAGTGCGAAAAATGAGCCGTGTTACATATCTGGACACATTCACACCAGCAATGCTACCACCTTCTATCCCACTCTTTTTGAAGGTACTTACATTCCCCTTTCCTATTTGTCTTAAGTTCTTATTTTCTGAAACCTCTTCTGTCAATCTCAACCGACTTTTACAGACTAAACAACAATTCTTAAAAGACAAGTAACTTTATCCTTTTCTAAGAAAATATATATTTTTTTTCCATAGGTACAACTTTTCCTTGAACGTTTGAAATTCAAATAGAATGAGAGTGAAAGCTGAGGTCTACAGGATGTTTCAGTTCAAAAGCTGACATAGCGTCTTGCAGAAAGCAATTTATTCCAGATTATGGCGGATCACCGATAACTTAACTGCTGCAGACTATAATTGAGCTGAGAAACAACATCTACTTCAGCACATGGTAAAGTGATGCGTTTATTTAAGATTTTTCACGAGAAGAACCGTAGGACTTTATTTCGTGTCACTGAGACAAAAGATTAAACGGTGTACCCAATAAAAAGAGAACTGCAGGGAATTGAGATGGGATTTTGCACATTTAGGCCAATGCAGACGAGTTGGAAGAACTGGGAGAATGTTACAAAACAGAGGGTAATGGATTGGCCAAAAGTGGAGGGGGAACCTGAAAATGCAACGGGGGTGAGAGTTAGAGAACATATTTAAACATATACAATAAACAGGGCAACCCAAACCCGTAATACAACCATGTGGTGTATAAAATAAAGATACACTTACTGCGAAAAAACTACAGTGGGAAATTCCCTGCAATGCTGGCACGACGAAAACAAAAGTCAAAACGCGTTAGTTCCTGTTTGTCCCTCCGCAGACACCCTAGCTCTTGGAGTTTGTTGCTTTCTAGCTGTTGATAGAAAAACTGGAAGTAAGAATCCTGCGGCAATCATACAAGACCCAGCACTCCTTTCTACTTCACTGTGCTTGTTTTTATTGTTTTATGTATCTCTGCGAGTTGGAATAAAATTGTTTTACATGCTGTAACGTGGCATGTTGGATTTGTTTACCACCGCCGTGTGACTACACCAGGGGTCCATTTGCAGCTAATCAGAGCTGACATGCCTATATATTGCTCCATATATTTACTGGAGCATTTTTTGATCACTGCAGTGTATTTCCCACTTTTTTTTTTTTTGCAGCAAGCTTATCTTTATTTTATACAACTATTGGTTATTTTTGGGTTTTGGGTTACCACCCTTACACATGGTAACCCTTGTTTCTTGATTGATTGGGAGAATTTTTCCAACTCCCCTACTTTGGTCTTAAGTCAGAAATTCCCTGTAATTCTCCCTTTAATCCCACTGTAAAAAAAATAAAAAATCTCAAAAAGATCAGTGTATTTAATTTGATAACATTCTCTGATGATTTGATCTGCAGCTGTTTAATCCAGAAGAGATGAGTATCAGCCATCTGTGCGCACTGTTATCTACTGGGTGCACAACTAAATACAAAAATTAAACAGAGAGGCCTGATATACGACTCTAACATTCTTCTCCAGTTCGTTCTTTTCCTTAATTCAAATTGTGTTATTATTTTATAGGCTTTATTCACTGATTTAACAATGGATAGCATGGTTTGGCATTTGTCACAAACATTTTGTGTGGATAGAAAGGTGATATTTATCAGTAGCACAAGGGCCAGTAGTCAGTAATCCTAAAATGAATAATAAAGATGTTATGACTTTAATGGTAGGATTGGTTTGGAATGTGGGTGGAGCTAGTTTTTAGCCCTGCCCCACTCACATCTCACAAGCATCTTAATGTTCCATATAGATAACCAAGAGGGTTCTTGACCCATACACTCATTGTACCTAGGAAAAAAGGAGAAAAAAATTAAACAGAGCTCACCTCAAGGAGAATTAAAAATATACCTCCTTTATTGTTAAAAGTGGTTGGTGCCTTACAGGACTCTCAAAACCTTATGCATTTCTCACTACAGCACTGAATCATAGCCCAAGTGCAAATTATCATAAAGTACAGTAACACATGCATGCAGATCTCTGTGTTGGAGCAGCATATCTATTGTATAATTGATTGTATAATATGCCATCATTTTTGTCATATCATATATTAACTACA
This sequence comes from Pelodytes ibericus, assembly GCA_036172795.1. Taxonomy (NCBI): domain Eukaryota; kingdom Metazoa; phylum Chordata; class Amphibia; order Anura; family Pelodytidae; genus Pelodytes; species Pelodytes ibericus. The sequence goes on along the minus strand of CM069865.1, from coordinate 73,721,511 downwards.
CAATATAGACGATGATGCAGAAAGGTGAGAAAGGGAGCTAAATACCTTCTCAGACTGCCAACAGGTGAGATTATGCAACGGCTGACATTGTATTGGATTAAAACCTTACCTTATGATCTAATAAAAAAAATAAAAAAAATCTAATAGTAAGCTTTTTTTTTAAAAGAATCCTGCTTTCATAGTAGAATCTGCCTTTGTAAGCAAATCTGTTATGTCGCTATAATTAATGTGGACGCACACTTACAAGCTCCATGATAAATTAGGAAGAGCAGGTGCCCAAATGGGTTCTATTCATAGAATACCAAAGTTTAAATGGCTCGTGGTAACCCCTTTTGCTCTTGGAGCTGAAGAGGTTAAAGTGATTAAATGCCAGGTATTTTTATGATGACAGAGTACTCCTGAGATTAGAGGGTCTTAAAAAAAAAACAAAAAAAAAAAAAACACTTGAACATCTGACATAGAAAAGTGTCCCACTGAATTGGTTTTCCTTTTTTATCTCCCATTTATCAAAGAGATTTTTCATGGCACCCGCACATCCCCGGAACCTTCAGAGAGAATCTTGGAAAAAGGCTTTCATTACCAGCGAGAAAAAGGACTTTGGACATCTCCCAGGATAGAAAAAAAAAAACATCTGACCCCTATTGATTCCCATTTCTCACACAAGAATGAATGCTTTTACATTCTGTAATGACATTTTTATATATAAGACAGATTACACACATCAGCCAGAGATTGTCCTTTGATGTGCCCTAGGATGGGCCGTGGCAAAAGTTATTACGTAAACATTTTGTAAGATCTAAATAGGCCCCCCGGCTAAACACATCCGTTTTATGCCACTATCCAATTTGTAGGTAATGGTTTTATTTTCCTGTTTGTGCAGAATGTTAAAAGGTGCCACTCGCTTAACAATACATGCTTTGCGAGATTAGGATGTGTTTGGACAGTATTACAAGAAGGTATTAGGCGAGATAGAGATATGGATATGAATGCAAATACACCTATTTCACTCCCAGCGGTTATCTCAGCATGCGAAGGAGGGATAGAATTATGCCTTGAGTCAAGACTTCACTGCATTCCACAACGAAGGAATCTAAGTAGCGGGCATTGGGGGTGGCACTTCCATCACTCTATGGCCACACCCAGTTGGACACACCCCAGTCCACCCTTCCCGCGTCAGCACGCTGCTGAATCTGTCACTTTGTAGCCAAATCAGATTCATTTATAAGTGAAATCAATAAATCTTTTTTTTTTTGTAAATCATACTGGAAAAGTCGGGTTTGATAACATAAGTTAATTCAATTCCTTAAATCATATGCTAATTTTAGTTGATTTATAAAAGGGCCCACCTATTTCACAGTGCCATGTAATAAGCAGACAATGCAAACAGTGACACATACCATAAGATTATGTAGTTGGAACAGTTCTGGGGCCAATTTCTAAGGTCTGAGCAGAATTAAGATTATACTAGTGAAAATATTGAAGATATAACTTGTCTCCCATGCAAATATGTGGGGTCTGTTAAAAAAAAAAAGTAAAGACTGTGGTGAGTGGATGACTGATTAGAAAAGCTTGAAAAATAGTCAGAGAATATTTTTTTTAAAAACCTTAAGGACAAGTGATTTTTAGGGATGTTTTTGTTATGTGTGAATTTCTCTCTTTCTCATTTAGTGCACTCATACAAACAATATACCGTTTGTTTTTTTTAAAGAAAATGTATATCTTTCTTTTTTTATATATATTTTATTATATTTATTATTTATATCTTTATTAAAAAAAAATCTTATCAAAACAAATATATACATAGACACATATATATAATATATATATCAACTTTCGCAAAGATTATTGCAGATTATTGCAACATCATGGCTACATAACATACACATTTTAACACATCATGATTACATTAAAAAAATACTCAAACTAAAAAGGATGAAAATAAAATACTATACCAGCCTACCAGCCTCCACTAAGTCCCATAAGCGACCCAAGCCCCCCACTAGGGACCCCCCCCCCAACATAACAAAATCAAAGAAAATGTTTATCTTTCTATTGATGCCCTTTTTATCCTTATAAAGTAGAATTTAATATGTTTTGGGTTTTTTCATTGGTCATACGACTTGTTTACCTTCATGGTGTACCAGGACCATTAATCTGTTTTCCAAAGGTTTAATCCACTAATTTGGCCTGATTTTCACAATTCTGGTATCGATTCCCCACAGTTCATTCTCTAGCGAAGAGTCCCATTTTTTTAGGTCTGACCACGTAAAATTCGAAGATGTCCCCGCAATTACTGCTGCCTGTGGAAAAAAAAATCTGATTTTTAAACAACTGTTTGGTAGACATATATAGCTTAAACCTGTGTGTCTTAAGCATGAGATGCCAGTTACAGACTTCTCTCTGTACCAGGGAGGCTGGAGTTCAATCCCAATGTTGCATGATGTCATGCGGAGTCATGTGACTCTGCCGTTTTTGGCTCCACCCAACTGCATCCCCGAGCCCAGTCTTGCGATGTTGATAAGTACGCCAAGTATGCCAAGTTTATGGATTAAAATAGAATGTTTTAATGACGCTTTTCTAAACATTACCTTATTGAGCACAGAATAAAACCTCATATTTACCAATATTTACCTGTTACAAAGACAATTTCAAACTATAAGTGTATAAAATGCCATTACAGATAACACTACAGATATTTATATATATATATATATATATATATATATATATATTTTTTTTTTTTTTTTATCATCCAGCCTCATTTATTAGCAGCTTGCCTCTAGCACAAAGAGGGTGGTAATACATCATATAACTGGTTAATATTTAATTCCAACCCAGGTAAACATTCATTGTCCTCAACTGCTCTTGAGATAATGAAATGCAGAAAAACAGCAGAAAGGAAAACATGCAAACAAACAGATTGACACAGCTCTATTGTTACTAGAAAAAAATGGCCATTGCCTTCACTTAAATGAGAGCCGAGTAAATGGAAAGGTCGAAGGTCTCTTGGTTGTACAATGTGACTAATACGGACAGGAAGAAAAGGATCTTGCAAATTATTTTGCCGTTTCAAGAAAAAAAACTCTTGGCATAGCTAATCTACTAGTACATCATCGAATTCAGAGATCTTCTCATTATAGAAGCTCTAAGATAAAGAGCAAAATGTGGGGGGCGATTGCAACCAATCACCCAATGTTCTACATACTCACCCTCCCCAGCACCCCATTTCCAACAAAAATAAAAATGTTTGCTAAATGAGTTTGTGATCAGGGTGTAGGTGCCGAGAATGGTGCATCAATGGAACAGGATCAGAAATTGACAAATCTGTACTAGGTTTGTATTGTGACCCTTCTATCCATTGCAAGCCATGCCTTTTATAAAAATGGCACCTCCTTTACTATATGGGAATATGATTGGGTGCAGTGGACTGTGCCATTTAGTTGTATTTGGGCTTAATGGGACAGACTATGTGAATGGTTTTACCCACACTTGTTGGGCACCCTTGGTAGGGGTTAGGAGGGGAGCATGTGCAAGGAAAATCGAGATTAGCTTCAAAGCAGCATTTAATGAGAGAGAGAGAGAGAGAGAGAGAGAGAGAGAGAGAGAGAGAGAGAGAGAGAGAGAGAGAGAGAGAGAGAGAGAGAGAACGAGAGAGAGAGAGAGAGAGAGAGAGAGAGAGAGAGAAAGAGAGAGAGAGAGAGAGAGAGAGAGAGAGAGAGAGAGAGAGAGAGAGAGAGAGAGAGAGAGAGAGAGAGAGAGAGAGAGAGAGATCTATGACAGATAGATGTTCAGTGCTCCGTAGAGGAAAGAGTTTAGTTGAAGAAGGGGCTAGCTTTAAGTATTTTGCAAAGTGCTGACCACTTGTCCGTCAGCCCAATGGCACTGGCACAATTAAAACACTGGTTGATTTTGTTAATAGATATCTAGGTTGCCTTTGTATTTTACAAAATATTGACCAGCTACAAAAAAAAACAACCCTGCTTCTTTTACTTTTAACAGCACCGCCATGCTTTCATAGTGCTAGTACAGAGACCATTGTTTTTTTTTCATGGGATTAATTAGGTCCCCTCTGCTGATTCCATGTTAAAACCAAGGTCTCTCTCTGCACACTGCAGACCACGATCAGACTAGTGGGGCGAACTAACGCTCTGATTGGTTGTGCGCACGCTGACACTGTAAGAGCGCGCCAGTCTCCAGACCGGCTGTGTCTCAGCTGTGAGACACAGCTTAGAGTAAACCCTCATGTATCTATTAAGGGTATGCAGTACTTGTTTTTTTTAACCCCTGCTTTCTTCAAGGAATAAAAAAAAAAACTATTTAATTGTCCTTTAAGGGAGACTGGAAAGAAAGACAGAAAAATGATAATCAAGTGAGTTTTCAATTTCACTTTTGATACCTGTAGCCAGCATTACTAATTGGATAGTGTAATAGCCTTGGTTGGAATCCCAGGGGATAAACGATAAGCTAATCCTTAAAGATCTGTCTTGATATTTATCTTCATGTAGAGAATCCTTACAACAGACTGAATGCCGTGCATTCACTTAAGGAACAACTGCTTGCCTCCCTCTAGTGGCCAATCAGGGTAACACATACAATCCTCCAATGCTTGGACACAGTTAGTCAGTCACTAGCCATTATCTTTTAACATCCCTAGCTGTGTGTCTGGGATAAACTCCACTTTGATGAACACACCATATGAAAAAGGCAGTTAAAAACGGAACAACTGCCACCATTAGCCGGACAGATATTGGCCCATTTACAGTTACATTTCCCAAACAGACAGCTGATAAGTGTTTAATTTGCAAAGCATTAGAAAATATATAATTAACTATATCTTCTGAGACTGAAAAGGGACAAAGAGTCAAACACCCAATATGAAAAGTAATATTACTTGGAGTACAGTGCATTCCTTGTCAGCGGAGAAAAGATAACAGAGAGGCACTGCTCAATTTCGATTAATAAACTTCTATCTAGTTATTATATCCACATTCCAATATATAATACAATATAAGGTTTTTCATATTACTGTATTTGGAAACATCCTGGGATAAGGAAGAGGAGCCAAAATGGTGTGTTTTTGGGACATTGTGTGACCCCTGGAGATAGAGCTCCAGCCTACCTCCTATAGGTGGCCAGGTGTCTGAAGGTCACTTTGTGCTTGTTTAGGCTATGTATGTCTACATACTGTAAACACAACCGCTCCCAAATTTTACAGGACTGGACCTCCAAAAAACGAGACTGTTGGCAACTATTTATTAGACTGATCGATGCTTTTCTGGAGCTGGGTTTAAACAAAAACCCAACAGATTTCTGATTACATGCAAGTTATAAACTCAAAATATGAATCTGATTTTGTCAGCTCTTTTCCCATGACTCTGTGAGCTATTCACTAAAAGGTGAGTGGCTGGTGAGATGAGGTGAGATGAGGTGAGATGAACATTTCATCCCACCAATTTAGCTATACATTGTGCAGGGACGAACCTGGTAAGGGTAAACGTGCCATGTCTATCCTTTCACAATGTATAGTTAAATTGGGGAGATAAAATGTGCAGCTCAGCTCAACTCACCTCATCTTATCTCACCTTCTCATCTCACCTTCTCATCTCATCTCACCTCCGACTCACCTTTTTACTGAATAGCCCCATCTGTTACAATTCTCCGTCCATTCTCTATAGAAGTGAGATATGAGTCTATAAAAGATGTCTCCTATAATTAATGTGCTTGTTCCTTAGACAATATGGCTATCCATTGTACAGGGTCAAACATGGGTGAGTTCCACCTTCAAGAAGAACAGAGTTGGCCCTGTTTTTAAACAAGCGAGAGTTTTGGAAAGTTGGATTCCATGACCATCACACCTTAACTCCCCATCATCTCACCTTTTTGACCTGAACCCTTAGTTTAACAATCCTTCCCTTGCACAAAAAGCAACAGCAGTGCGGAGTCCAATGTGCTATCTGGCAAAAGGCTTTACGTTTTTACACAGCAGATTTTCTAGTTCCCAGCAAGCATAGCTGACTCCGGCAATCTCACGATTATATGCAGAAAATCCGATGTAACATTTGCCGAGCATTTCCTGTGATTATGTTGGTCCTGCTCAGCACCACAGGTTTCTCCGACTAACCCATTGATGTTTAAATAGTGCAGCTTATGTTTGCTGTAGAGTAAATATTTGCTCTCGACTTTGGAGTAAGTTCTGGTTGGGGATGTACTGTTTGAAGAACGGATTAACCATCTGTTTCGGTCATGTTTGATATCATGAATAAATAGAGAAGCCTGACCTCGAATCTCAGTGTGAAAGTTCTTAGTGCAGACAGACAAGAACTCTGACGCGCTGCCTCTAAGGATTGATGGCATGATGTTTGGTGTTAATCTACCTGTGGCAGTGCACTTTGACACTGACTACTTTCACAGAAACGCAGTATGTATTTTACAATAAAGTCTCAAACACACACAGCATTCCCCCCTATGAATAAATAAGAGCTCGGAGTATCCTGATTCAGCATGTGCCTAGCACGGCCATTTCTTTAGCGCTGCCTCGATAGTCAAAGGGATGGGTTCAGCCAGGGGTGGGGAAAGTGTCCATACAAGGACATTAGTGTGTGTGGCAAGGTTTTTGAAGGTCAATAGATTATTGAATTATCCATCAAAATGTCCAGTAAATTTTGGTGCCTACTTTGGTTTTACAGTAAGAAGGAACCCTGGACATAGAAAGTGGACATTTTGCAGCGAGCCCCCGAAACCTTTAGGTGTAAGACCCCCCCTGTCTCCTAACATTAAAGGACAACTAAACTGGATTTTTCACTTGTGATTTTAACATAGAAGCACATGTGAAGAATAAGTTGTGTGATGATAAACTGGCATATACTTTTGAGAATTCATGAGAGTTTATTCTCTAACCAGCAGCTGTCCATGCTGCTGGTAAGAGAAGCAGGCAGCCCGGTCTAGTTGGTGGCTGTCTTTGAGACCCTTGTCTTTGAATGAGATCAGCAGAGGGGACCTTAACTAGTTCCCCCTGCTGCTGACCCCAGGCAAACATGAGGGTTTGTCTCTGTGCTATTACACAGCAGACCCCAATCATATGAGCTGGATGATCCCCCACTCTGATAGGCTATGCACTCACTGACAGTGTAAACCTGCCAGCCTCCGACTGACTGTGTCTCAGCTGTGAGACACAGGCAAGAGTAAACATGCGTGTATCTACTAACAAAAAGCAGGACTTGTGTGTTTTTTAACCCTTGCTTCTTTCAAAGAAGCAAGGGTTAAAATAAAGGTTAATTTTCCTTTAATACAATGTACACAATGAACGAACTCACTTCTCTTGTGGCATCAGCTAGTCAGATAATACTGAGCCACCCAAACAAGAAGCAGGAGAGGATTTTGTGCAGAATAACATTCCCTAATCATATCAACAGTTTTTCACTGTCATTGAAGTCTGGGCTGTAATTACCAAATGAAACAAACGGGGCGAACTCTAACTTCTGTATGAAGGCAGCCACGTAAGAACGTAAGTTTAGCAATCCAAGTGGAAAGATGTGGGCGAGCGTTGTCTGATAATTAAGGACCTATGACACAGGCAACTAGAAATGGATTTCAAACCTCCATCAAAAAAATAAAGGAGAAAGGGATCACATATCCCTATCGGAAAAAAACACCCTACTGTGTTCAATTAAACCAAATTAAGGGAGTAAATAATTATATTGTTTGTTATTTTGATTACCTTTGAGCACATCTTTGATGAGGACGATCATCGAGCAAAAAATGGATTATGGTGATAATATTATTTGACATGTTTTAATGTCAAATAAGAGATTTTAAAGAATCCATAAACACCAGAGTTCATTCAAGGACACCATTGCCCATGCCAAGGTTGTTGAAGGTCCATGGAACATCAGTAAAGTCTGTCACCAAGTCCGACAATTTTTGCTGATGTAGGTTCAAATACAATTCCGCATGGAAGGTCGAGTATTGTCTGTTCCGGGTTGAGCTGTTCTAGCACTCTTTATTTTGTTTTTTCATACTCCTAGACCTCTCCTTAAGTTTGAAGGCTATCTCATGGTGCTCCTTGTGCCTAGAGGTTTTCTACTCATCCTCAATGATGAAGGCCCTGATAAATCCAATTTTGAAGCCAGCACTCACCTCAATGTTGGGTGCTCAGAGTACTCTGGTTTCATAATCCCAATACAAAAGCAGATTCAGTAACGGTAGTGAGCACTCCAAATTTGTTGTGATGTAATTTATGTCCTTGTGACTCATTTTTAACTCATCCTTAGGGCCTAACTTAATGAGTATGGCCTGACGCATTTTAAATCATTGTATCCAGCACACTGCGCTGGGTTTTTATTTTCTTCTGCTTTCCCATTAAAATAATAAATAATAAGTGGGGTTTTACAACCCTGGGGCAATCTTGTGTAAAATGAATGAAAACGTAATGTAAAAGTCCAAATAATCAAACAACGTTTCGACCCTGTGATTGACAAAGACCCGTAGGGTTGAAATGTTGTTTTGTTTTGGTGAGATATAATTAGTTACAACACATTTGGGGTGCTGATTACCTTTATTGAAGGCCATTATAAGCAGATTTGTATATATGAGGCTAGTGAATATTTTTTGCAGACAGAGATTGCTTGACATCTCATGTCTACGCCACCTTCTGTGGGAAGGACCAGTCTATTATGTTCCATCTGTAATGACACAGTGAGCTAAAACATACATAAGAGCCTTCGGAGTGGAAATTATACCATAGGAACACGATTATCTCCTGTCCTTTTCCAGTTAATCTTGTCTTGCAAGTTGTTTACTTGAAGGAAAAATACCATATTTTCATAGTACTGTTCATATGCAATCTTTCTACAACACAAACTTCTAAGTTTGTCAAAATCAAAGTTTGACAAAAACTCCAGGTAGAACATTGACAAGTTTGATGGTTGAAAGAAAAAAAAGTCATGATTCTATAGTGTGAAAGAGTCACTTGTATTGATCATACACGGAGGGATGGTGAGTCTATTCCTGGATAAGGCACCCATATCATATTCAAACTTCTATGTGAGCCCTGTAACCACTAAACTATAGCGTCTCATGATGGCACTAAAATGTGTCACGCTAGGCAAGCTCCGAGTCTGCTTACTGGGAATATGGTAGTGGCTAATTCATACATTATGTAGTGACTACCTAATAACATATTTCTGATTGTTTGGACTCTTATATTTTAATCCACTTCATATAAACCTGCTCCAGAGTTGTCACCCCTACTTATTATTTAGTATTTTAATGAGAATACAGTAGAAAATAAAAACACAGAGCAGTGTGGTTCATATAATTATGTAAAATGCGTTGGGTCATACTCATTAAGTTTGGTTTTAGGGATGGTTTGATTAGGTCTCCATTAGGTTTATACTGAATGTTGTGCTCCAGAAATCTACTAAAGCTAATGAAACATATAGTACCTTGAATGAAGTTCAGTGTGCATAGAATTTAACATACATCTTAGTGTTGTGTACAAAAATACAGTGGTAAAATAAATGAGAAATGATTTTACCCAAAGTAATATATGGGCATTTTGATTCTTTAACATTCTAACAACCGCAGAAAAAAAGTGTAACTTATTGAAACCAATTTAAAATGAAATACAATTTACTGGAAGGTCACGACTTCCCCAAAAAAACCTGAGTATAATTTTATACTACACATAATTTGTTGCAAATCCTCTTACCATAATATCCTGAAGAAACAAATGTACCTCTGCGTAATTGTAAAAAGATGGAAAGAATTTGAAAGTATGGATAATATAATTCCTTCAAAGCCAGATAAATTACAATTTAGTCCATAAAGTAATAATAGTAGAAAAAAAATAGATTCCTGTAAAATCAGGGCATTGGTATAAAATCAATAAAAGGATGGAAAATACATTATTGTTAAAAAAAATAATATTAATTGTTACTCTATTTTCAATGGTTATATTAACAGAGCTTATAATTGTTGTATAAAAAAAAACCTTAATTTCTCCTTGATCTGGCACAAGAGCCTTTAAATCATCATCTTAGGGTATTTTAGAAGTTGAATGCACAGTATATGATCATATGAAGGATTTAGTAGATGTTGGTCAGTAGCTGGCATCTGTTTCCTGTACCCAGTTAAGAAAGGAACCTTTATAACAGTCCCCCCCCCCCCCCCCCGTCCATTTATCTTGTGTCCCTAAAAATTGGACTGCTCACAAAAAAAGTGCTTAGATAAACTAAGTTCAACAGGAAACCATTGATAACTCTTAACACGTTGGATACATTTCACTAATCTCTTAGGGATGATCTACTGCAGGTCTTGCTAGGCTGAGTTGATTAATTCAGCATCCCCCCCCCCCCCCCCCAAATCAGACATAAAGAACCGTGCCAAACAAGAATTCACAGAAATCAAAAACATATCAACTTACTATTTTGCAGTTCTATTTTGCAGTTCTTGTGTACTTTGAAAATAATTTCATTCGAACCTCTAAGTTCTGTGACATCAGTGAGAAAGTGATATCATAAGCCATTACTGTGCAATCAGCCTTTTCCTTTTTGAACTCCCCTTTTTTCAAGTGCATGGAATTCTGAGGATGGAGACATGCTCTGATATAATGCTTGAAGGTGGGATATTGAAATTTGAAGATTTTTATGAAACAAAAAGGAAAACAATCTTTCTATCTTCTGGACAAGATGCAACAGTATGATAGTAAGATTATTCGGATGCTGAAGGTGGATCTGCCTCTTCTAATGGCAATGGAGTTCGAAAAATAAGTAACAAACAGGGATAAGCTGACAAATGGATTATCTGATCTTTTTTAACATCTGGAAATAAGGAGACCAAAATTATAAGTATGCTGTATAAAGAGAAAATGTTACTGTGGTAGTAATTCAACCAAACGACATCTCCAAATATTATCAGTATGGCATAAAAATTGCTCTGAAGATAAATGCATATATATTTCAATATCTAACAAAGTAATTACTCAGTGGTTTACGCAAAAGGTTTTCATCGGCTGGAAAATCATCATATTTAAAATAAAAATGGATAACATTTCCGCCCCCTGCTTCGGTAGAGAGATTAAATGGAAACATTTATTGTATACAATATTGTAACATTCGTCCATTAATCACAATCCGTAGCTCCACGGAGCCGTACGATATGGATGAAATGGTTTAGCTCTGGTCCCGTGGAGATAAATATTTCACATCTTTTTGATGCTTCCATTACCTTTTTGGTAAATGTGATTTTAAAATATTTTATCTATATTTCAAATATGTCATTCATCATTCTGTAAAAAATCAGCAGCTCAGATGACCAATGTCTTCCAACCATCACATGCTGATTTTTAAAAAAAAATAAATTTTTGTATTTTTTTAGTTACATTTTCAATAACAGGAATATGGAATAAACTCTAATCAGAATGTTTATGTATAAAACAAGGGGTATCTAAAAAAGGACAGTACTGAGTGTGATAAATTATCCATTAAATCAACCTTGTAATGTATTGGGACACATAATATACCAAATCTTAGTTTGGAATCTGATCAGTGTTAATGAACCTATGGGATTTTTAGCTAGGATCAGAGCCGGTGTACAGGTCGGTGTACAGGTATGTGCAAAATGGAAAGGGACACACTTTGAGTGTTTCTTGTTGAGGAACACTTAATCATAAGGATGAGAGCAAGCCCTAAAATGGATCTGGGTGGGTCCTTTGGAGTCAGGAAGCAATTTAGGGGTCTGCAAACAGCCACCCTCACTGCATCATATGCCATCAGAGGTAAAACAGGGGGAGGGGCACGTCTGTGGCTGCATCCATGTGGTTGTGCGTGCATGTGCATGACTGTGTTTTTTGGGTCAGCATTTGTGTCTTGTACCCTGGCAGAATTGCATGTCTTGGGCCACCACTGGCTAGAATTGGTATAGTACAAAAACTCTTGAGGGCCACACTCTGAGACAGGCATAGTGTTTGTACAAGCACACCAGTGTCTGTGGCATGCTCAGGGAAGGTCCATAGATCATCATTACATTGTCCATCACAAAGCCTCCGTGGCCACATTGACTCACCAGCCAGCTGGACAAAAGCACACTATTTTTAACATGGAAAGAAATACAAGCTTTACACAATTGATGTTTTGTGCAGGGGTGAAACTGTTGGTGGCCCGCAGCAAGACGTTTCAGGAAGTGGGGGAACTAATGCTCCATTAGGGTTAGCTCTTACCAAAATACTGGACTCGACTACAAATACCGGACACAACAAAAAACAGAGATACAACTTTAACACTACGAGCTCTTCAACACACACATATTTGTTAAATATATGAAGGAAAACCAAGACATTTCTCTAAAGGGAAATTATAGACTCCAAGACAAGCGGACTCACCATAGATTAACATTTTCTAACTAAGGGTTAAGTGTAATGCCTCTCATTTCTAGAAACAACTACAGATGACATCTTATTCCACAATTTAACACCCATTACAGTAAAAAAAACCATTTTGTTTTGCTCTTTAAAAGGATAGGTCCTTTCTTCCAATCTTAAGGTTCGATTTGTAACAAGACCCCAGAAAGAGCTTTGTATTGACCATCAACATCCTTTTAAAGGGTAACCATAACCACAAAGGGTCTTGTCTCCGGAGAATATAATCCCACTTTGGGAAGTTCCATTTTCGCGAATAGATGCTTTGTTTCTGGGAACAATAGGGGAGAAGTTTTTTGTTTAAATCTGAAGCGCAAATAATAGTATAGCCTTTAGTGTTTGTTCCGTTAACTATAAATTAAAAAGACGTTAAATCGTGAACCTAGCACTTTCCTAGATGAAGTGCCCTATTTAACCGCACAATCACAACTATTTGTTAAGAAGCATGCTCATTCATTATTTTGTACTTCTAATGAATACATTTATCTGAAAACCTCTAATTCCTTATATCATTGAGAAGTAATGCAGAAATGAGTTGGGGGAGAGGAGGTGGGGCAAATTCAACTAATAAAACATTAATCCTGCCATGCTATGCTTTTATCTATCTCATGACTAAATCAACCATTCAATGGGCTGAACATACATTATTTTAACATATAAGATCATCTCTCAATATAAGACTTCTTTGGTGGAAAATGTACACAGATGTGCACAGATGGATTCGTTGCTGGTGTTAAGAACACACAAATCATCTTGCTAATGTATAACTAACCCACTGCCATGCATATATTATATATTTATAGTATTGTTTGCTTGATGATATTGCTCGAGCAGGAAAAGGAAGCTTTTTGGTAAGCCAACAGATGACTGTAATTTAAGACAAGGCACTAAAATTAATTGAACCTTGATCGACCAAATAGATTTCATGCACTCACCTAAAACTGTCCAATGATCGCAAATTATTACTTCTGCTACACAAACGAGGGGAAATAAAAATGCCCTAATCATGCTAATCATGACTTTTAACATGCTGGGACAACACGGATGGATCATGTTACTTAGGTATCAACGAAATCTCCCAAGACTCTACGGTGTAATTCTGCAGACTCAATTATCTCTTGCTCTGGTAAACAGGATGTTAGCGGTCCCAAGGCGTATTAGTCCAACAAAATCAAAACGACTTCCGACAGAATAAATAAATAACTTATACTATATTGGCAAGACCCGGATAAAAATATTACTCACGTTAATTTGAAATCAATCACTGGAAGAAAAAAAAACAACAACACAATAATACGTTTGATCAGTGGTTCTTGGTATCTCAAAATGGTAACCTAGCAACAGTTGCTACAGAATAAATACAATAATTATTTTTCTGCACTTTAAATATATAGAGGTGATTGAAATAGAAAAAAATAAAAAGGAATTTGTGGTCGGGTGAGGATGGACTATTTTGTGTGTGTGTGTGTGTGTGTGTGTGTTAAAAGCTGTAAGGTAAAACATAAATAAATAAAATAAAAATGGAATAATGTGTTGGCTGGTTGAAGCAGTTGACAAAAATATCCATATTTTATTCACATGTCAAACCTGCCAAGAAATTAAGAAGCAAAAAGGAAACTACAGGCAATAGTTGCTTGCTTTAGCTGTACGTAAAAATACACTGGTATTTATATACGGTACATGTTACATTTGTTCAAAATAGTTTGTTCAAAGGGTGTTAGACAGGGCATCAAATGCAGGCTATATTCATGCATACATATATGCAATTCAGAGTAACATGGGACATGCACAGATTATACACACTATATACTCTATGCAAACCTGAGAGCAGAGAGGGTTATTGAAAATGGGGCTGATATGGCAAGTGGTGCCGGACTAGAAAGTGGCGTCCAAGAGTGGGATGAGCTAAACAATCAAGAGCCATGATATGGAGCAAATAAACATAATAAGTCTTCAAATTTTATTATGCAAAAAGTAAACAGCGAAATGCGTCAGACTGTTTCTCTTTGGCTATGCCTTTTTGCATAATAAAATTTGAAGACTTATTATGTTTATTTGCTCCATATCATGGAGCTGGAAATTGTGGATTTGTCTGTTTTGGGAGAAGGATGTGCGTCAGTTTGCTTACCTTTTGTTTGTTTGCGTCTGATGGCTGAAAAATATTGCTCACAGTTGCACTCCATTACTCTCCCTTTCCAGGTTACCAGAATCATTTGAATCAGAGGGGTGACCAAACCACACGGATATATGGTTTTCCAAAGGATGAAGGTCAAATTGGATAGTTAGAATATATGATAACTTTGATGAGGCAGGGAATTGAAGATGGGAGGTCCCAAATGTGAGTGGACATGGCAGAAAGTGAGCAGCCCTGACCTCAAGATGGACAGACCAACTCAAAAGTAGGCACAGTCAGGCCAGGTAAGGAGTGGGTGCCAGCAGAAGAGGCAACTGGTCCAGTAGTCTCTTTGTCTAAACCAGTCTGATGGCTAAAATGGTGTGAATAAGTATGGACCCTTATTTCAGGCAGCTTGGGGAGTGAGAATAGGGGATATGAATTTAAAACATAATTGTGGGAGCTATTTATATGGAATGTTGTCTGAGGTTTAAACTGATCAAGTTATTTGCCACTTGGAATGGAAAAGGTCCTATGTAAGAATAGGACACCAATGGCTGTGGCAAGATCAGTGACACAAGTTTGTGTTTCCGGTGAGATCATTCTTCAGTTTAATTAATGTGGTTGTCAGATCATACAGGAAGCGATTCTAAGCAAAAAGGGCTAGTAGTGTATACGTGTCATCCTTTTTGTGGATATTGCTCTACTTTTGGATCTTGACTGCCCAGTTGCTCTAGTTTTTACTTGCTAAACATGATCCCTAACGCTGTCACACAGAGGTTGAGCTCCTTAAACAGGCTGCAATGCACAAAGCTATTAAAATACACGAAACTAATACAAATTCAAACACGCCACTCTAGGCCTTTCCGAATTTGCATGACAAAACCATCCGTACATAGTGCAGTGGCTTCTTTTGTAAGAATATGGGTTGATAATATTTTGTGTTATTGTATCTGAAGTGCTAAATGAAGCCTGGCGAAAGGAGCTGCTTTTTTGTATGCTATTTTATTATAGTATGTCACGGAGAGCTGCGAAAACTGTGCGACACAGTACAGAAAAGATAAAGAGCCTTAATTTTTGATTGAGTTGGCACCCACAAGTTTGGCATTTTGTTTTCCTGAAAATTCTAGAGAGTGACAAAATACATTTATACAATGAGAACAAGTGGCTCTGGACAGAGAGGTTCAACTTTCTGTTGATCTGTATTTTTAACTGGAGATTAATGCTTATGGTTTTCAGTTTATCTGTGATCCAAGTGTTCTCCGCATGGTATGCAAGGGAGCAGGGAACATTATATTAATAAGTGTAAGTGTGTTTTGGCAGATATTGCTACCAGTGTGAGCACACTTCGTGCTGGAGCAATCACTAAAGGCTCCTGGTTAGGATGTCACCCGCTACATATCAGGAAACGCAATGATACCAAATGGTCACTGTAGCTAAAAGAAATTCTGTACAAATTCAGAATAAAACCAAACAAAAGAAAATACTTTACTTATCAAAAAAAAAAGAAGGACCTTACAGGCAATAGCTTTTTTGTATTTTATTTTAATTTTAATACTTTTGCAATGTGGCAACAAAAAAACCCACCATGACACATTGTTATGAGATTGTGCGGATAACAAATAAAACATTCTGCATATTTTTGGACCAATCATGTTTGTGGCACATAAAAACAAACAGTTCCTGATAATGAATGAATACATTGTAGCTCGAAAGATAAAAATGAAAGAATATCATTAAAAATATCATCACATACATAAACATTTTTAGCCCTTTTTTTTTGCACACATATTGAATCATAGCAACAGGGATTTTGGAGCATATAAATAACATTATTGGAACCTTGTTCTTTGTTCCCTTTAAATGTATCTCTTCTGTAAAGGGAAACTGTTGAAAAAAAATAAGTTACAATTAACTGAAAGAGTGCATCCATTCAACAGAAAGGCAGTCAGCAAAATTGCACTTGGAAAAAAATACCTTTTTTAACAAACATCTAGGCTTAGGGTTACAATTAGGGCTGGGGTTAGTGCTAGGGTAAGGGATAGAGCTAGGGTTAGGGTTGCGGTCAAAAGTTCACTGCAGGAGAAAATGTAGGAGAAAATTATTAGGAAAAATCAACACACCACTTTCAGTTATTGCCCTCTAAAATGCAGAAAACATGTAAACATGGGCTATTGCTAAACTCTGGACAAGTTGTGTAAAAGATTTTTCAGATAAAAGATAGAAAAAGTGTAGTAAATGACATGACTTGATTAAAACCATGGCATCTAAAGAAAGCCCTGTTTATGATGATTAAAACAGTATGTAATATGTGTGGGTACAGTAAATGAGAAAGATGAAAATGACAGATAAAACACAAACACCACAGAGGGCTAAAAACAGCCATTTTCCAGAATGACCAAAAAAGTTCTAAAAGTCTGGTTACTAAAGGGTTTATAAAATAATACAAATAAAGTACTCTTTTCTTGTAGATCTCTATCTACCTACCCGATAGGGGGTATAAACCTTGTCCTTTAAACAAATGCTTAATTGTAGCTTAGCATTGCTGGGGGATGTAAGTCCTTTCAGTATTGAAGAATAAATCATTGACAAGATGTTTATGACATTATAAATTAGCGCTTGAAGTTGCTATTGTGCATACAGTAAAGTAACTATTGTTAAAGGTAATTACAGTGTGTTTGTAAAGGATGAAACAATTATTCACACAATGAGCTATTAAAATGAAGAGTAATCATATACATCTATAGAAATAAGGTTGTTTAATGTCTTGACTTTACTAATAATAATAACTAGCTTTTACATACCATTTTTTCTCCCCAAGGAGATTCCGAACACTTTAGTGCATGTAGCAGCTTTGTTTATACTACACTAGATTAGACTTCATTGTCTATGGGGCAGGCTGGTGATGTCACAAGTGAGCTCTTTACAAGTCAATATAAATAGTCTAGTTTAAGTACATTGTTACAGCATATAAACAGGATCTTACTCAGAAACAGCAAGTGCAAAGATTTATTGAAACATTCGGAATGTTTCAAAGCTGTGTAAGATGGCTGTTCTCCTGAGGAAACTGGGAAACTCTAGTGAAATGCGTCGAGAGGCTACTTCTCATCTGTGCCTTAAGTTCTGAGACTTGGTGCTCCCATAAGGCTTGGGACTTATGGTCTACCCACGTTTTTAGCAATTAATATAGTGTTTTCCTGTAGGTGGCATTACCTTGTGGGCAAGGGTCTTCCAATAGTTTACTGCTCTATGTGTGCACTTTGCCTTTTTATACATACATTTAAGATTTAATACAGATTGATGACCCATCTTGTTCTTTTTGGCGCATGTTTGGTACATCCTTGTCATTTCACCAAACTCTCACCCTCTATTTCATCATGTTAGGCGCTATTGTGTGTGTTTTTTTTTATTTATTCTTTTTTCCATGTTTCTCCTGCACTACTCCAGTTTTAATTTTCTTGGGAAAGCAAGACCCCGACGCTGTGAAACACCCCATTAAAGTTGCCTCCGCTTTGAGTGTTGTATGTGAAGTTTATTCTGTGCAGCTACCAAATTTTTTTGAATTTATTGTTCCCATCTCTTCAATTTATTGAAGAAGTCCTCACCGACTGAGGGAACTATTTTGTCATGAAAATCTGCCACCTCATCCACTTTTTGCACCAATCTTCATCAGGTGTTGCAGGTTTTCCAAAAATATCAAACAGGAAGTCATGTGCATGTTGGAACGTAAGTTCTAAGCACAAGGGACTTCACATAGCTGCCAACCATTGACGTAATCGTTACGACAATATAGAGGCAGCTATTATTTTTCCTACGGACAGATCTACTTTAAGATGCAAGACTCATACAGTAAGGAACACGAAATGATTTAGATTGATACAAAAACGAACCGCGTTTTTGGCCTAACTCAGATTTGGAAGTGGGTTTAAATCAATTCTTCCCACTGTGTCCATTAAACTCTTCTTTTTTTTTTAATACAATTCCGCCAGGCGGAGGCCCCTCAAGAAAACATTTCTAAAACTGTACATTACATCCGTGTTTCTGTATGAATTACTTGCCTCTCATATTCATTTTCTACTAACGCTTTGTAACCGCTTTTAAACCACAGGGGCCTGAACTTTTATTGCAAATAAAATAATTTATTTGTCATGCACTATGGTTTTTTAGCAGATGTGTTATTGATTTTCGGGGATTTCAGCTCGGAAAGCGGCAGGACAGGATGACAAGTTCACGAGAAACATAGCAGTATTTGTGAACTGATTAAAAGCAATACATAATGACGACGAAACAAAATCAATTTTATGGCAACGCTGTACTGTAGTATGTCAAATTCTATTTAACAATGCACTGAGTAGGGATTTGCATCACCCGGCCACACTCTACCCTAGAAGAAATAAAGAGAAAGAGGATTGAGGATCTAATATAAAATAGACTACAGATATTTTTTTGGTAACAATCTTCCTAAATCAGAACAGTATATTTGAAATTACTTCTTTTTTTTCCTTTCTTTTTCTTCTTTTTTAGAAACTGTGGGGAAGCACCTGATTGTAACATCACTTTTGGAGCTAAACGGCAAAAATCAGATATTACAAGCTGAATCACAAAATGTAAACAACATTCCAACTCACTTATTACTGCCTGGTTTTTGCAGTTCATTTTCAGTTCACTTGACAGCTCACGTTTATGGAGCAGTCCTTTTCCTGGACATGTTTTTTTGGCCTGTACACTGCAGTAAATGACAAAAAGAAAGGGTATTTTTTTGCTGGATTGTATCTTTCATCTTGAAGAACAGCAGAGTGCACAACTTAAGAAGTCTTGTCATTTGTCAGGGATCCGGAGCATGACCTTGCTCTCCAGGGCGTCTATGCCTATTACCCTTGCTTGTCAAGGTGTTTGTGTCTCTTTGGCTCTGCAGACTGGCCGATGCGTATCTCAAAGGAATCCAGGAAGGAGTAATTCTGCTCCCCATCAGGCAAGGACAGCACGTGTGTGTGTGGCTGCGGCCCTGCATGGCAGAGATGCAAAGATTGTAGAATAGCATTGGCCTATCAATAGCATCTGCCTAACCTGTTGGTGATCAGCTGATGTAGTGCCATGCTACATTGTGCCTCCCCATTGAAGTGCTTGACTCAATTGCATCAGTGCTGTGTCCAGCTTTTTTTTTTTTTACCTTCATGCCCTGCTGTTTGCCCTCTGACCTTTGCCTGCTCTACAAAGTCTGTGCTGCCTTTTTACCATCTCCTGGACCTGCTCTGTCTGTATAAATTGGCCCTCATGACCATACGTCTGCCTGAAAACCTGTTCCTCCATCAGTCAATGTAGGTCATTGGCACTAATTCAGATTTGCAAACCTTAAAGCTGTGAACAACACACTTTCCCTTTCAAATATGTTTCTATGCTGCCTGCCGATGACCTTATTACCATCTCCTGGACCTGCTCTGTCTATATAATTTGGATCTCATGCCAACCATCTCTATAGATGAGTGGCGTTACGTAAACCAAATGACATACTTTATAGCTTTGAACCACACCCAGGCCCCAGACTGAACCAAGACCATAAACATGCCAACACACAGGCCCAGCACGGAACCAATATTCCAAACACACGCAAACAGACCCACAATTCAACACACAGCACACACTTACACTTACACAAGGCAAGTTTGAAACCTACATGGGGGTTCCAAATACTCAGCCGTTCCCTCACAAATGTTTCTATAGCAGTAATCACACTGCATCTGATGACAAAACAGCAGCATTATCTAAAAATGAGATCTCTTACTTATATCTTATCATCGCCATAGGAACACCAACCTACTTTTTTCAGTTCAGCTTTCAAAGATGGCTCAAGAATGAGCTTAGCCAAACACGGACGATTAAAATGATATTATTTCAATCCATGACGGTAGCCGCATTACAGTGCATTGAGTCGCACGTCTCGACACAAATGTTATTCGCACAGTTAGTTATTGAGCAGACATGTTACAAAGTGGATCGGCTTCAGTTACAGCTCATGGTTATTCATCTCTATGGTACATTGTGGAGGTCTCTCTAGACGGAACTCCCCGCTTGGCATAAACAAATGCATAAATATGCATGACTCTGTCAGCATGGCATATTAAACTTTCACAATATGATAAAGGGAACATCACTTATTGGTGAAGAAAAAAAAAGGTATTATATTTTCACTGCTTGAGAAGAGTGCAAGGACAGACATTTCTTGACATATGCATCGTAGGATTTTTCCCATAAAACCAACCCCGAATACCAATGAGACGTGGACATATAATGGGAAACTAGGGCCAAAGCTTATTTAGTATTAAAAAAAAAATTGAGAAATAATATAACAAAAGCCCTTGCTCAATATAAATAAAACATTGACAACCCAGCCGCTGATCCCATACACAAAACATTCCATAACTGTAACATTAAAATGCAAATATTCCTGAATTAACCATTATAGTTGCATATCAAGGGGCCTCTACACACCCAGCTTCTGAGCCAAAGGCCAGCTTGAAACCTACATATTAGAATAACCAACAATCTAACCCCAATAAATAAGACATTCCAACCCACAACTATCTTGTATGCCCCCACCACAAGCCTAGTCCTTGACCCCTTAAGCTAACATGGCTTTGCCACCCTGGAAAAACAATGCTCTTGTCAAACCTTCCTGAAACCCCAGGTTAAGTAGGTCTAAACCCACTTTTCAATAGGTGCACTGTGTCTAACTGGAAGTAACAATAATCTTGGTCAGTCAACTCCCTATACCAAATTACAATGGCCCCCAAATATCTTTACAAAGCCAGCCATCGACCTATTAACCTTAATCCGACAACTAGCTATTGCAGCATGAACACTAGCATACCTACAGCTAAACCAGGGAACCATTTCTAACCTGATCACTATTACTTCATGGGGCCCATTCCCTCAACCTGTTGACATCTTGCTTGCTGAGGAATACGCCCTAAATCATTACCCCCCTCACAGGAAAAATTACTACATCAGGAAAACCACACTGGCCACCAAGGCACCATCCTGCTGGGTGGGCCACTGCATCGCCCAGAGCTCTTCTTTGGGCCCCGATCAGCCACCGTTGAAGCACTCCTCAATGGCTTTACTCTTCAACCCCCCTCAGTGGGCTCGGAAGCTGCAGTGGCATAGTCCTCCTCTGGAGACACCTTCCTTCTTGCGTGAAGAAGACTGACGCAGCCAGCCACAGGCCCAGTTGAGCCTGGATATACTCACCTTCATTTCTCCGTACTGCATCTCGGATCACCTCTAGGATTGCTTCCAGTGACTTTTCTATTTGCAAAAGAAAAACTAAGATACCACCAGTGCACTGCTCCCATCACCACATTTCAAAAAAAATAAAATCAGCAAAGGAAAAAAGAAAAATGCAGAGAAACTCAGCTCTTGTGACACAGCCAATAACAGCTTGCTGACTGATGTCATATCCTTCTTATAAAAAATGCTTTGTTATTATAATTGTTTATTGGTAAAATATTTATCTCCAGTGAACACCGAATAATCAGTATTTCAAAGCTACCTTAACATAGCCAAAGCAGCAACGGACAACTGTAGTAGCAAGGACAACTGTAGCAATAAAGGGCCTTGTGTTTAATTAACAGATTGTATCAAGTGTAGATGATTTGTATTCATTCATTAAATAATTTCTTTATAAATTGAGTGACTTACTGAGCCTTTTTTCCTTCATAGTGTTTTCTCAGGGGGCAGACATCTTGTTTAGAATCTTGGCTCAGATCTTCACTCACTTTGGTTCAGATGAACAAAGATCTGATCTCTCTGACCAAAGATTCTAAACAAAATGTCTGCCTCCAGGTAGAGCTATACAGAGCAAACATGGCTCAATAAAGTACTTTATTTGTTTTGCATTTTCTATATATTACAATGGCAATTAAACAGAACTTCATGTTTTTGTTACAGATGTCCTTTAAGGACATAGAATCTAACTGGAATCTCAAAACGACCATAATTTGATGTAGGATGAATGGTATATTTTGCTTGTGTAGCAGTCTCTGATCAAATCCAACTTGGGTTATCTATAATGCATCATCATAAAATCCCATTAAGAATAACGAATTGAAGTCCAGTACATTCCCCACTAATCCAAGCCAAACAGTGCTGCTCAGCGTCATATTGAATTAGTCCATGCTTAGATGCGAGTGTCTATCCCTGTTTGGAAAAGTGACATGGATCCAATTTGGAAAATGTACATACAGCTATACAAATAACATTATTGAACAGAACATTAAGTACAGTGCATTAAGATATTCAATTATGCAAATTGCCAAAATGCAACTCAAACAAAAATTGAAATTATAGATGGGCCATATTTATTATATTATTAACACCATGTAACAAGAGGATTTAACTCTTTGGGTTACAATGGAGAAGCAGAGAGAAACATTTGCAAAAAACCTTTGTTTACCATTATAAGCTGAATGTACACATGGTTTTATTTGTCTTTCTTTATTGAAAAAGAGAAGAAAAAACATATGCTAACTCAGGGGTAGGCAACCTTCGGCACGCCAGATGTTGTGCACTACATTTCCCTTGATGCTTTGCTATCATCACGGCTGTAAGAACATGATGGGAGATGCAGTTCACAACCTTTGGACTGCCGAAGGTGGCCTACACATTGCAATATATAATGGGAAAAGTATTTTAACAAAGAAAGTTAAAGAGCCACTAAACTTGTTTCTCCGCTTGTGCCTATGTTATTGAAGCATGAGTAACAGTAGGATGTGCATTAAATGACATGTACTTTTTAAGATATATGCCATTTTATCCTTTCACCTGGAGCCGCCATGCTTTATTATGATGTATGCCGGCTGATCAGGTCACTGACTATTACTGCTAGTAAGTAATAGTAAGTCGTCAGAGTGGGCCTCCATACTAGCAGTAAGAGACAATTGGACCCAATTTAATCATCAGAGAGATGAGTGGCAAACAACAGACAGAACTGAGTGGGCCTCCATACTAGCAGTAAGAGACAGTCGGCCTCAACATACGGTAATTTTCGCTCCATATGACGCACTTTTTTCCTCCTCAAAAGTAAGGTGAAATATCTGTGCATCTTATGGAGAGAATGTGTGGTCCCTGGAGCTGAATCACCAAGCCTGTGCGCGGAGATTGTGCAGCGTGGAGGAGAGGAGGCTGCTGGGGTTCCTGTGTCGGGTCTGTCCGGCAGTGCTCTGCTTCCCCCGCTCGTTACATAGTAACATATACCGGGTAAGCTACGACTCACCTTCCCTATCACCCCCCCTCTACTATCTGTGTGTTTCCTTTTCTGCTCCCCCGTTTGCTTCTTTCCTCTTATCTGATTGGACAATACTGTGCATAATCGACTTTATAAAAATAGAAAAAAAAAAACAAGAGACTGGCCAGTCCCATGGGACTTGGTCAGTAAAGAAAGTTGAGAATACAAGATCACAAAGTCATGCAGAGATGTGAGATCCTGCACTGGTTTGGCCACTCTCTGATAAAGCACACATACAGTTGCATATTTACAGTACAGTTCATTATAATACAGAAAAAAATGACAACCACACGATGTAAACAATTTATTCAGATTTTTTTTTCTAGTTTTCCTCCCCTAAAAGCTAGGTGCGTCTTATGTAGCAAAAAATACGGTATTCATCAGAGATGCGAGTGACAAGCAACCAGCTGACAGATAGAACTGAGTGTGCCTCCATACTAGCAGTAAGATACAGTCAGACCCAACATATCTCACAGAGATATGAGTGGCAAGCAACCAATTGAGGGACAGAACTGAGTGGGCCTCCCTACTAGCAGTAAGAGACAGCTGGACCCAACACATCCCACAGAGATGTGATTGACAAGCAACCAATTGAGAGATAGAACTGAGTGGGACTCCATACTAGCAGCAAGAGACAATCGGACCCAACACATCCCACAGAGATGTGAGTGGCAACCAACCATATGAGACACAGAACTGAGTGGGCCTCCCTACTAGCAGTAAGAGACAGCTGGACCCAACACATCCCACAGAGATGTGATTGACAAGCAACCAACTGAGAGACAGAACTGAGTGGGACTCTATACTAGCAGTAAGAGACAATCGGACCCAAAATATCCCACAGAGATGTGATTGACAAGCAATCAATTGAGAGACAAAACTGAGTGGGCCTCCATACTAGCAGTAAGAGACAATCGGACCCAACATATCCTATAAAGATGTGATTGGCAAACAACCAGCTCAGAAACAGAACTGAATGCAAACCCAGTGTGTGTTTTTAATGAACCAATACGTTAAACTATAGAAGATATAAAATAGATAAACATTTTCCCTTGTTTTGGAACATTAACAAATCTAATTAAGTGCATACTACTTTACCCTTGATATACCCTTGACAACCAGTAGCACCATCCTTGATCTGTGATTTATCTTCCTTTCATATAAATAAAAAAAAATCGAAATATCTGGAAACAAACAAAAAATGGACATAAGCTATTTCTAAAGTGTTTAAAATAAAAATCTCAGCTGCATAATAGAACGCACTTTAAACCAAGATTCATGTCAATTTTATAGAAACCATTGTGTGTGTGTGTTTTTTTTTTATATTTTAAATAAAGGTGGAAAGCATTTATTCCTAACCTGTTGAGAAAACCATTTAAAAAGAAAAACGCGAAGAGTGTTCTTTCTGCAACTGAGAGGCATAGCAATGGTTTTGTCAGTGTTTGAAAGCAAGTTAAGTATCCAAGGAATTGGTCTGGCAGTTGGAAAATACAATCCCTTTGAGTCTATTCCGTGTGTACATGACCCCTCTCAAGAATATTCAGCATAACATCTACTTCTTTCTTTGAAGAGCAACAGGAAAGTAAGAAAAGAGAGGATAAGTTGGCCCTTGCGTCACGCACTGATAAGAATATGTAATTAAAGTAGATGATCCAAATGACGTCCGATTTCCCCAAAATAAAGAATAAAAATCACCGAAATCAAACAACAACCTTGTAAAATGATAGAAATGACAATTGTTATGAACAAGGGGTGACTGCACTTTTTGTTTGGCATTATCTTTTTTTTAATGGACACTAAGACGTCCTGTTTTTGTTGGGAAAAATTAAAACAACCATTAATGTTAGCTAGTTGCGTTCCATAGAGATCAACTTTGGGTTGTATGGTCAATTTTAATTGATTGAGCCAGCTTACAGTTCAATATTTAGTTTGCTGGATGTGAATAAATGTTTTTATATTTTTTTTAATATATTTCTTCACCTCTGTCTAGTCTCATGAGTAATATAGTACACAAAGTCAGAGCAATATCTCTCAATAATTGTGCAAGTGAGCAAAAAAAAGCCAATCAAAATGGGTGAGCACTTCCCAAGTGGGGACCACCCCATATGGCAGGATATTTTAGCACGGCAAAATTTGGGACGGTTTCCCCCATTTTTGTCAATATAACGTATTTATGCCTACTCTGACGGGTGGGAAATTGTCCTCTCATTTGGTATATGACCTGGTCAGCATATACATTTATTGAGATTATAATTAAAAAGTCGAAAGGATTAGAGATGAGAGACCCAACTCACATAGAATGCACCTTTTAATCCTTGGGAAGACAGTTAAAGAGGTTACACAAGGTCTTCTTTTCAAATTACAGTGTTATAAAGTAAAATAGGTGGAAGAAAAACATGGCCTTCGAGTTCAGCCATTCCAAACACCCTTGATTATCCACAAAAAAAACTTTTTGCTTAAGTGGTGGCACATCAGTCTAAATTAGCACATTACGCCCTGTATAGTACTAAAAAAAAACCCATTACAGAATAACCCATGAAACAAAGGGAGTCGTGTATAAAAAAAGAAATTCCGCACTGCAAACTGTCGGGAGAGGTGAAAAAGGCACAATCACTGTATTTTTAAGTATAGCGGTGATTGTGCTTTTTTTTTTTTTTTTGAGACATGCCAACCCTTTTCAGTGTGGGAGAAGGACCGCCACCAACAATGTTTGCGAAGATTCCGTGAAACTAATTTGGTGTTTTTCAGCGCCTGTTTTTTTTTATACTTTGGTTGCTCTGGCGAATGCCAGCACAACCAAAATGTATCTAACTGGCGGTGGCAGCACAGACCCACGAAATCTGTCTGCTTTATACATAGGTGCACACACCTATAGTGCCAGTATAGTTAACCCCCAAAGTGTCACAGAAAAGTATAACTTATCACAAAAGAACAATTCCATTTTGGACACTAATCGAATCAATTGTGTGCGAAGCTCAATAATTAATTAGAATTTTTACCATAACAGATTTGTGATGGTCCTTGATCCACTCAGTGACTGTAATATTCAATATGATTGTGATTAAAGGATTTAGAATTTGCATTCTAGAAATAAATAAATACATTCCAAACTGTTGTCATGGATTTGAAGTTCTACCTTACCTGAGTTCAAATAATTAATCTCAAAACCAGCAAATATGCGGAGCGAATGCCCAAAATAATGAATCAATTGATTTGTTCAGTGATGCTGTATCTCCTACACAAACCACACAGTCCTTTTTAGTGCATCTCTCCAAAAACATTCCAATTTGTGTTATTGATGTGGTTTTTCTATTATGAAATAATCAGTTTTGCTGTTTTTCAAGATTATATGGTTATAAGTTCTAAAATGAAACGGTTAAAGGGACACCACCATTGGAAAAAGGATTCTGGGTGTATGTCAATGCATAGTTTTGTTCTGAAAAATAAGTCTTCCTATATGTTTTGTATATGTCATTTTGTTCTTTTGTTCATGCATCTACCTAACCATGTAATTTGTGTGTACTTTCTCTTTGCTAAAAACTACAGCTAGATATTATTTTAAAGCAGACTTTTATTAAGTAGCACTTTGATTGAGCAGTAAATTCTACAGTTCATGAAATTTAGATAATTATTTACAGAAATTAGTCAGGTAAGACTTTTTTGGGGAGGTTTAAATAGATTTTATTGCTTTTCTAACTTATTTTTCAATTAAATAAATCAGAGAATACTGCAAGAAAAATAAATGCTGTATGCTGTAAATACAGAAAATGTTAATAATATGCATTTAAGTCATGAAATCTGTGATTTACATCTTCTAAACCTTTTGCCCAGGAAAGGGTTTTACTATTTCCAGTATGGTGCTGCCCTTCCAGTATAGGTGCATACTTTCGCTTCTAAGAATGATCGTATGTGCGCCGGAGGGGCTTTTTCAGTGATGCAACAGATTTGGTTAAGGGTGAATTTATCAGTGTCAGAAGTGGAGAGGCATCAGCCCTGCCTTCTCCCATTTCATATAGAAAACCTTGGAGACTCACAATCCATTAATGCCCTGGTAGCCATTGGCTCATGGTAGAGTGCTGGTGTCCACTGTAGGAAATGGCGTTGAATACCAAACTAGTCCAGCACGTACAACATTTTAAGTTCAGTCGACCCGGCTTTTTCTGCGTCTAGTGCATTATCGGCTGTTTAGTTTATTGGCCATGTCCACTGTTCTTCCGATATTATCTGTGGTAAAATAATACAAAAATAATACTCACAACCATTTTTTTCCCCAAAAATAAATTAATAGTGTCACGAAGTGAATTCTGACAGCCTGCCTGACTGGGGTTCTTGGAGGGGCCTGAGGGCCAAACACCTCCCTGTAGATTATGGACCCTGTCTGTAATGTGTTTAAGCCTTCCATTGTTTAATTATGTCAGACACCCAGTCTGACTACCTTGCTTCTGGCTCCAGATTAAAGTGGCTAGATACTGCTTTACTGGTGATGTGTTTAAGTTTTCTATTGTTTAATCAAGTGTTATCTGATTGCAGTTTGGTGTATATGTGCTGTGTAAATCACAAATAAAGAGTTCTTCAATCTTGCTGTACCTGACTGCTAGATGTCCTGTCTATTTGGGTACAAAGAGCAAGGGTCCTGGAAAGACTTGCTGGGTGAATGCTGAGCTGTAATTGGGGGCTAAGGAGGTGATTTCCCACAACGGGCAGAGGGTCTACTTCGTCCGGTAGACGGTCCGTTACATTGGTGGCAAGCGGTGGGATCCTCCTTGCAAGAGCCCAGTGGATACGCAGCAGAGCACCAGCAAGGGATAGCAGTCGGCATGATGGCCGTGGATTATAAATATTGCAAAACTGGCTTGTTGACCAGGGAGTACCAGGATGGTACTGCAGCCCCCTTGGCTGTTAACTACAAATTGATGACCGGTCCGGTCCCGCCGGATGAGATGTTACAGCGAGCTTGCAGCCGCCTGTGGATGAACGCTCTCATACGGGACCAGGAGTACCAGGGAAAGGTCCTCCCCAGCTCCCAGGAATGGTATGTGAGCCTGCTGAGGGATAGAATGCTATACCTGGGTGAGCAGCCCCAAAAAGACTTGGTGGCTGAGTTAGGGGAACTTGTCCATGCTGAGATGGTCCTGGATTGTGGATACCGGGCTTTGCGGTGGTATGCCACACAGCTATACCCTGAGCTGGAGGATGACACTCCCACAGAGGGCTATGATTTTGGTGGTCCTGGATTGTTATTGGAAAATCTCCAGCTGGATCCGGGCTTCGGGAGTGATACAGAGTACCGGTGGGAAGAACTCCGGGAGTTAAGGGAGGCAAATATTCCCACTGTGCCCAAACTGGAGGCTGATCTGGACTATTTGGTGACCCAAGAAGAGGAGCTGGAGAAGGCATACATACAGCTACTCCACCACATACAGCCCCCTGCCTATGAGACTGTGAGTATCAGTGCTGCTCCTCCCCCAGCAGATGCACTGACACAAGAACTGTGCCCCTTTACCCCCGTGGATGACCTAGTGGAAAAGCTGGCATCTGGGCAGATTGCCGCTGGCTCCTGCCTGCCCCTACCCCAGACCCCAGACCTGTGTCCCATTTCCCCTGTGGAGGCCCCGGCTGACATCACGTCCCCTGACCCGTTAAACCTGCCACCCCTTGAATGCCCAGTTGAACTGCTGGCACCGTTCCCCAAAACCAAACAGGACCTGCCCTCCTTGTTTCCACCTCCACCTGGGTTCAAGGAGCCCTATTGGAACACAATCCCTGGTTTTTATCCGCCCTGTGTCCCAGCAGAAGAGCTGGCAATGGGGCAGAGTGCTGCTGGCCTCGGTCCACCCCTGCCGCTTGGGGAGTTTGTGTACCTGGCAGAGGTGCCAGCATCTGAGCAGAGTGCAATTGGCCTCTTCCCACTGCATCCCATGGATTTAACCCCTTTACCTTTTGAAAATGACCCAGGAGGGGTGGATGGGACATCGGTCTCCACACCTGGGTCTCCTGAATGTTTGGCAGTTAGCAGTGTTCCCCAACTCCTTTGCATGGGTACCACAGCCACCTTGTCCTGTTCCCTGCAGTATACCCCTGAAACTGTGCCTTGCCGGGATGTTATCTCCCCAGCAGAAGTGCTGGCATCAGTGTCCCCAGGGACTAAATGGGATACCCCCATAGTATCAGGCCCAGCTAACCCTGCCACCCTATCTGCTCCCCAGCGGCTGAAAGGATTTCTGGGAGAAGGAACATTTGGCTTTTCTCCCGAGCGGCAGATGCATGTTTCGGGAGAGGTGGAGGTTGGCTGGGTAAATTCTATTTTTGAACAAAAAAAGTGTGGGGACTGCAAACTAGTGAATGGCCATGGGGAGAACACTATACAGACTGACTTATGAGTCACCCCGTCTGGGGGCTCCTCCGGCGCCAGTCTCCCCCCGAAAAAGGAGATATGTCACGAAGTGAATTCTGACAGCCTGCCTGACTGGGGTTCTTGGAGGGGCCTGAGGGCCAAACACCTCCCTGTAGATTATGGACCCTGTCTGTAATGTGTTTAAGCCTTCCATTGTTTAATTATGTCAGACACCCAGTCTGACTACCTTGCTTCTGGCTCCAGATTAAAGTGGCTAGATACTGCTTTACTGGTGATGTGTTTAAGTTTTCTATTGTTTAATCAAGTGTTATCTGATTGCAGTTTGGTGTATATGTGCTGTGTAAATCACAAATAAAGAGTTCTTCAATCTTGCTGTACCTGACTGCTAGATGTCCTGTCTATTTGGGTACAAAGAGCAAGGGTCCTGGAAAGACTTGCTGGGTGAATGCTGAGCTGTAATTGGGGGCTAAGGAGGTGATTTCCCACAACGGACAGAGGGTCTACTTCGTCCGGTAGACGGTCCGTTACAAATAGTTTCTGCACAGGTTAATTATTCAATAAGAAGCACATAAGGCTTAAAACATTTATATCTTCAGATATGATGTATTGAAGGTTAATCAAATATAAGGCTTTGCATTGCATTATTCCAGATTAAATTTATTGAAAAAAAAATTGTTCCAGAGTCAATTAATCAAAGATGGAGATGCGCTGTTGATATTAGAGGATAGATCCCCTTAAAAAAAAAAGAGAAAAAAATATCAGTGACATTTAACCCCTTGTTTTATCACTTCTGAGGTTTTTGTGCTTAACTATATATTTTTTCCCTTTGTTATGTAATCTCACATATTAAATACTGGTTTTATCGCCTTAAGAATATCTTACAATTTGATATTAAAAAAAAAATCATAAAATATGATGACAAATTGAATGAAACACACTTTTTCTAACTTTGACCTAAAACATCTTTTACACAACTGCAAAAAGTAAAAAAAAAAGACTGTCTAAAGAGTTAAGAAATATGCTACATTTACATGTTTTTCAGTTTTTTTTGTGTGCAAGTTATAGGACAATAACCTAAAGTAGCTTTTATTCTAACAATTTTACCCTACAGTGACCTTTTGACCTCAGTCCAGATGTTCCACGTAACCCCAACCATAATCCTAACTCTAACCCTTACTCTGACCCTAACTTTACTCTAACCCTGACTGTAACCCTATGTTTTTTGTTTTAGCTGTAATATTGTAACAACTACAACAGAGTGACATAATCTGTGATTTACATGTTCTGAAGTTCTTGCCCATAACAGGGCAGCTCCATTTCCAGTATGGTGCTGTTCTTCCGGTATAGGTGCATACATTAGTTTCTAAGATCAATTGTATGTGCGCTTGAGGGATTCCCCCGAAAAATTCAATTTAACTCTCCTAAACCTGTTCATCAAGTCCTCATAAGCATCTTGTAATGTTGTAAGCTCTTGGGCCTTGATGTCAACCACCATTTTGCATTTGTCTTTTTGTAGCGTGGCTCTCTCCAACATCAGTTCACGCTACGATGTCAGCAATATCTTTCTTCAAATCCTTTTACTCCGTTTTGTACCCTACATGGTAAGTCAGTCTTTACTTAGTCACACATCCCAGCACAAACATATTCTAAATAAAATTGCATTTAAATACTCACTGTCTACTGAGCAGACAGTGAGTTGAAATCTAAAGTCATAGTAATGCAAATCAATAAAAAAAAAAAATCATACTTGTGTAGATCAGTCAGTTACTTCAAGGGTAATTAAGTAATGATAATGATATAACATTTTTCATCTTGTCAAAAGAGTCTATTTTTCCGAGAACACTCTGTATCTCTGTGAAATTAATGGGACGTTTATCGCAAGCACACACCGAGTGCACACCGGACCTCACTTTCAACAAACTTTATTCAGCCTTTAACATTTTCCCGACACATGACCCATATTTCAGGACCTTGTCTCGTTTACTTCATCTTGATTAATAAAGTTTAAAATGGATATAGAATTGCCGCTCATATGGTAACACAGGAATACATATTGCTCTTCTACAACGAGAAAAATATAAGGTAGTGGAGCTGATGGCTCAAAATGGGCTAATGACAAAAAAGGAAATAGAAATGCCCCTTACAAAGAAAATCGGAACATAAAATGGATCATGAGAGACGCTCCACTCGAGAGGTGAAATGATCATTGGTCTACCAGCTGAGCCCATAAAGTTATCCAGCGCTGCTGTGCACAGTTTGCCCATTCCCTCTATTTTGTAGTCTTCCACTGGCTTTACAGCCAGTAAATGTTCTGTCTAAATATGGCGTTTTTTTTTCTTTGGTTTGCTATGACTGCAGGCTGCACAGTCGGCAACGAAGCCCCTCCTCGTATAGAGGGTATTGATGCAGTTCACTATGGACATGGATCCACTGGCTTAACAGACTCACAACTAACTGCATTTACCCAGACATTTTGCAGTCACCTTGCCTTGGAGGTCCTGACCTGTTACGCTTTGGTCCCACATGGACACTCGACCTAGAGAGATCACCGTAGGGTGGCCATTCTGCGGGGTACTACATCATTGGTGTACAGACAGGTCTGATATTCATGATCTGGGATTACGCTCACCCTGGGAGTCTGTTCTGGATGTCTTGCTTATACAATGATTACTTTGCACATACTCTGTAGGAAAGTCATTCAGCACAGCAGCTGCAGATCTCAGTGATCTGGTACACTCTTGATTGGGAGATTACTGCATTAGTGATACTTCTTACAGCTGATTTGTGTCTGGACATCACAAGATTACAGATTGTTTCCACCACTCATGACTCTAATACTTCTCATAAGGAGGCAGTCATTTAGGCTTTATTTGGCAGCCATTTGGACTCTATTCTGGCAGTCATTTGTCATTATACTTTAGTATGTCCTGATTCAGTCTGCTTCATTTTACTTTATATTTGTTGCTGTATTTGTCTTTCTATGCATCTTTTTTTCTTATGGTTGGGGAAGGTCCATTTTTTTGTCTGATGTACTTTTTATGTTGGGTTTCTCCTTTTGTCAAGATTAATACAGTTTGCTCATGTCAATGCGCCCTTATGGATGTTGAATGTTCCTGGCTAAGTAAGGAAGAAGTTGTCCACCATTGTTAACTTTTATAATTATCTACACTCTTCGCTATGCGAAGAGTAACCTTCAACCCCTTCAAGGAAATCCACAGTGAGCCCTAAATTCTACATACTCGGAAAAAGTTTTTAAGTCTTCAAATCTGTATGCGTTTTATTGATTAGACCATCTCTGCCATTTTAATGTGTATACTTCCTGCAAGTTACAGAGTGTTTTATATCAAATACAGGAGCAAATGAATCTCGATGAGAAATAGGAAACACAATATCAGATATGTATTTATTTTATTTGGAAACTGTTTTACCAGGAAGAATACATTGAGATTTGTCTCGTTTTCAAGTATGTCCTGGGGACCCAGTCCAGAATGTAGTTATATGTTTAACAGTTATTAAAAAATAAATACATACATACATATATTAAACAAGTTGGAAGGAGAACATACAGGGTAAATCGTAGAATAATAAGCATATCACGCGGAATGTTGAGGACAGATGACCAAAGTTTGGCGTGAAATTATGTATTGACATTGATTTTTATTCGTGCGCGGTGCATGAAGAATTGATCATGCACAAGGATATGTATGTTTCCATGAAGATGTATAAACCAAAATGGCTGATTATATGCATAAGCAAATGTGCTCATATACCCCATCCTACCAGCAACTAATAGGAATTTGAGTACAATTTGGTGGGATGTCAAGGATAATGGGAAGATTCTTTTTCTTTTCTGCCCTTAGAGGAAGATGTGTACCCAGTGCTAATTAAAATGTGTGTCTGTGTATTACATATTTGTGATTTTTCTGTCTACAGCTTAATCTTTTCCAGGGTCACTTTGGATCGAAAGTTCCAAGTTATTCAGTTGGACAGTAGGCTTACGAAAAAAACATTAGCTGGTTCCCAGATGATTATCTCATATAAATTCCTCTCACCTCTTTCCCTGAAACACCGTATCTACTGAAAAAAAAAATTCCTTGGACACTGAGCTTGCTGTTGAAACCAATTCCTACTGTTCATTTCATTGTCACGTTTACTAGATCAAGTTATATTTTCCCTTATATTTTCTCACTTATCCGTGATATGTGCTAACACCCGAAAACACCTGATAAATGTGATATACAGTTCTTTGGCTTTTTAGTGTTTCGATTGGAACAATTTATTTTACTTTTTTGTTAAACTATTCAATAATTGTGTTACCAAGCAATTAACGTTACTTGCCAACCTCTTAAAACATTACAAAAAAATATGCAATTTAGTAAAAAAAAAAAAAGTACATTAGCGAGTTTCTAATGACTTTATTTTTGTTTACCCCTGAAGCTTTCGTAAATTAAGCTCATTCTTTAATATCTTTAAGGAATTAATGTTCATGTATAATATGTTCTGCTTCTTAATGGTCCGTGTTGCAATTTTTCCCCCCAAAATATTATGTGTTTGGTTTGACGTTTATAGATTAAGTTTCAAACTTTTACAAATAAATACCTTAAATATTTGTGAACTTTAAACTCTGCAGGTGGTGTTTTATGGATGACATATTAGAAAGGATAAGTATAATGTGATCATATATATGTTATATGAGATATATATACAAATATATATATATAAATATATGTTTTATAAGCATTTGTTCATTATTTTAGCACTATTTTGTGCTGAAAATTAACTGACTAACTATCTTATGAGTGAAAAACATATACTGATGTCATATTAGACTACATCTCATCTGAGCTCTATCTCTCTATTGCTTTAATTAAAAAAAAATGTATGCAACATTTGTTATACATTGACTATGATTATAGAGTCGGCCATTTTGTATTGAATATTTTTTACTTGCTTTGGCTCATTCTTTCAGGCACATACATGTGCTAGCAGTGGGCAGACTTCATGTGCCTCACATGAAGCAGGGTAGTCAACCCAGGAAGGGATCCCACAGATCAAAATATCTATTTCTCAATCTATTGATGTAGTGATGCAATTGTGAAATAATCAGTTGTGCTGTTTTTCAAGATGACATGGCTTAGCTCGTTTCCGCCCCCTCTGTTTGCGCGTCTTGTGTTTATTTTTCCAGTCGTGCGACTCGAGTGTCGTTATTTTTTGCGCACGCTGAAGACTTTTGCAAATATTTTGTGAAAATTGATTAATCATTTTGTGTGTGAAAATAACACCGGCTTTTAGAAAGTGCTAAATAAAAAAATGGCAGAAAAAAAAAGTGTGGCAGTTTTTATTTACAATTTGCTCATATTTACTATCTGTTAAATGTGTAGTAAATGTGTCAATGCACAAACAAATTATATAGGAAATAATATTCAAATATATTGCTGTCTAAAGCCACAGTAATGCAAAACCATAATCTCAACCGTGCTCTGGCTGTCTATCTACCTAACTACCTAGCTACCTCTCTCTACCTCTATCTATCTATCTATCTATCTATCTATCTATCTATCTATCTATCTATCTATCTATCTATCTATCTATCTATCTATCTCTCTGTCTGTCT
This sequence comes from Pelodytes ibericus, assembly GCA_036172795.1. Taxonomy (NCBI): domain Eukaryota; kingdom Metazoa; phylum Chordata; class Amphibia; order Anura; family Pelodytidae; genus Pelodytes; species Pelodytes ibericus. The sequence goes on along the minus strand of CM069865.1, from coordinate 73,685,731 downwards.
ATCTACCTTCCTTCTCTCTCTCTCTCTAGCAGTCTACCTCTCTCTCTATTTCTGTGTATTTCTGTTTATCTACCTACCTAGCTACTTCTCTCTCTCCCTCTCCATCTCTCTCTTTCTATCAGTCTACCTCTCGCTCTCTCTCTTTCTATCAGTCTACCTCTCGCTCTCTCTCTCTTTCTATCAGTCTACCTCTCGCTCTCTCTCTTTCTATCAGTCTACCTCTCGCTCTCTCTCTCTTTCTATCAGTCTACCTCTCGCTCTCTCTCTTTCTATCAGTCTACCTCTCGCTCTCTCTCTTTCTATCAGTCTACCTCTCGCTCTCTCTCTTTCTATCAGTCTACCTCTCGCTCTCTCTCTCTTTCTATCAGTCTACCTCTCGCTCTCTCTCTCTTTCTATCAGTCTACCTCTCGCTCTCTCTCTTTCTATCAGTCTACCTCTCGCTCTCTCTCTTTCTATCAGTCTACCTCTCGCTCTCTCTCTTTCTATCAGTCTACCTCTCACACTCTCTCTCTTTCTATCAGTCTACCTCTCGCACTCTCTCTTTCTATCAGTCTACCTCTCGCTCTCTCTCTTTCTATCAGTCTACCTCTCGCTCTCTCTCTCTTTCTATCAGTCTACCTCTCGCTCTCTCTCTTTCTATCAGTCTACCTCTCGCTCTCTCTCTTTCTATCAGTCTACCTCTCGCTCTCTCTCTTTCTATCAGTCTACCTCTCGCTCTCTCTCTTTCTATCAGTCTACCTCGCACTCTCTCTTTCTATCAGTCTACCTCTCGCTCTCTCTCTTTCTATCAGTCTACCTCTCGCTCTCTCTCTTTCTATCAGTCTACCTCTCGCACTCTCTCTCTTTCTATCAGTCTACCTCTCGCTCTCTCTCTCTTTCTATCAGTCTACCTCTCGCTCTCTCTCTTTCTATCAGTCTACCTCTCGCTCTCTCTCTTTCTATCAGTCTACCTCTCGCTCTCTCTCTTTCTATCAGTCTACCTCTCGCTCTCTCTCTTTCTATCAGTCTACCTCGCACTCTCTCTTTCTATCAGTCTACCTCTCGCTCTCTCTCTTTCTATCAGTCTACCTCTCGCTCTCTCTCTTTCTATCAGTCTACCTCTCGCTCTCTCTCTTTCTATCAGTCTACCTCTCGCTCTCTCTCTTTCTATCAGTCTACCTCGCACTCTCTCTTTCTATCAGTCTACCTCTCGCTCTCTCTCTTTCTATCAGTCTACCTCTCGCTCTCTCTCTTTCTATCAGTCTACCTCGCACTCTCTCTTTCTATCAGTCTACCTCTCGCTCTCTCTCTTTCTATCAGTCTACCTCTCGCTCTCTCTCTTTCTATCAGTCTACCTCTCGCTCTCTCTCTTTCTATCAGTCTACCTCTCGCACTCTCTCTTTCTATCAGTCTACCTCTCGCTCTCTCTCTTTCTATCAGTCTACCTCTCGCTCTCTCTCTCTTTCTATCAGTCTACCTCTCGCACTCTCTCTCTTTCTATCAGTCTACCTCTCGCTCTCTCTCTCTTTCTATCAGTCTACCTCTCGCACTCTCTCTCTTTCTATCAGTCTACCTCTCGCACTCTATCTCTTTCTATCAGTCTACCTCTCGCACTCTCTCTCTTTCTATCAGTCTACCTCTCGCTCTCTCTCTTTCTATCAGTCTACCTCTCGCACTCTCTCTCTTTCTATCAGTCTACCTCTCGCTCTCTCTCTTTCTATCAGTCTACCTCTCGCTCTCTCTCTTTCTATCAGTCTACCTCTCGCACTCTCTCTCTTTCTATCAGTCTACCTCTCGCTCTCTCTCTTTCTATCAGTCTACCTCTCGCTCTCTCTCTTTCTATCAGTCTACCTCTCGCTCTCTCTCTTTCTATCAGTCTACCTCTCGCTCTCTCTCTTTCTATCAGTCTACCTCTCGCTCTCTCTCTCTTTCTATCAGTCTACCTCTCGCTCTCTCTCTTTCTATCAGTCTACCTCTCGCTCTCTCTCTTTCTATCAGTCTACCTCTCGCTCTCTCTCTCTTTCTATCAGTCTACCTCTCGCTCTCTCTCTTTCTATCAGTCTACCTCTCGCTCTCTCTCTCTTTCTATCAGTCTACCTCTCGCTCTCTCTCTTTCTATCAGTCTACCTCTCGCTCTCTCTCTTTCTATCAGTCTACCTCTCGCTCTCTCTCTTTCTATCAGTCTACCTCTCGCTCTCTCTCTCTTTCTATCAGTCTACCTCTCGCTCTCTCTCTCTTTCTATCAGTCTACCTCTCGCTCTCTCTCTTTCTATCAGTCTACCTCTCGCTCTCTCTCTTTCTATCAGTCTACCTCTCGCTCTCTCTCTTTCTATCAGTCTACCTCTCGCACTCTCTCTCTTTCTATCAGTCTACCTCTCGCACTCTCTCTTTCTATCAGTCTACCTCTCGCTCTCTCTCTTTCTATCAGTCTACCTCTCGCTCTCTCTCTTTCTATCAGTCTACCTCTCGCACTCTCTCTCTTTCTATCAGTCTACCTCTCGCTCTCTCTCTTTCTATCAGTCTACCTCTCGCACTCTCTCTCTTTCTATCAGTCTACCTCTCGCTCTCTCTCTTTCTATCAGTCTACCTCTCGCTCTCTCTCTTTCTATCAGTCTACCTCTCGCACTCTCTCTCTTTCTATCAGTCTACCTCTCGCTCTCTCTCTTTCTATCAGTCTACCTCTCGCTCTCTCTCTTTCTATCAGTCTACCTCTCGCTCTCTCTCTTTCTATCAGTCTACCTCTCGCTCTCTCTCTCTTTCTATCAGTCTACCTCTCGCTCTCTCTCTCTTTCTATCAGTCTACCTCTCGCTCTCTCTCTTTCTATCAGTCTACCTCTCGCTCTCTCTCTTTCTATCAGTCTACCTCTCGCTCTCTCTCTCTTTCTATCAGTCTACCTCTCGCTCTCTCTCTTTCTATCAGTCTACCTCTCGCTCTCTCTCTTTCTATCAGTCTACCTCTCGCACTCTCTCTCTTTCTATCAGTCTACCTCTCGCTCTCTCTCTCTTTCTATCAGTCTACCTCTCGCTCTCTCTCTCTTTCTATCAGTCTACCTCTCGCACTCTCTCTCTTTCTATCAGTCTACCTCTCGCTCTCTCTCTTTCTATCAGTCTACCTCTCGCTCTCTCTCTTTCTATCAGTCTACCTCTCGCACTCTCTCTCTTTCTATCAGTCTAGCTCTCGCTCTCTCTCTCTTTCTATCAGTCTACCTCTCGCTCTCTCTCTCTTTCTATCAGTCTACCTCTCGCACTCTCTCTCTTTCTATCAGTCTACCTCTCGCTCTCTCTCTTTCTATCAGTCTACCTCTCGCTCTCTCTCTCTTTCTATCAGTCTACCTCTCGCTCTCTCTCTCTTTCTATCAGTCTACCTCTCGCTCTCTCTCTCTTTCTATCAGTCTACCTCTCGCTCTCTCTCTCTTTCTATCAGTCTACCTCTCGCACTCTCTCTCTTTCTATCAGTCTACCTCTCGCTCTCTCTCTCTTTCTATCAGTCTACCTCTCGCACTCTCTCTCTTTCTATCAGTCTACCTCTCGCTCTCTCTCTCTTTCTATCAGTCTACCTCTCGCACTCTCTCTCTTTCTATCAGTCTACCTCTCGCACTCTCTCTTTCTATCAGTCTACCTCTCGCTCTCTCTCTCTTTCTATCAGTCTACCTCTCGCTCTCTCTCTTTCTATCAGTCTACCTCTCGCTCTCTCTCTCTTTCTATCAGTCTACCTCTCGCACTCTCTCTTTCTATCAGTCTACCTCTCGCTCTCTCTCTTTCTATCAGTCTACCTCTCGCTCTCTCTCTCTTTCTATCAGTCTACCTCTCGCACTCTCTCTCTTTCTATCAGTCTACCTCTCGCTCTCTCTCTTTCTATCAGTCTACCTCTCGCTCTCTCTCTTTCTATCAGTCTACCTCTCGCTCTCTCTCTCTTTCTATCAGTCTACCTCTCGCTCTCTCTCTTTCTATCAGTCTACCTCTCGCTCTCTCTCTTTCTATCAGTCTACCTCTCGCTCTCTCTCTTTCTATCAGTCTACCTCTCGCACTCTCTCTCTTTCTATCAGTCTACCTCTCGCTCTCTCTCTCTTTCTATCAGTCTACCTCTCGCTCTCTCTCTTTCTATCAGTCTACCTCTCGCACTCTCTCTCTTTCTATCAGTCTACCTCTCGCACTCTCTCTCTTTCTATCAGTCTACCTCTCGCACTCTCTCTCTTTCTATCAGTCTACATCTTGCTCTCTCTCTCTTTCTATCAGTCTACCTCTCGCACTCTCTCTTTCTATCAGTCTACCTCTCGCACTCTCTCTTTCTATCAGTCTACCTCTCGCTCTCTCTCTTTCTATCAGTCTACCTCTCGCACTCTCTCTCTTTCTATCAGTCTACCTCTCGCTCTCTCTCTTTCTATCAGTCTACCTCTCGCTCTCTCTCTTTCTATCAGTCTACCTCTCGCTCTCTCTCTCTTTCTATCAGTCTACCTCTCGCTCTCTCTCTCTTTCTATCAGTCTACCTCTCGCTCTCTCTCTCTTTCTATCAGTCTACCTCTCGCTCTCTCTCTCTTTCTATCAGTCTACCTCTCGCTCTCTCTCTCTTTCTATCAGTCTACCTCTCGCACTCTCTCTCTTTCTATCAGTCTACCTCTCGCTCTCTCTCTTTCTATCAGTCTACCTCTCGCACTCTCTCTTTCTATCAGTCTACCTCTCGCACTCTCTCTCTTTCTATCAGTCTACCTCTCGCTCTCTCTCTTTCTATCAGTCTACCTCTCGCACTCTCTCTCTTTCTATCAGTCTACCTCTCGCTCTCTCTCTCTTTCTATCAGTCTACCTCTCGCACTCTCTCTCTTTCTATCAGTCTACCTCTCGCTCTCTCTCTCTTTCTATCAGTCTACCTCTCGCTCTCTCTCTTTCTATCAGTCTGCCTCTCGCACTCTCTCTTTCTATCAGTCTACCTCTCGCACTCTCTCTCTTTCTATCAGTCTACCTCTCGCTCTCTCTCTTTCTATCAGTCTACCTCTCGCACTCTCTCTCTTTCTATCAGTCTACCTCTCGCTCTCTCTCTCTTTCTATCAGTCTACCTCTCGCTCTCTCTCTCTTTCTATCAGTCTACCTCTCGCTCTCTCTCTTTCTATCAGTCTACCTCTCGCTCTCTCTCTTTCTATCAGTCTACCTCTCGCACTCTCTCTCTTTCTATCAGTCTACCTCTCGCTCTCTCTCTTTCTATCAGTCTACCTCTCGCACTCTCTCTCTTTCTATCAGTCTACCTCTCGCACGCTCTCTCTTTCTATCAGTCTACCTCTCGCACTCTCTCTCTTTCTATCAGTCTACCTCTCGCTCTCTCTCTCTTTCTATCAGTCTACCTCTCGCTCTCTCTCTCTTTCTATCAGTCTACCTCTCGCTCTCTCTCTTTCTATCAGTCTACCTCTCGCTCTCTCTCTTTCTATCAGTCTACCTCTCGCTCTCTCTCTCTTTCTATCAGTCTACCTCTCGCTCTCTCTCTCTTTCTATCAGTCTACCTCTCGCTCTCTCTCTCTTTCTATCAGTCTACCTCTCGCTCTCTCTCTCTTTCTATCAGTCTACCTCTCGCTCTCTCTCTCTTTCTATCAGTCTACCTCTCGCTCTCTCTCTTTCTATCAGTCTACCTCTCGCTCTCTCTCTTTCTATCAGTCTACCTCTCGCTCTCTCTCTTTCTATCAGTCTACCTCTCGCTCTCTCTCTCTTTCTATCAGTCTACCTCTCGCTCTCTCTCTTTCTATCAGTCTACCTCTCGCTCTCTCTCTCTTTCTATCAGTCTACCTCTCGCACTCTCTCTCTTTCTATCAGTCTACCTCTCGCTCTCTCTCTCTTTCTATCAGTCTACCTCTCGCACTCTCTCTCTTTCTATCAGTCTACCTCTCGCACTCTCTCTCTTTCTATCAGTCTACCTCTCGCTCTCTCTCTTTCTATCAGTCTACCTCTCGCTCTCTCTCTTTCTATCAGTCTACCTCTCGCACTCTCTCTCTTTCTATCAGTCTACCTCTCGCACTCTCTCTCTTTCTATCAGTCTACCTCTCGCTCTCTCTCTTTCTAGCAGTCTACCTCTCGCACTCTCTCTCTTTCTATCAGTCTACCTCTCGCTCTCTCTCTTTCTATCAGTCTACCTCTCGCGCTCTCTCTCTTTCTATCAGTCTACCTCTCGCACTCTCTCTCTTTCTATCAGTCTACCTCTCGCTCTCTCTCTTTCTATCAGTCTACCTCTCGCACTCTCTCTCTTTCTATCAGTCTACCTCTCGCTCTCTCTCTTTCTATCAGTCTACCTCTCGCTCTCTCTCTTTCTATCAGTCTACCTCTCGCTCTCTCTCTTTCTATCAGTCTACCTCTCGCACTCTCTCTCTTTCTATCAGTCTACCTCTCGCTCTCTCTCTTTCTATCAGTCTACCTCTCGCTCTCTCTCTTTCTATCAGTCTACCTCTCGCTCTCTCTCTCTCTTTCTATCAGTCTACCTCTCGCTCTCTCTCTTTCTATCAGTCTACCTCTCGCTCTCTCTCTTTCTATCAGTCTACCTCTCGCACTCTCTCTTTCTATCAGTCTACCTCTCGCTCTCTCTCTTTCTATCAGTCTACCTCTCGCACTCTCTCTCTTTCTATCAGTCTACCTCTCGCACTCTCTCTCTTTCTATCAGTCTACCTCTCGCTCTCTCTCTTTCTATCAGTCTACCTCTCGCACTCTCTCTCTTTCTATCAGTCTACCTCTCGCTCTCTCTCTTTCTATCAGTCTACCTCTCGCACTCTCTCTCTTTCTATCAGTCTACCTCTCGCACTCTCTCTCTTTCTATCAGTCTACCTCTCGCTCTCTCTCTCTTTCTATCAGTCTACCTCTCGCTCTCTCTCTTTCTATCAGTCTACCTCTCGCTCTCTCTCTCTTTCTATCAGTCTACCTCTCGCACTCTCTCTTTCTATCAGTCTACCTCTCGCACTCTCTCTCTTTCTATCAGTCTACCTCTCGCTCTCTCTCTTTCTATCAGTCTACCTCTCGCACTCTCTCTCTTTCTATCAGTCTACCTCTCGCTCTCTCTCTTTCTATCAGTCTACCTCTCGCACTCTCTCTCTTTCTATCAGTCTACCTCTCGCACTCTCTCTCTTTCTATCAGTCTACCTCTCGCTCTCTCTCTCTTTCTATCAGTCTACCTCTCGCACTCTCTCTTTCTATCAGTCTACCTCTCGCACTCTCTCTCTTTCTATCAGTCTACCTCTCGCTCTCTCTCTTTCTATCAGTCTACCTCTCGCACTCTCTCTCTTTCTATCAGTCTACCTCTCGCACTCTCTCTCTTTCTATCAGTCTACATCTTGCTCTCTCTCTCTTTCTCTCTGTCTGTCTGTCTGTCTCTCTCTCCCCATATCTATTTCTAATTTATCTATCTATCTATGCATCTGACTATCAACCTTTCGATCAATCGATCTATCTATCTACCTTCTATCTATCTAGATATCTGTATATTTATCTATCAAGTATCTATCTAGTATCTTTGTATCTATCTATCTATCTATCTATCTATCTAGTATCTATATTTCAATCTAGTGTCTAGCTAAATAGTATCTATCATCTAGTATCTATCTATCTATCTATCTATCTATCTATATCTATATTTATCTATATACTTCTGTCTATAAACCTATCTGTCTATGCATCTATCTATCTATCTATCTATCTAGTATCTATCTATCTAGTATCTATCTATCTATCTATCTATCTATCTATCTATCTATCTAGTATCTATCTATCTAGTATCTATCTATCTATGTATCTATATATCTATCACCTATCTATCTAGTATCTATCTATCTATCTATCTATCTATCTATCTATCTATGTATCTATATATCTATCATCCTATCTATCTATCTATCTATCTATCATCCTATCTATCTATCTATCTATCTATCTATGTATCTATCTATCTATCTAGTATCTATCTATCTATCTATCTATCTATCTATCTATCTATCTATCCATCCATCCATCTATCTATCTATCTATCTATCTATCTATCTATCTATCTATCTATCTATCCATCTATGTATCTATATATCTATCATCCTATCTATCTATGTATCCATATATCTATCATCCTATCTATCTATCTATCTATCTATCTACCTATCTATTTATCTCTGTCCCTGTACTCATCACATAGCTTTGTACACACATTTAAAAGCGCATTGGAAAATCCAATCTCGGGCAAAGGTTTCCAATGCCTTTAAGATAGTTATTAACAAGGATAGATGAGCAAGGTGAATCTTTTCTGCAAAAACACTGTCACTAAGAGCTTAAGTACAATCAATGCTTTCAGACCAAACCGAATTAAAGAGATTTACTGGAATAAGCACTGACCTTGCATACACAGTGTGTAGTGCTGATTGCTTCCATTTATACTGTCTGATAGCTCCTGGTCCTGAAGAAGTCCTCCGAAGGTTTTCTCAGGTAGCATCTAACTTGCCTGCTCGGAAAAAAATCTTATTGTGATTCAAACAAGCATCAAAAATGGAATGTGAAGTATTTCTCTGTCACATCTTTATTAAAGTAATATATATATATATATGATGCACTTAGACTACCATTCCTGAAATACCTTGCTCAGGCAGCACTATGGAGTTTACTTCCATAATTCCTGAATTGATGACATTTAGGTAAAAGAGCAAAAATGCAGGAAAAGCCGGAAATTCAATATATAGCGCATTTCGTCTATCACACCCAAATTCACACTGTCTGTTTGGCGTTCTGTTCATGCAGTCTAGAACTGAACCGAATTGCCCCAACATGTGATGATTTTACTCAAGGATTACAACTCTCCAGGTTTGCTTTGGAGAAAGGCGAGTATTACGGCCCAATAAGTACATTAAAAAAAATATTAAAAAGTGGCAAAGGGACATGGACATTGCTAAATATAAGCCAGAATAGCATATCTGAAAATAGGGTTTGTGATTCAGTGTACCTGCATCTGATCTCTCTGATTAGGACTGAGAACACTAAATTACACTTTTGATGTGTTGGTCTTTGGAGATGGGTTCAGGATAGTGCTCCCCGTAGCCCTGTTTCTAAATACCAATTTCTTAGACATTAAGCTTATTTGAGAAGGACCCAGCTCACTTATTGTTCTAGTATGTCTATATTTTTCTGGTATTTTAGCCTAGCAGTTTCTGATCATGGCAACAGCTGAAAAAAGCCTTTAGCCCCCAGATAAGGCCGGGGAGGGGTGTTCATAACAAGGTGTTGAGGGGACATGTTCAGCCTGTTGGAGGAAGTTTAGATGGAGGAGTTTGGGAATGCGTAAACGTTAGAAAACATGATGTTCAGGAAGCCATTTTTAATAAAGGTCCACCCACACTCCCCCATGATCTATAGAGAAACAATGTATTAAGCCTTTTAAAATAATGGAACATTTTTGTTCCATTATTTGGTTCATTTATTTTTAGGGGGGAATAGGGCACGTGCAAGAGATCCAGGAGTAGGCTCCGAGATGGAATACACAGACCGGTGTAGTGATTTGGACGTTTAATTTCAGAACCTAGAGTTTTATACAAAATAACAGAAAAAAAATGTCCCCTTCCAAACAGAACTATGAATCACATTGCTGCAGAGCTGGTACTTTCTTGAAGTACATTTCGCTCTGTATTTAAACGACTCGGTATGAATGCTTAAATTATTAACTTGATTTTCTTTAAAACAATGAAGCCGTTTTCTCGGGGCCTGAATATATATTTTTTTTTTTTTCACGGTGTCTGCAGTAACTGGATTTCTACTGAGTTATGTGATGAAACTGGGAACAAAATGTTTCAGAACAATGGAAATTAAATATTCTATATTGAAAGGGGATATTTGTTAAAACTATTACCTCAAATTGGTTAAGAAGAATGGATAAAATAACTCTCTCAGTAAAATAGCAGCTCACAGCAAGAGAGAAAAGGGTTTTTTGCTTAATCGGCTATTATCAAAAGCACAGCTGGCATGCATGTCGGATAGAGACTGCACTTATGACCAAAATAATAGGCTATTTGGCATTGTCCATCCTTGTTTTGAGGTGGGCTCCAACACCATTTTTTTTTTTACTGTTAGGGACTGCCCACACGTGGGCGTCTAGGATGATTCTACGCTGCTGATTCACCACTAATAGTTCAGCGCGGCAGTTTGAGCGCTGAACTGTCAGTGGTAAAACGCAACACGGCTGTTTCAATGTGGTAATATAAGTGCTGACAGTTCAGCGCTGAACTGTCAGCGCTTACAACCAGAGTAACCCCCCCTAATAAATTAAACCCCCTCTAAAATTTACCCCAAACAGAACCTCAATACTAACCCCCCGAACACTAATACTAACCCCCCAAACCCTAATACCCCTATTACTAACCCCTAAGCCCTAAAACTAATAATACTCACCTTGTACGCAATCGCGCAATGAACTGTCCAATGATGAAGTCTCTGCGATGACCATCCACCACACGGGTTCTGGATCTCTGCATCCATGGTGATACGAGCCATACCACACTGATGTGGCCCATGATAGGCTTATGTCTGCATGTGGTCTCTCCTACAGATCATTTTGGATCTGGACTACCTGTATGGAGTGACTGTCTGATAAAATGCTAATAGAGATGTCTCCTCTGTAATTGTGCAAATGAGCAAAAAGCTGGTTACCCCCGACTGAGAAGCAGGCTATTTTAACAATGTACAACCTTGGTTTTTACAAAAACATTTACTATATAGGAGTTGGATCCATCTGGATAGACTTACAAACTCAAAATATGGTTTTCCTGGGTTAATACTGATATTTTTTTGAGCATTACACCCATTTGAATGGTCTAAATCCTGGCTTAAGTCCTACATTCAATTTTGTACCATTGGATTTTGTCTATACCCTAAATAATATTCTATACCTCATGTCCATTCGCCTGGTCTACAAAAGTGACCATAGAATGATATGGTACACTTTGTTTTCAGACCTGTTGAGTTGATTGTATGTGAAACTATTGAAGAAATAATAAAATGACAGATTAATTTTCTTTAGCATTCTTCAATACTGGGCTAATGTGCGCTCTGGGTAGAACAGTCCCTTTAATTATTGATCCAGATGCTTGACTTAAAACTGCATTTCCAGTATATTTACAAAAAAACAATAGGTTGACAGGTGAATGTCACCCAGGGTGCTAATTGCACATATGGAATATTAATCTACCAGCATACATTGTATTCTTGAGGGTAGCAAGTTTGTTTATAAATTATCAGGTTTCTTTGCTCACATATTGTGTTGTTGTGTGTTGTTGTGTGTTGTTGTGTACAAAGTGTGACTGTCATGTGCAGTGTATTCATTAACTTCTGTTAACGACTGATAAGACTGGATGAAGTATATATGTTTTAAATAGACTTGGTTTAATGAAATAATTCAACTACAGAACTTTACTGAGCCATCTTTGCTCCATCATGAGGCAGACATGTTGGTTATCCAACCCAATACAAAGGAAGATCTGACCCAACATCCTAAACAACATGGCCGACTCCTGATGGAACCACATCAAGCAAAGATGGAACAATAAGAGACTGTATTTGAATTATTTGTATTCTTTCATCAGAACATTTCTATTTAAAATGTTGACACTTCTTGCAATCTATAAATGGAACTGCAGTAAACTGTCTGTTACAGTTGCCGGAGACACATTCACACACATATATATATATATATATATATATATATATATATATATATATATATATATACATATATCTTATACAAGCTGTTGTCGCCAAATTGTGATTGATATCTGTTAGTGGAGTATTAGGTTTAGTTAAAGTAATTATTCTTTATTTCTCTTATTAAACTACTCATAACTGGATTAAATTCATGGAGAATTCATGAAATGTGGGAACATTTATTTGCTTACATTAATAATCACCATAAATTAATGGAAGCAGCTTTATGATGTTATGGTTGATTGGTGTATAGTACTGAATCTACAAAGTCTTATAATCGATAAAAAAAAAAAGAAACTTAATGGTATCCATTCACTAAACGATGAGATGCAAGTGAGCTTGCTGTGCACTGTGCAGGGAAGGACACAGAAACATAGATACAATGTGTCGGCAGATAAGAACCATTCAGTCCGTCTAGTCTGCCAAATTTTCTAAATACTTTTATTAGTCCCCAGTTCCCTATCTTACATCTAGGATAGCTTTGTGCCTATCCCACGCATGCTTAAACTCCTTCACTGTGTTTACCTCTACCACTTCTACTGGAAGACTATTCCATGCATCCACTACCCTCTCAGTAATGTAATACTTACTGATCAATGGTAAGTGCCTCTTGCTGGAAGAACACAGTTGACCCTGCATTATTCATTCTTATTCTTGGATAGTTAAGTTCTTCTAACATGTGATGCTTACCAACTTCCCAGCATGATGTATGGATCAGTCGCTTGTTAGAGAGTCAAAAATTCTACTATACATGGTATACTTATTGATGGACATGATTATAACAAAACAAAAGTCACGTTTCAGACCTAGGATAATTGCATAAAAAATACACACTGGATTTTTGTGTTGCCAAATTTTGATGATAGAATAAAGCTAAAAGAGAAGACAAGAAAGGGGAGTAGTGATGAATAAATTACCTGGATAGATGGTGCTTGACTTTAAATGATGTTGTATAAGGTAATATCTACCCTCGTCATTGTTGGAAAGTAAAAATATTAAATATTAGGACTCAATTAGCTTTTCTCAATACATTTCAATATTAAACACAACAAGTGCTATAATACTAGAACATGATACTGTTGTTAAAAATTATAAACCCCTTTCACTGATAAATGATGTGCTGGTATATAATGGAGGCTTTATATATTCTATAGGAAGCGGGGGTATCCCAAACTAACTGTACGTTATACATATAAACTTCTAATCTCTGGTACACATAATACTGCTATAATGAAAGGGGCAAACCATATAAATAAAACCAAAATGTATTCTCACATACATAATATAGCTGTTCACTGTCAACTAACTGACCTTCTAATCTTCAAGTAATATACTGCTAAAAATCTGATTTATCTAATCTGCCAGCAAATGGATACACAATAACACCACTGATCTTGTCTAATCAAAGTACGAGCCCTGGGAGACTTAAAGGGATTGTTGGCACTTCAATTAATTTAATTGCATGTGTACAGTGAACTCGCAGGACTTGAAGGAGATGCTCAGATCTGGAGGGAGTTTGTAAACTGATCATTTAAGCAAGTGACAAGTTTAAAAGACAGATATTACATAATGTCGAGCAGTGCAAATTCATAATGTGTACAGTTATGGTATGCTACAGAAACACACAAGCTGTCTTATGCAGTGTGTGGGAGTATAATATTTCAGAATGACCTGGAGTCTAAATATTTAATATTCTAGAATGACTCAGAATATAAAATTGTCGTAAAATTCCAAACCTGATCTCTGTCTATGGACCGAAATGTAGTCCCATAAAATTAGAAGCTCGCTTTAAAAAACAAGTATTAAAACAATTTGATAGCAGAAAAGACCTGTAACTATAAAATAAGCGTGAGGTCAGCATGACAGGGGTGGACATTACATCCCATTCCCTTGTCAGTTTGCCTTATGTCAATCAGGTCATCATGCCAAACCCGTGCAAGGCAGGGTTTGGGCATGATGAACCTTGGGGGCTGGGCAAGGTTATATATGCAGTGTGCACTCATTCCTCTTTTAAAAGAAAATTATTTGGTTCCCTCCCTCCCTTCCCTTTATGCATGTGACTTCTGGGGGATCTTCCCGAGGTCTGAAGTCAGTGCTGGGGCTGGTTGTCTGGGGTATGACAAACCCGGGTAGCAGTAGCTATGTGGCTAGCTGCGCAAGCTCACCATAGGCTAGGTCCTGGCGAGCTAATTTGGGGGCTACTGTGGATAGTGGGACGCCAGTAGCCCAAGTAGCCATATTACGCCTGCGTCAGATCCTTGGGGACCCCATCCTAGTGACCTAGGAGTAATACGGAGGCACGCTACCACTTATTATTACAGGTTATTTATTTTGTACTCGTTATAGTACTTATTTTTATAACATTAATTTTAGGATGTTTTAAAAGTTTGCTAAGTACAGCTATATATTATTAGCAATTTAATAATTTTGTTGCTTGTGATTTTCAATAAAACTGCGACTTTTTAGCCAGCAAGTTGTCTGTGTACTTATTGGGATGGGAGGAAAAAGGTTTGTCCTACCACTGTCATGATTTAATGTGCTTGAAAATACCATGAGCATGTTGTAGATGCTGCTATGTGAGACCATGTAATATGATGACCATTTAACCCTTTAACGAATTATCAGGAATAGGCTTTGTAAAATAATTGAAATAAGACCTGTTGAGCTTTCCACACATCTTTACTTGTTTATCCAGATGATAGAAAATACAATTAGAATCTTTTAAATTAATCTCAGAAGTTTCTTCTTGACTCCAATGGGCAGTCCGATTCTCCCACATTGCCTCGTTTGAGTTTTAGTCCTAGAAAGGCATCCCGCGATTGTTTTGGTCTATAATTATTAATCCGCCTCATTGGAAATGTTTTCCACAATGTAACTGCTACACGAGTCAAGAAACCTTTACGGTGTTTAAGACAAGAGCTCCTTCAATCTGTTCTTAACCCCTTCCCGACCTTATGACGAGTTAACTCGTCATAAGAGCCGCAGCGTTAGCGACCTTATGACGAGTTAACTCGTCATGCAGTCTAGCCGGCGGTGCGCTCCGTGGGCACAGCCAGCTAGTCTGCAACGGGTCCAGGACTAAGCCTCGCACCCGAGGCAAACCTCCTGGACCCGATCGGTCAGTTTCCGGCCATGTGATCGCGGTGATTGCTCAATCACCGCGATAACATGCAAATTAGATGGCAAAGTCAGTGTGTTCACACACTGACTTTGCCTCTAATTCACTCTCTGTGCTTCACATTCTTATAGTGAAGCACAGAGAGTGACCTGTAAGTAAAAATAAATTAATTACATACACATAGGTAAAAAAAAAAAAAAAAAAATTAACCCTTTCATTGCTGATCACAGTTTTTAACTGTGATCAGTTTCCTTCCACTTTATGGCCCTCATTTAGTTTTTTTTTTAACAGATTTTTTTATTTTGACAATTTATAAAGTTTTTTTGAATAAATAAAGGTAATTTTAATATATTTATTTAATACAATTTAACCCCTGCATGCCTGTTGCATGATTTTTACTGATCTGACATCGCACTCTTCAGAGTTTTTTTCTGTCTTTTTTGTTATGGGGGGTTTGGGAACCAATATTTTTCTTTTTTATTAGTTAGTTAATTAGGGGGGATAAGTGGGTTAGTGTTGCACTAGTTATGTAGCTTATTATTGGGAAAATAATGGGGAAAAACTTTTTTTTCATCAAAAATTTCCTCTTTTATATGTATTTTTTAATACTAAAATGTAAATCATTTTTATGTATAGGGTATCAAAAGAAAGCTCTAACTGTCCTCTAAAAAACAACATATAACTTGTATGGGTACGTTAAATGAGAGAGAGGAAATTTATGTTTCAAAAACCGCGTATTAAAAATTGAAAAACGCTCTGGTCCTTGGCCCAGGAAAATCCCTGGTCCTTAAAGGGTTAAAGGATGCCCTTGCGTCATCTTAAAAAAACAAACAAACAGAACAGAGGTTAAAAAGTGTCAGGCGATGATCCCCATTTCCAAATATGCGCACGGTCAACCCATCACTGGATTGTTATCATAATGTTCAGCGCACATATCGCAAGTCATGACGTTTGTGGGCAGTTAGCTTAATCCATAGCACTGTTACACATTATACATAATATACATAACCCCCAATGTGCTTAACCCCATCGCTAATAAATATGGTTCCACACCATTGTCAGAAAGTTGGCTTTAAACGTTCTTTGTTGGCATGGTATTTCCAGTCTATGTTGGTTTTCATTAAGACCTCATTGGTCATATGACAAATAGTTTAAATAATAACTCTACTTTATAGTAGATAACTTAGTGCATTATCTGTAGCATCTCTCCGTAGAATTGCAGGTTCAATTCCTGGCATGGCCGACTCTGCCCTTCATCCTCCAGCAGTAGAGAAATATGAGCGCCATTAAACTGGGTAATAGTAACATCTCCCGGCAAGACGAACCTCCCAGGATGCACTTGGAAACCAGCTGCACATTTCCCTGATTAGACAAATAAACAACCTGCTCTGTGCAAATACCGACTCTCATCTTGTACTAAATTAATAAAAGTAGCATAACAAGGACAGTGGAAAACGTTCCAGTACATGCAAACCACAAGATGTCAATCTGAATATGACAGGCATCTCAGTGAAGTACCTGCTAATTAAATAGAAGATGGGAAAGACAGGAGAGAGAACAAAAAAAAAAAAACTTGAAACAGTGTGCAAAGGATTTACCAGGGATATAGCAATCACTGACTGCAGTTCATTGAACACAAATAAACTGAATCATTAGAGTGTCTTAACTAGTGCAACAAGTAAAAAAGCCAGAGAGAAAGAAGCCAGATTTCCTGGAATGACAATAATTAGAGGAGAGCTGGGAGCTAAAGAAGAACAATTAGTGACTGGCGTTCCTCCAGCACTTTTAAAACAGGTTATTGAAGGCCCGGGATGTGCATCTGCATTATAAAATTAAAATTAGCTTATCAACAGAGGCAGCTTGCAAGCAGGCAGTTTGTGACGGGCTTCTCAGAACAGACGGGAGGTTTGCCCAGCGCCCACCAGGCAGAGACAACAAAAAAATAATCGACACTAGACTGACCCCACAAAATTCCGTCCTTTGTTCACAGTCTCCAGTCAAACTTCAGAGACTGACAATCCTACGATGACAATTGTTGCTATGTCTCCGTTTATTCGAGTCTTGTCTTTGGGGCGTTGTGACATTACTTGAACAGGAGTATTGAATCAATCCTGCATTTCAAAATGAGGGTTTTGGAAAACACGCTTTAATAACTCAACAGGCATTGTGTGCCGGGATGCGGCGGCTGGATCAAACAATGAGCTTTTCTCATCGTTTGCTGTTTAATGGTTATTCTCATACTAATAAATAAATTCTTTTGTTTGCGTAAAAGGATGGTGACTTAAATGGGGAATAATGCAACTGGACGACTGGACTTCTTTAAAAGAAATTAATAAGAGGTTGCAGTTTGCCAAGATCAATTGAGAAGGCGTGCTCGCCAAACTTGATCTATGCAATGAGTTCAGGATCATCTTCAGTATTAATATCGATTCTAGGCTGGCCTCTACTTGAGGTCCTCTTCGTTCACACTCCTTACATTCGAGCCATATAAGCACCTTGCCCACTACCATCTTAATATCCACTCCTGTCCACTGGCTCAACTTTCATCTTAGCACCCTCTTGCTTTCCATGCCTAACAGTACCACTTACCCTCCCACCAGTTTTATTTTCTTCTGTTATTTACCGTTATATGATACAAGATCGTGTTGTACTCTCATCCGATTTGCATGGGGTGCAGAGTTTATTTATCATTATCTAAAATTGTAGATTCCTTCTGCCTTTCCTCCAGAATCGTCTCTTAAATGGAGGCGTGGACCCTAATCCATTTCATTATCTAGAACATTTAAAATCTTCTAGTTTTCTTAAAAGCTTAATCTTTTCATGTAGTCCTTTAGTCCTTTTATCCATATCCCATCCATGCCATACATGTATTAAAGGACCACTATTGTCAAAATATATACATTATGTTTAAATGTAAAATTGGGTCTAGACATGTTAAATAGAAATTAATTAAGGGAATAATACAAATAAAGTACCCTATTAAGCCCTATTTGCTCTATATAGGTTAATCAGGGGGCTGACAGGTTTGTAAGAGGACAACTGTCTGCAAAAAAAATGGATTTATATGGAAAAATAAATGTTTTAATAACAGAATCCCCATAAAGTACCTTATTGAGCCCTCTCTGCTTGTATATATTAGAAGGTGGATATGTTGAGTCAGATGGGTCAGATCTGACCTGATAGAACTATACAGAGCAAATACTGCTCAATAATGCACTTTATTTGTATTTTTCATTAAATCATTACAATTTAAATTGACTACACTTGATGCAATCTTTCAGTTAAACAGAACTTCATTTTGTGCCAACAGTTGTCCTTTAACTCAAGATATATAAAATGCAAACTGGGGTACACCTAATATCCCACCATGCTCCTTGTAGATATAGGTTTTAAAACCAAAAAATAACCATATATTTGCAATTGTGTGAAAATGGACAAATAGATCACAGACTAAACATGAATAATCTGGACTCCTCCTATATTTCTGTTCCCAAGAAGACCTTTGTGCTACACCCCAACATTTTCTTTCAGTCCTAACGGTAAGAATAAAAATGCAGTAACAGGAATTGCTAAAATGTCAGTTTCCACTGAGGTGCATAAGACGATCAGACTTTAAATTCAATATGTACTGTATTTTCTCCTAAGAGGATCTTATAAGTTGATAACCTAAAAAGTATTAAAAGAACAGCAAGTGAAGTGCCCTCATTTGGCCAATTCCAATGCAGATTCCGAACCTCTCAACGAGTTCTCCTAACAGACGAGGAGCTCGGCAGCAGGTAAGCTTTGATAATGGACCCTTTTCATCTATGACATTTACAGTCATTTTGATTTAACTTTCTCTCCGAAGCTAAAGCAGACTCAAATTTCTCAAGGGATCAAGAGTTTACGGAATGTCTCTATCAGAGAAATAGCCATTGAGGTGATAAGAACTTTTATCTCTCGCTGCAGAATTACACTGGCAGAAGCTATAAGCCTCACCAACATTCAGAGATGAATGTTTTCTATTGATAAATATTGTGCCGTCAGGAAAAAAAAAAATCGCCACGCTTTTAAACGAGCAGAACGCGGTTGGCGGGACGAGTTTACCCTCTAAAAACAAGAGGAA
This sequence comes from Pelodytes ibericus, assembly GCA_036172795.1. Lineage (NCBI taxonomy): Eukaryota > Metazoa > Chordata > Amphibia > Anura > Pelodytidae > Pelodytes > Pelodytes ibericus. Next base: position 73,666,837 of record CM069865.1, on the reverse strand, counting down.
GCAATTGATCCTTTAAGAGAAGAAGTTATAGGATTAAACAACATGAAACCACAAGGACACTTATGTTCCGTTTGACTTTTAATTTTTATTATTACAAGGGAATTATTTCAGAACCATCGCCATGACAGAGGAATGTGGAGCAATGGCTTGAAAACAGCTGCATGGTTACCATGAGACAGCCTGACACCTGGTGCAGTGATGTCCACATCCTTAAAGAAGCAACTTTTTCTTTTTTTTATACTTGTGCCTTAATTTTGGAACCACAAGTAAAAAATACAGTTGTCATAGTAATGGTATTAAATGTTGATTTCCCTATGAAGATACAGGCAGACACGATTGTTGTACAAGTGCCCCAGTGTTTTAATATTGGCCTCAAGTCAGTTTTCATTGGCCTGTCGGTAAAATAACGGCTGTGTGTAATATTTGTTTCCAGCAATTATTAAAACACACAAACGCCTCATGTCAGCATGTAGGTGTGCACAGTCTATAGCAGGGGAGGACTGGCAACTGTTGGAATGGGGGAAGGGGCAAATACGATTTAGTGTCGGTGCCACTTCATCAGCCCACCTGATATCATCAGCGATAGACACACATAGACATGCAGGGAAGATTTGCTGACAGATAAGGTACAGAGATTGACAAGCAGACACAACAATTGGATAGAAATATCGGGATGTTGCATCCCCAGCCCTTTGAGAGATATACGAGAGCACCCAAGGGGCAATTGCCCTCCTTGCCAACCCTCCCTTGGCCATTAGGCAGGGAATGGGAATGTGTTTCTGTGGTCGAATGAAGGAAGAACTGACAAAGATTCATCTAAGATGGCAGCTCTGTGCTAGAGCTAATCAGAGCAAAGACGATTCCAAAAGGTACCTAATTTATATGTTTTCAATAAATACATTTATATTTAAAATATACATAAGTTAATAATTTTAATTATTTAAGTGTAGATAGTTTATAACGAAATTCTTTAAAGACATAATATAACTAGAGTACCTTCAGAGTCTGCTTTGCTTTACATAGATCTCTGAGGAGGCCGACATGTTGTTTAAAAATCTTGGGTCAGATTCACATTGGCTCAGACGATGGAAGATCAGACCCATCTTACTCTAGATTCTAAATGTCCTCCACCTGTTTGAAATAGAAATGCTTTAATTAAATACCGTATTTTCCGGTGTATAAGACGACTGGGCATATAAGACGACCCCCAACTTTTCCAGTTAAAATTTAGAGTTTGGCATATACTCGCCGTATAAGACTACCCCTCTTCCAACGAGCATTTTCTCCTACAGTGACATTTACACACACACCCTTACACTAACACAGTGACACACTTACACACACACCCTTACACAGAAAGTGAGACACTTACACACACGTAGTGACACCAATAGACACATAACCTGAGACACACTATTTTGCCACTCAATATGCCTTTATTGTGCCATTTAATATGCCAATATTTTGCCCCTCCAATATGCCAGGATTTTCCCCTCAATATGCCAGGATTTTGCCCCTCTCCTACCCCCTTCCCAGTACTTACCTCGTTGCTGCTCTGCAGGTGCACGCGGCTGTGAGGGAAGCGTTGTGCGCTCCCCTCCAGCCGTGCGGCTTCAATAAAGTTTGTTTTAAAAAAAAGTTTAAACAAACTTTATTGAAGTTGCGCGGCTGGAGGGGAGCACACAACGCTTCCCTCACAGCCGCGCGCACCTGCAGAACAGCAACGAGGTAAGTAAAAAGATTACACCTGGCGTATAAGACGACCCCCGACTTCTGGGAAGATTCCTGGGTTAAGAAGTAGTCTTATACGCCAGAAAATACAGTAATTATGAAAAAGTACTTTAAGGAGTCCTCTATGCTTCAAATAGTTCAAATACCTTGACTTGACGCAATCTTTCAATTAAACATAACTCAGTTTGTGCCATAGTTTGAAAATAACTTATTGAGAACTGTATATATATTCAGGTTATGGATCTGAACACAAACCAGCTTTAAAATGCTTCTATAAAATATTTATTTCTCCTTGATGACTCTATATGGTTTTTTTTTTTTTCTCAATCTAAATGCCCTAACAGTTTTGATTATTTTGCATTAGCCAAGCATATAGTTCATACACCGAAGGCGATCCTGTGACTTCAAAGGTTCCTTTTTCTGGCTTTAACTCAAGGAACTATTTATATTATTGGGTCGAAGTGAAGAGATTGGACCAGGTGGCGTTTTTTACTGAAGCATTACGCCCTTCTAGCCTTTTAAACGTTTAGAAATTAGATTTCTTGCCGAAGCTCCAGCAATGGCTGACGCTGGGGTTCAATACTGGCTTTTAGTGTCTGTACTTTGAAAATAATTTCTTCGTTTTTGGCTTGGAAAAAAAATTCACTTTTGGAAGGAAAAATAAAATTGCAGTGTGATTTTTTTATTCAAGTGAATGTGATAATATTTATAGCTATTGGAATTACTGAGTTTAACCAGGAAATGTACATTTATATATTCTCTTATTTTCAAATCTGATATATGTTACTATGCACCTATATTTTACACCGATATATTTTAATATACAATAAATATATATACATTAATATTTTATTTTGCACTGGTATATTTAGAAAGGTTCAACTAGTAATGAGGAAGACCTTAAATGAACAATCAACACTATGCATTTAATTATATTTTCTTTTGGAATGTCTAAATGAAGCAAACTTAGATGCTCAGAGAAAGGCCAAATTGTTCCTTCTTATTCTACGTTGATTGTTTTTTTTTTTTTTTCAGTCTTACATTTTATTCGCAGATTCAGAGTGACAAATCAGGGACTTTTCAGCGCCATTGTTTTGTACACATTGACTGCGTTGATGCAATTAGCGCCGACATAACCTATATCTACGCATTTAGCATAGATAAAGCAGACTCCTGTGAGTCTGCTTTATACATTGGCACACCTGATGATTGTGCCAGTATTTGGCGCAATCTGCGTATGCGCCACTTTTCTACATGCTTCCAAAATGTGTATATTTGTGTATATTTCAGATGTAAATGTTCTTCTAGATGAAGGGGTGAATTGTGACACACAGAGGGGTCACAGAAAGAGCTTCTTCAAAGCTGCCTAATCTCGCAAATGAAACCCTCCAAGTATAATAGAATTCTGCCATAAAAATGTAATATCTCAGCAATAACAAAATCAAATTGTTAAAATATAAAATACTTACAGCTAGAAGAAATTGTGAAATTACAGCATTTTGCAAGAAACAAGGACTGCCCATACTAGATGAGTAAAAGTCATTTACGTTATTTTTGGCTGCAGGAACCAATGAGAATAATGCCATTCAAATGAATGGAATATCCTATCTCTCTAGTGATGTCATCAGACAATGTGTTGCACTGTTAAAAGATCCTACTGTGTACAAGAGCAAGGTCACTCAGAGGCCACTCAATAGACTCAATTTGAGGAGGACAGGAAGTGACTATATGAAACAAAACTTTGTATCCTCAGTGTCTATATAATCAGTGCTGCCGCACCTGCAGTAAACATGCAGAATAATCATTGGGAGGGCTTGAAATAAATATTAAAAATGTGATTTATATAGAATGCCTGCATCAAATCACACAGGGATAAAAAACCTGTGCACTATACAAGCAGTGATCTTCATCTTGCACCAACATGAGTTTGGGGACTAGACTGTTCCTTTAACAGTAGATTATTTTAACAAACCAATCAAGACAAATTAAACTTGTTTAGTCTAACGCTTATTATCATCAAATCCCTAGTTCTTATCTCTTTACAAATGCAGTGCTGGCATTTTCAATAGTAAGATAGAAAATGCTAATGTCTGGCTCAATCAATAAACATGTTTGTCACAGTGCTATCATGATTCTGTGCACAACTGGGACAAAAAGTGCACACAATCTTTGTACATGTGGATCATTATTTTAAGATAATGACAAGCAAGGAGTCACCACAGAAAGGACTATTTCATTAAAAGAGTTAAAAGCACAGTACCAGTCTAATGTATCTAATTAGTGTTGGCAGTGTTTGAAAATTGAACAGAATTATTTAAAAGATAATAGATTGTGTACAATGACTCCTGCCGCTTGCTTCCGTTAAACATTAGGGATAATTAGTATCGAGCAGTGAAAAATCAGAGAAATTAAAAATAGTCACTTAGAGATAATATGAAAATTAAGTATAGGAGGCGATAAACTGAGAATGGTTATTTACTTCTACCAAATGTCAGCACCATACCATACAATTCAACGTTGGCTATTGCTTTTTTTTTTTTACAGGGGATTTATTAGATCCAGAATATGACAATTTAATTTAACATGCAGTAAATTATTTTTATATGGTCAATAAATAGCCAGGAAACTTATGGGTGATCCCATTTGTATATTTAATATCTATCTATCTATCTATCTATCTATCTATCTATCTATCTATCTATCTATCTATCATCTGCTCATTTGTTACAGAGTGCAATAATTAGGAATATCATTAAAGAACATGCATAATAAAGTATATTAAGGAGAGAATGTTTGTTTGGTTTATGCTCATTAATCACAAAAGTGATGTTATTATGCACACACAAAAAAAAAAAAACGCACTTACAGTCCACATATTTATATGGATGAATACTTTCGCTCACCCCTTGCCGGCCCATTCACAGATAGGAGAATAATCCGTGTGTACACAGTGGTACAGCAATTCGCCGGCTGGCTTCCCTCCTGCTTACTCGGTGCAAAGGACACCCAGATCCAGGTAAGAGGAATTAGAATAGAGAGATATAAGTATATATTTTATATTAAGTATAAGATATCTCCTAATGTGGTGTCTGTGCACCCCACATTTTGCACACTCACGGTTTTTGATAAGAAGAATGTGAAATCCTCATTTTCCATTGAGCGCTTTGTGCATTTTTATATTATTATTGTGGCCTTGCTGATAGTTAGTATGAACTGGGGATGGTACACCACAAGTGTATAAATTCAAGCACCTACACTACACACTTGCATAATATACTACACTATACACTTACACACTATACTACACTACACACTTACATACTATACTACACTATTCACTTACACTATATACTACACTATACACTTACTCAATCTACTACACTACACACTTACACTATATACTACACTAAACACTTACATAATATACTACACTATAAAATTACACAATATACTACAATACACACGTACACTATATACTACACTACACACTTATGCAGTCTACTACACGACACACTTATGCAATCTACTACACTACACACTTGCACTATATACTACACTACACACTTACACAATCTATTACACTACACACTTACACCATCTACTACACTACACACTTACATAATATACTACACTACACACTTACAAAATCTAGTACACTACACACTTACACAATCTACTACACGACACACTTATGCAGTCTACTACACGACACACTTATGCAATCTACTACACTACACACTATACTACACACTTACACACTATACTACACTACACACTTACACACTATAATACACTACACACTTACACACTATACTACACTACACACTTACACAATCTACTACACTACACACTTACACAATCTATTACACTACACACTTACACACTATATTTTTTATCTCAGCTAAATACAATTAATTTGCTGGAAAAATACACACCAAAATGGGGGCTCTTTTCATACACAAAAAATAAAGAGATCAGTGCATTGAATTCAAGTCTTCACTAGTAATGAGTATAATTTTCACAGCACAGTCATCTAATACTGTAAATAAATATTTAAACTTACATGAAAGATGTCCTCCCTTATTACACCCCACATGCATACCTCCCACAATTTAAAATGGCCAAAGAGGGACACTTTAATTTTTGTGGGCCTGGCTGAAGCTGTGGCTGTGGGTGGGGCTTTACCAGATCATTCTCAGCGACTTTATGGCCAATTAGTAACTATTTATGCAATCTGACATTTCGAATCAGTGTGCACACTGTAACTTACACCAATTAATATAAAACACATTTAAACACAAATAATTTGGGAGGTAAGTACCTGTAATAAACCACAAGGCCTTCTTCAACTAATGTCAGGATATAATTGGGTAAGAATACTTGCTTTTGTAACTTTGTATCATCTTGCTCCGTTTGTTTCGATTGCGCGTCTTTCATTTTATTATTACAGGTCATTAACAACATGAAATGTAGTCGTATTATCTTTCGTTCTTGTAAGTAAGAATTCCTTTGAATCTGTGTTCCCCCTTGTTATTTTTGTCATTGCTTTCAGATGTTATCATAGTCGGACATTTTACACACCTCCTGACATTAAAAAAAACCAACACACAGTTTGTTCTCAGTAATCACAGTAAGAGACTCGAAGTTAAGAAAGCTGGTTCACACTTGCTTGGCTGCATCTTGATTCCGCTGAAGAGGCTTAATGATTTTGGAGAGTTTGGTCTTTTAAGATTATTGACACAAGCCCAGGTCTGTACTGAGCCGATGGAGGGACTCACATCTCGTCTAATCAAGATGTTTCACTGATGCATGATGGTTGTAAAAGAAGCCAAATAAAGCTCGCTCAGTGATGGGCTTTCTCATTTATCATAATTACAAACTTTTTTCTGCTAGAGCACATATGCAGTGATGTCTACAATGCTAGTTAAGGTGACAGCAAAGGTCTGATAAAAATAAATAAAAAAACCCATTCCTTTAAATAAACACTGTTTAGAAACTTTACCAATATATCTGTGTTCACTATTTAAAGGGACCCCAGTCACCTGGTTAATACTGTCAATGTACAGAAATAAAAGATCTTTAAATTATGTTTAAATTGTAATTCCTAAAATGTCTTCCCACTACATCCCCTGACAATGCAGCACCCCTTATGATAAATGAAAGTTTAGGTGAGGGCTTGCCATTTTGGACTTGTTTGTATATGAAGCTCCAACCAGGCTTCTGATTTAGCACCCCTCCCCATCACAGGTGCTACATAAATGGTGTCCAGACCTATACATTGCTGGAGTGTGTCTGTGTTGTACTATAGGAAGGCCCTTTGGTCCCTGGTAAGCAACACATTTAAAGCAATTTAACCCCATATAAGCATAAACATTTATTGTTAGGACCCACCTATATTGGAGCACTTTGACGTAGTGGTGGGCTCAGCAATATATGGCCATATAACCAAAACTCCAATTATGTTATCTTAGAAAGGTGTTATACATATCGTCAACATGTGATATTTTTATACGTTACAATTTTTCGCAAAATAAAACATAATATGATAGCAAATAATGACACATGCAGTATGTCAATTATTCTACCAAGTGTATAAACTCAAACCTTGTTTTATCTCTAGTTCAAATATAATTTATGCTTACCCATGTCTGCATAAGTTCCTTTAGTATTTTAAGCTCAACCACTTCTGCAAGAAGTCTTTTCCATGGATCTACTACCCTCTATGTGAAATCCCCTTCAACATTTATTTATTTATATAAAGAGCCTTCTGCTGTGTGAAACTGTAATACCTTCCATACAAAGACAAGTATCCTTATAGTCTTACTAGAAACACAAGGATAAAGAGAAATTGAAACAAGTTATAAGTTCACCTTGCATCTGAGTCAATGCTACATGATTCCTGCAGATTTCTGATATCGGCCACTTGCCATGTGGTCAGCATGGACAAAGTGATATTACAGAGCATCATATCTGAGTCGTAATGCATCTCTTTCATCCCTTTGATTAGAAGTGCAGGATTTTCAAGAGTTCAAAGCAGGTCTAAATGGGACCTCAAGGGAGACGGACTCAGAGTCTTTAGTGTACTTTTTTTTTTAAAGAAATATTTAATGCAAATGATATGCAATCTTCAAGGTAAGAAAAGAGAGAACGAAATATTCAGCCTACTCAACCTAGGCGATATAAAACCACAGTGGGTGGCATTGCAAAAGATCCCAACTCCCATCATTCCCAACATAGCAGGTAAGGCTTCAAATGAAAATAACGCAAGAAAATATTTTTCTAGTTGATGACTCAGTGGCTAACAAAGCACAACATAACATGGCCAACTAGCTTATTTGTGGAGGTGGAACTCGTTATTACTGGTGACATGATAGATGTGTAACCTTTAGGCAAAGGTAACGCCTTCTGCAAAACCCACAATAAATAATAAGCATTCCTGTCCCTTATAAATGGAAACATGGAAGTCATACAAATCGAGACGTCACATCTTAAATGTCGTCTCAGTCAGTGGCCAAACGAATGACATTTTCTGGGCTAAGAAATTGGGGGTAATACTGGAGTGCCCCTATTATTCCATTGTTCTGTCCCCTTTTTCTCCCTGGTGCTACATACAGAATGTTTGGTTTTTTTGAGCTCTTGAATGGGACTACTTATAAATATCTTGGAGGAACATTTTGATACCCCTTTTGAAGGATGATTCTGTGGGGGAATACCCCTATAAACAATACTGTCTGACGATTCCACGAATCCTGTTCGTCCTTATTTATAGGTCATGTATAATTGTTTTTTTCCTCACCTGGCCTGGAAAAGACCACACAATATCTCCACATGGTTGTCAAAATCAGGATTTTGGACCTAGCTCAAAGTACGAGTTACCTCAGGTAACAGGTAGATGTGTGTGTGTCTTGGGCCAAGTGAATTTGAATGCCAGGAGCTCTCTTTTGAGACCATAATCTTTATTTAGTAATTTAGTGCACAATTCAGCAACATCACAGTAAACAGTAGTCATAGCAGGTAAAGGAGTTCTCCATCTAAAACATCTGCTGGTCGATGAGGGTATAACAATGTTCTTTCTTTGGCCCCACATGGCCAACTGGAATCCAGATGACCTTAAAGATCTAGAAACCCAATATATACTGATTTTTCAGGACCAACATTCCCAGGACCAGGCTGCCACAATGTAACAGACCAGACAGTTGCCCTGGACTAAAATAAATAAAAAAATAAAGCAAGAGGTACCCAGGAACCGTCAACCTTCCCAGCCAATACTCCATCCTGTAGCATCTAGAATGGAAGGATAGTTCCTGAAATTCTAGGGATCTACAATATTGGGATCCTAAGTAACTTGTACCTGTGTGCCACACAACTTGCTACCCACTATATATATTGCCATTATTGGGTTTCTTAGATGTAATTCATCATCTAGATATTATTATTACATTTATCATGTTAAAGGGACATTCCAACTTGTTTAACCCTTGCTTCCTTTAAGGAAACAAGGGTTAAACAATACATGTCCCGGGACTTGTAAGTAAACCCTACGTGTATCTTAATAGATACACGTGGGCTTACAATCTGCTGTGTCTCACATGCGAGACACAGCAGTTCCCGGTTGTCGAGTACAGACAAACGTCAGCACGCGCACAGCCAATCAGAGCTGAGGCTCTCCCCGCTCTGACAGCCGAATGCGATGGTCTCTCACTGGCTAGCGCAGAGAGAGACCCTCATTTTTGCATGGGATCAGAGAGAGCCGGTCGCCGAACAGACGGCTGCCTGCTTCCTATGGAAGCATGGCAGCTGTCGGTCAGACGATAAACTGGCGTGTACTATCAAAAGTACGCGCCAGCTCTTTCTCATACTAGGCACAATGTACATTTCACTAGTGCTTTTATATTAGAAGCACAAAAGAAAAAAAGTTTTGTGTCTCTTTAAATCCAGTATCAATTTAATTACAGGCCAGACACCACAGCAAGAGGCCAATCCCATGGGGCATGCAGGGGTGATCATTACATTAAAACAACAATATTAAAATTAAATAAAAATAGACAGAGGTAATGCAATATAAACATTTTTTTCCTACAATTAAACTTATTCCCAGATAGTATAAGCATTTATGTGTATTGTTTTATGATCAGATTAAAATAGCAGTGTCATTTTGACTGGTAAGATTTCTGAAGTGATACTCCGTACAAATGTCAAGTCTCTGTATCATTATTGCACCAAATCGATAGAGTTAAACAGAGAAGGGTTCGTAATAGCTCGTCTCTGCAGTGTAACACAGCTTAAAAAAAAAAACACTTTTAAGAGCTGTTGCTTAGACCACCTGCTGAAGGTTATCTTCTGAAACCACTTTTCCTGTACAACTTAGTAGAAATATCTAGTGCAAGGCACACTTCTATTTCCTATAACAGATTAACCAAGTGTAACAGGTGCTGTGAGCTTTATTATGCTCTGAAAACTGTGAGTATTCCACAGGGAATTCATTAACCTGGTGAACTTTATAAAAAAATCTAGTTTTTCTACGCTCTTAATAAGAGACTCTTAATAAGAGAAAGGTCCTGTCTTTTTTCTCCTGGCAACTTTCCTCTCTTTCTGCTAGGACTCCTGTAAGAAAAAACAATATATATATATATATGTATATATACTCCTGATACATAACAAATAATATAAATATATAGCCTCCTAACAGTTCACAATGTGTAAACATAGAGCATCCTATTATTGTCGTTCTATCGACGAATGACAATATGTTGAAACTACAAGAAACACCTAATCTTTATCAACCTATAGGAATGAATTGCATTTTGCAGACTTGCTACACACTGTACTGATCTGCTGCTTCTTTTTCGTTTCCTTGATAGCTATGTTACTACTTATTATCACTTTGTATATTTGTTACAGAGACAGTAACAAAAGCATATTGTTGTTTTATTCATCGATCACTTTTCTGGGCTACAATTTGACCTGTCTAACGCATTTTTATAACATTGTTCGAGGGTCTATTTCTCTCAATTTCATATACATGTTTTTAGTGCTTATCGTTTCGTTTCTGTGTGTCTTTTGGGTGTTCAAAAAAATAACAACATTTTGTTAGCTGCTGTGAAGGGTAGACCACATGATATGGTACCATATCATGTACATGAGGTTTATTACGCATGTGAATTATGTGTAAACAAATCCATTAGATTTCATGCTTACTGTTCCAAAATGAAAACCAGGTATTTCATGGACTTTGTTCTTCAATTTAATGATGTTCTGTTGACCTTCAACGACCTTGCTGTGACGATGCTTGTATGGACACGTTACCAATCCTTGGTCACAGCATCCAGAGATGTACACCAGTTTCTTTTTCGGAGAGTATCAAACCCTCAATAGGTGCATCTCTCGCCTACTAACAGACACAGAATATTAACAAACCTTCATATCCTTAGTTTCTCCAAATCACAGTGCATCTCAAAAGACACAGCTGTTGGGGTTTTAAAGCTCTACCTCCTCCCCCTATGTGTTGCGTTATCGAGCACAGCAGTGGACCGCTCGGTGCCCACGCGTTCCACCACAAACCGGGGGGGGGGGGGAGCAACACGTCACACTCTGCATATATTTACAGAACTATGTCACAGGCACTTTAATGATGTTCAATTAATCTTTACAGAGCTTGTCACGAACGCTGGTGTCTTTGTTCAGACACTTTGCTTATCCCTGGTGGAATGAGAGCTATTCCTTTGTCAAATAAAGGGATTTTTTTTTTAGCAATCCCTAACAATAAAAATATGGGACATGTGATCTCCATGCTTCTACAGACTTTGAGCTAGCTTGCAGGTTTTTTGGAAGGTTGGGCTTAGTCATTTTGACACAACAAATGCTGGCGTTAGTTCTAGACTTTCTCTAAAGGCAACATCTGTCATTATTTACAGTAGTCATTTACTTTTGCCCTTGTTTAACACCGGTTAATGAATCATTAATTCCATTTGGCTGAGTATTCTACAAACTAAACAATGGGCAGTTTGAGCATTTTACGTCTTTTTTTTCCTGTTACTGCCTCATCCTGTCGATGTTGTAGGCATGGAGCGTCTCCTCTGTTGCGATCAGGTGATCCAGGCCAAAGAACTAAGGAGGTCATGTACTAAACAAGGGCAGTGGAGAAAAAAGTAGGTAAAACATGAGTAAGGAGCAATTTGCGACTATTTGTCACATTTTGTGCTTGTTTCCCTGATTTGCGCCTCTTCGTTTGTTTTTATTTAGCGCGCATTTTTCCGGTTGCGCTGATAAATTGAGATTAGATTTGCGCACGCTAAAGAGTTTTGCGAATATTTAGTGAAAAATAATTCTTATTTGCGTGGGAAAATTACTCCAGCTTTTAGCGAGTGCTATCCAAAGAGGTAGAAAAAATATTCGCAAAATCGCCTGGTTGTATTCGCAATTATGTTTGTTTTTATTCGCAGTTTGCTCGTATGTACCATTTGAGTGTTAAATGTTTAGTACATGACGAAAGGAGCAAAGCGCAATAATAGTTTTGCTCTTAAAATATACTGGCCTTTTTTCTAGTACATGCCCCTCTAAATCGGGACATACTAATTTCAAGATGATAGCAATGAGAAAATAGCAATGAAGAGGTTGCGGTAATAGGAATAATGAAAGAGTAAGTAAAAAGTAAACGAATATACTCTTTGGTAAACAAGCACTTCGAGATGCCACATGGACCGCTTAGTTCTATCAAAATAAGTTTTGTTACAGAGGCTTGTTTTTTTTTCAAATTGAAGACTATTTTTGTAGATTACAGCAAAAAGTCTTTTGAGAAAGTTACAGAAAAAAGTATTTTTGAAAAAGACAAAAATTAAGACAAACAGGTGCTCTTTTAAAATTTTGGTGGGTCTGCAAATCCCTTATCCCTCCTCATTTCTGCAAATCATTTTGGCTAGGTCGGTATGACACACGCAAACAAAATCCGCATGTCAATGGCAATTACATAGCACATCTTGCTCGTGACGAAAGTCATACAGCTGTGCCACAGTCGTGGAGTGTGCATCAGCTGCGATCTAAGAGGGAGGATGGGAAGAGAAGGGTGCAAATTAAATCCGACACTCCATCTTCCAGAGACGCTCGAGGAGGTAGAAGGTTGTGTGATGTGACCGGAGAGGATGTGTGTGTACTGGCTGACACTTAGACATCCTGATGCTGTGAGATCCAAATCCCTGTGGCTCTGCCTTGTAATCCATGAAATGTTATCCCCTAAGTGATCGCTAGTTCACATCTGCAGATGCTTTGTGCAGACATGTAGGGTTAGATGCCCACAGGTGTAATGCAGACAAAATGGAGGAAGCACGCAGCTCGAGAGTCATGTATGGAAACACATCTTACTGAGAAGAAAAATGTAGAACCATTCTATTGCATTAGAACCTTTTCCCATGTATGGTCAAGGTGTTAAATTAGTAATAAATAAATACAGGTAAACCTCATTTTAACGCTACGAGCCATAATGCGGTTCCTGACATAGCGCAGTGCCAGGATGGACCCTGTGGAGTCATCACTGCACCCAAAGTTTAGTGAGACCTCATAAAACACTTACTAATATGATTCCGTGGATCCCAAACTACGGGCTACTGCCTTACTTGGACTCTGATATATAGGATTCAGGAAAGGGCAAGCACAGAGCATCAATACACTACTTACATCAAATCACATACTGCAAGAGACATATAGAAATTTGAATCAGCCCCAACAACAATGGGAAAACAACTCAGCGGGGATCCGATCCCGTTGTGTTGAGGTCTGACCTACCCTAAACAGTTATTCCACGCATCCATCTCATGGTACATTCACACTGCAGAGCAGATGTAATAAGCACAGAAAAAAAAAAGAGATTCATTCCCTACCGGCTCTGTAATTACATTTGATCAGAGAGGAGGGGAAGATTCATATTTGCTGAGAAAGCAGGTTTTCATGCAATTTACTTCCCAGTACCGGGCTTTTTGCTAATGTATGTTAAAGTTATCTGGGAAATAATTACAATCGCATCCTTTCCATACAGCTACCAATATTTCCCAGTATGACTTGAAATTAGTAGCTGACTTGGATTATAATTAATTCTTATCCGGGACCAACTTCTATATGCGTCGTGCATTAGGAAAAGGTACATTACCATTTCCTATGTAGGGCATATTTAGATATGAAGGAAAAATATATTCTGCTGGTCTGGAGTAAACCAACTGAGACACAGCAGTTCCAGGCTTGCCAATCAGAGTGGGGGTTTGCCGTGCTCCATCTGATCGAGGTCTACAAAATGCGGGGGTCTCTCGCACAGAGAGAAACCCTAATTTTTGCATGGAATCAGCAAGGGGACCTAGTTGTGGTAATAGATTTTCACGTAAAGGATCTAGTTAGGATCTCTTCTACTGATTGCAAAAGCAAGCCTCTCACAATGGTTGGTGACCACTAATCAGAACCCCTATATAATTTCAAAACATATTCTACATGCCTCGGTCAGAGGGGAAAAAAAAACCTCAATGAATCTTAAAATGTTATTTTCCCATCAATTTCTTTCAAATATAAACCTTTTCTTTCACATAAACCAACACATTTTACTTTCTTAAACGAATCCAAGGAAGGATACATTTGTAACGTCTCACAAGGTTAATTCAGGTGCCAGGTTCTAACTACAGAGTGAGACTTTTTCCGACGAAAGCAAGGTTTTCCACGCCAAGAGCCACTGACTTCGTTAGTCAGTGTTTACGTTGGCTCAAATCTGACTACTTCCTCTTTACATTCATCAGAGAGTAAATATTTTGAAAATCAGAAATGATCTTGCGGAATTAATAGGTGCGATTCAGCAGCTGTTAGCAAATTACTCCAAGCAGGCAATTCTGACTTTCTGTAACAAAGGATTCGCATACCTATTAACAACTAGGCTCGTAGCTCATTCAAAGCAGCATATTGTAAAGCTATCCAATATTATCCGCAGGAATGCAATTTATGAGCAATTTGTCAAGGTTTATTATCAAATGTTAACACAGAGGAGCCAATTGAACTTTTATTGTCGAGTAGGTAAGTGCAAGAGAACAGTCAGCTAGAAGGCTTTCTTGCTAGAATGGATAGGGTTTGTTCATTAACTCAAGGTACTTGGAAATGTATGAAATGTGATCATCAGGATTATGCAAATAGAAATGTGATTGCCCTTCACGCAAATCTGCCTCGGAACAATCAAATCATGTAGATTTAGAAGTCGTGTCAACTAAGATAATGTGCACTGAAGGTCATCAACCTCGTTAGTGATCTGTGCTTCCTAAAGTGTTGGACTATGCTGAGAGCAAAACATTTTTCAGTTCGAAAAAAAAAAAAAAGTTTGGGAAAACTGAAAGAAAATGGAAAAATGTGCCTCTACAAGCAATGTACTTGAATGGAAGGACATAATAAATTATTCTTCATTACAGTCGCTTTACTTTAAGTTGCTTCATAAACAAAGTTCAATTTATCCCATGCAGCTAATGACAACTTTCTCAAGTGTGAAACACTTAAAACATGTCTTTGACTGACCGATTTTTATAAGGGAGATACAATGGCAAGAATTTCAAAATGAGTGTAGAGAAGAAAAAAAAAAAAAAATCCCAAAATGATTGCTAGTACAATTGTGTTATCTAGCGACACGAGTATAATTTGTATTAAATATGTAACGTTTAAAGCAAACTTTAGCTCTGTATCTCTTTTACAAAATTACCTTTTGTTTCAATCAGTAAAACACTCAGTATAATATTTACATTAGGTCTGACAACAAGGGAGTAATCAGGATGGTTTAACCATTAATTTGATCTAATAGTACAGCTTAACGTCCAACCAAACTTGATAAACATGGGCTCTGGGCATGGAAGACTTGCTAATGCTACATTATCTTTTATACAGATAATTATGATTATTACCCATCCTGTTATTTTAATTTAACCACAATGTAGAAGGATTACACAAACCCCTTGCATGATCCACAATCATCTCAAAAGAGAAGGCATGTTCCTCGGGCGAGTAATTGTAAGTTCCACCAACCATATCTGAAAATGGCTTCCTTTTTTTCCCTCTCATTTCTTCCTATCTCATGGGAATAAAGTGTAATAAAATGAGCTCTGTTGCTATAGCAACAGTCCTGCCTCTCTCTCCAGGCTCTCCTTATTGGAGGTCACTGAATTTAGAAGCCCCGATGAAATGATTTCCTTTTTTTTTTTTTTTTTTTTGAAATATACAAAAAAGCTAAATCCCTAACAAAACAATACTTTACAGACATTACAGTACGACATTGCTCAGTAGGGAAATCTTACCGATTACCGAGAAGATCATGGCTTAACAGAAAAAAATTGTTTTAAAGTAGAACTAAGTGCAAATTACTTATAATTAACATACAGAAAATAAACAGGATGGTTCTGATCTTTTAGCCCACACGCCAAACAACCGAAGCAACTTCCAGACCATCGGGTCTGGGGTTAAATAGGTTTCACTGGAACAGTCCACTCATTGCGATAAACAATATTATCGTATTCAGAGTTTTCGTACACTGTGAGAGCATCTGGTTTAAAGAGTACCCCCACTTTCACATGGTTCTGTCCGGAGTTGGATTAAGCCTAATGCTTCCATCTAGACTAAAACAGGGATATAACCAGTTAAACCCATCTTACATTAGACTAATGGAGTCGATTAGGCTCAGCTGCTTCATGAAATGGTTATGTAAAACTGACTCTCTCGGTCTATAGTGAGTAGTATCATGGCCAGCTGCTCAGTCAGAAACTCTACGGGGAAGAATTATTTCTGCTTTTATTCTGTACTCTTCAGCTATGAACTATGAACTTCTGTATCGTTCTGATATTAAATGTTTTATTTTGATTAAGCTTATGTAAGTATTTTTTTTTTTTTGTTCCTTTTTGTCTTACTTGGATATGGAAGAGACCTGCGGCATCTTATACTGAGCTACCATTAAATGTTGTGAATTATGTGTCAAAGGGGCAGTTGTGTCTGGATTATCTTCTTTATTTTGTACATGTGTTAAATAGAAGTAAAATCCACTTGTTTTCCCTTTCAAACAATGTGCAGTTCTCCTGTAGTATTACACTGAATATAATTTCTTCGGGGATTCTAAATTCAATACCATTTGATAAGGAGGCAGTAAGATATATACGCAGGACTGTTGCTGTATCAATAACAGGATCTAGTACTTTATATACTAAAACTAATATTTTTTCTTACACTGCAGGTGGAACTTCCCCTTTAAAAAGAAGAGAAGTGTCTCCCTTGCTAACCAAGTTATGCTTCAATTGGGTCTTAAAGTTGTGAGACATTCTTGCTATCTCTATAGCCAGAAGAAAAAAAAGATAGACTGGATACATTCGAGCGAGACATTAGGTGCAAATATAATATAAAAGCCGGCTTTGGTAAAATGAGCACTAGCAGAAAATCAAATTAGTTAAACAAACTATGGATAATTAAAAATATATTCAGAATCCATTATATCATTTGAAATACTTGTAGCTTGGTCTTTAACACGGAGCAATATATACCGTTTCAGTGTGGCAAGACCTTGCGAAAGGAGACAGAAAATGTAAATTAGGTCATTTTTGGTGGCCTCTGGGATACTATACCGGAGGAAAAAAAAAAAAACTCTTAACGGATAATTAGCTAGGGCCTTTAATCAAGTTTAACAGGTGTTGAGTAATGAAGCGAGTCAGGGCATCTGCTGTGACCTGCCTTTCAATAATCTGGTTAGAAAATCCTAATGCCGACCGGATTCCAAAATATACAACAGTGGTCCAACATTGTGCTACTTGTAATCCTCGCAGCGGCCATCCGATCGCTCAAGAACCGGGACATTCACAAGTTTAATTCACCAGGGATGTGCATTTACAATCCTCCTATTGAAACAAATTAATTAATACGCTCTCTTCGTTTCAGAAAGAGGTTTTTCAATTCCATTGTTTGGAAATAAATGTGCAGAGCAATGATGAAACAGGTAAATGTTTCCCTGTAATAGAATATTAATTAAAGCTTCATGTAGGAATGGCATGACACATTGGTGGAAAAAAAAAAAAAAAAATCATATTCAGCTCCTGACCAAAAGGAGGAAAAAGAGAAATTATAAAGAGACCAGGACTCCCTAAGTGCAAATAAGTTGCAATAAACCGTAATTATAGGGCTTCAGAAATAAATGTAACAGATGGAAGGCTATTCCATACGTCCACTACCCTCCCAGTAAAGTAATACCTCCTGAAATCACACACACATTGCTTATAATGTGAATATAGAGTATACAAAATGGTTAAAAAAAATTAGCAAAATTGCAAACAAATGTCTAAATTCAGAGAAAAACGTGTCTGTTGTGTCTCCTACTTATGACGTCACCTGTGGATTGATATGCAAATTACACGTTTCCCACTAAAAATGTCCTATTGGAAGGCACTATCTAAAAAAATATATAATATGTGTGTGTACATTGAATGAGAAAAAGGAAAATTACAGCTAAACACAAACACTGCAGACATGTTAAAACAGTCTCTTTAACGAAGGCTAAGACACAGCCCAAATAGTCTGGGTGTTAATGGGCATCCACACCTAAACATTGCTTATAATGTGAATGTAAAAATAAAACATGCATTGATAAATACATGTTTTTAAGCCATGTGGCTTAATACGCTAATTAACTACGTTAATTTTGTAATATGTATAGCAAGCCACAGGGTAACGTCATAAACAGGAGATACCAAAGACATATATAAAACTATTTTATTTTAAAATAAGAATAGTCAGTGTAACTTTTGCCATGCCACTGTCTATATATTTCGTTTATTTAACTGTAGAGTTTACATCTTGCCCATTCCAAATCCCCCCCTGTTAAACCTAGAAACTCTGCCGACACTGTTATTCTTGTGGCATGTTCTGACTATTGATAAATCCCAGAGTTGTTGGCGATTGATAATGAGTTCCACCGAGAGCATCTCTCGGCTTCCACAACAGCCCAAAGCCAGAGGGATTCTGCTTTCAGAATCACCGAGTACCTCTCACCTTTCGCACAAAATCCTGTATTGTGATGATAGCATATAGTGCTCCTGTGCAGAGAAAGCCATTGTTCTGCTAGAAAGTAAATAATAGATTGAATGGAAGGCACTAATGTACTCCAAGAAAAGGTCTTGACGTGTTGTAACTTGAATGCTCACGGGTAATACGTGCTCGTTATAAGAGATAAGATAACTGATTTCTTACTCAACACAGAATCCTCATCTTTCTTTATTTTCTATTTTATTTGCTTTACATCTCTTAGGTCTTAGAGTGGATATGACACTTTGAAAACCCCTTCTAGCTAAGGGATGATGCTCCACAAGACTAGGGGTATGGGGTGACCGCTCAGGACTCAACATCCAAAGGATGTGCCAACTGGGGAGATCACCAGCAAAGAGGCGTAAGGAAGTGTGAGATACTTGCCTCCTGGGCATTGCCGAGGTTGTGCCATGATAATGACATACCTTGCCCAAGTGGCACCATCAGAGGGGTGTCAAACAATCTTCTTCTCTTCCTCTACGTGTGCGTGCGCTTCCACCAATCAGATCACATCGACTTTGAATGGCATATTGGAGACCAGGTAAATCATGCCACAAGGTAAGAGAGGACAAAGGAATGATGCTGGGGGAGAGGGGCAGTAGGTATGCCATAGCTTATTCAAGTTTTTAAATTACAAATTGGCGGTATTCATAAAAAAAAAATGGTAACAGCAGCACAGTAAGTACTCTCTTCTAACATCTTGCAGAGGAAGTTAATCTCACATTTGCAAAATGATTATCATTATGTCTGATTAATAAAGATACAACATGTTATCAGGTGTGGTATTCATTTTTGTTTGTTTAATCTGATTTTTTTAGAGCGTATAAAGATTCAGTAATACAGGCCATATAACATCTGCCTGACTGTGTAGGCTGCGTTTCCCATGATACAAAGCAAGCATCATGGGGACTTTGGGCTGGCTGAGTCTATCGTAAACTGTAGATACCCCTGTGTTTGCTGTTGACTACACTTCCTATGGTGCTCGGCCAGAAGCATGTTAGCAATTTGTCTGGCTAAGATTCATAGGAATTGTAGTTAACATGATTCCCAGCCAGCCTTAGGTGTCCCATTAAATAGGCCAATCATCAAAAGGAAGGGTAGCCCAAAGCAATTGTACTCATAATGTGCGAGCATTTCACAGAGCTCCACATCACTAAATGTGCAGTCTACCATGGACTCACAGCACTCAAATCATAAATACATATATGTGTATGTATATATTCATATATGTATGTACATACCCCCAACTGTTCCGATTTGGGGGGTCTGTCCTGCTGGGCTTTACCTCTGTCACGTTTTTCGGGACACTCTGACCCCCTCAAACTCAGGGATTTGCTGGAACGGAAATATATATTGACCACACAATGACCAGGGAAGATGGGGGCACACCAAACACCTCAGCAACTTATTAATGTAGAGAACTGGGAGGGAGCTCATAATGGATTTTGAATCCTTCCTGCTGCTATGTGAGCATAGTTACCATGATGCTCAGCTGGCACAATGGGAGACTTTTGCCTAGCTTAGCAAGACCCTATTATGCCCTACCACGGCTCTCATGATGCTGGCTGGTATGTTTTGGAGTTACTCTGTACCACTCTGTACCACTCTCCTGTATTTGTCTGGCTCACTAGATAGCTATGCTGTGCCACTGTCTGTGTTAGTCAATAATGATGTGGGTTGTGCTGTACCACCTAGTGGGGGAAAGAGTGAGCACCACAGACGTGGCACCTGAAACACCTAAGGCTGGACCTGTGGACATTCATACATGATTGACACATCCAACTTCCAATGACACAGAGTCCCAGCCAATCAACCAGGTCTGTCGGCTGCCACGAAACTGATCTCTATGACTTCTGCCTGGCCAGAATTCTGAATAACTCTTCAGTGCATGCTCAAAGAAGCTACCTTCTGCCTGATTAAATCTATTTTAAACTACACTTTAGACAGAACAATAATTCACCTATAATCTCCATCTCTGCCCTCTCCAATCCCTTCGTTCCTGACCACCTGCACTTCATAGTAACATAGTAATTTAGGTTGAAAAAAGACACAAGTCCATCAAGTTCAACCCTTCTACCTATCATTCCAGCTTTTGATCCAAAAGAAGGCAAAAACCCTTAAGGGGTTTTCCTCACTGCCGGTTTTTCCATTTTTCTATCTGCTATCCCTCAACTCTCTCTCTTTCTTAAATGAAATCTTTCTCCTCCTGCCGCTCTAATTGCCTCCAATCCTACCTTTTTATCTGTTTTTTTTTTTTTTATAGCTGCTAATCACACTTATGATCTTGTACACAGGATTAGTACTATTGTATTTTACATCAAGACTTGCTGCCACTGTGCCTGAAAAACAGTCACAAATTCTTACAGTCCAAGAAGCACAGTGTGGGAATGAATTCTCAATGATTACAACTGAATACATATTTCTTTACTTAATCCTATTATTCTTGGGCACTGTTTAAATCAGATGCATAATGTAATCACCGGGAGATTGTACGCCTAGTTCTAATGGTCTGCCCCATGCTAGCATGTTATGGATATTTATACCATGCTGTGTTATTGGATACTTCAAATAGTAGTACTGTGATAGCCGTGGAAAAACAGGAACCAAGTAGGGTTAAGATGAAATCATTTATTGGCTGATAGTTTGATTGCAACTTTAAAAAACAAGTTGTCAGGTCCCTTCCTCAGGCATTAAAGAGGATAAAACAAAGTTCCTAATTAAAAAAACATAGACAACAGCTAAAATAAGTTCGGTCCTTAATTTATGGAATACTTCATGCAGGCTGAAAAGCATAACTCAGCTCAGTTGTATTTTATAATGGACTGCTTACCAACATTATCCTGCCAGGTTCGCAGGGGAGTGGTTCGTTGGTTGCAGGGGAGTAGTCACATGATGGTGTGACATCATGTGATATTGCAATGACAAGAAGGCTTTACTCTGCAACCCTGTATCCACCTGTACCTTCGATGGCCAGTGTTCTTCTCCATCCTGTATTCTGACTGATATCACCAGCATATAAGGAGAGGAACCAATCTATCGACACTGCCAATAACTGAAAACAGAACTTCCATATGACTTCAAATAGTCTCTTTATTACCTTCCTCGTGATTACAAACGGTGGAGAACCTCCTCCCAGTGGTTAGGAAAGCCTCACGCATTTCGCGCCATGCTTTTGCGGCTTAATCCTAGGCCTCCATGGTGCACATATAGAAGGGCATTCTACACATGAGTTTGTCTGACTTTACTTTACATTAGCAAGATCAGCCAGCTAAAGAGAGGTACACATTATATGACAGGATTAACCGGTATAACCAAAGACAGCAGGGTATAGACTTTTAAGCCTACTGGGCATATAGACCGTCCTCTGGTGTCCCCTGTCTTCTAAGTTGTGCTAAATTCACTTATTCACCCATCTTTTCTATCAGCAGACAAGACCTGCTAAACTTTTCATAAATAACAAAACGGGCAACAGCCAAAAATGGGCAGGCAAGAGTTAATGCTATCACAGTATAAAATAGGGGATCGGTATCCAGGATATACAAACCCCCAAGAATACACAGGGTTCGTACGCCTCACCACAATAACGAAGGCATTAAACAGTAATTAACTCCGCAAAGGTTTCCAAAGGCAAACAGCTCCATGTCAAACCCAATCACTGATTAACCAGAGTGGGAATGGGGATTTTATTTTTATTATTTTTCTAAAATATGTATCTACACAATTAACACACAGGGTGATGGTATCATAAAATAGATTTCATTTTAATTCTAAACAATAAACGTTATATTTTATATACATCAAACGTGTATCTTATATCCACCAAACAGGATCTTTTTATTTTTTTACCATTTATAATTTTTGTCAGGTGCAAAGTAGAAAAGGTGGGTGTTTTTCATTTTGTCATCATGTTTTATGACCTATTTTGTATTAAATTATAGGATATGATGACAATAATGGTATCTAATGAAAGCCCTTGTTATGCCACCAAAAATGTATACTTTGAGTGGGTGCAGGAAATGAGAAAGAGGAAAATTACAGTTACACACTAACACCGCAGAAATGTTAAAACAGCCCACGACACCAAGGAAAAGACACAGACAAAAAGTCATATAGAACGTCAAGAGATGTTACCTACAAAATTACTCCACACATTTGCATTGGGTTATTCTGTGAAAAGCAGAAGGAAGTGTATTCAGTAAATTAATAAGTCTACATGGCTGAAATGTAGATCTTAAGGGGAATCAAAGTCATTACTTAACATATAAGGAAGCTGTACATTAGCTGAAGGCAATGCATATCAAGGGAATCTCCATTTGATCTACTGATCTAGATACATTTAGAAAAATGTATCTTATCACATGTCCATGACTTGCTTAATGTGGTGAGCTGTACAATGGGATTCTACTGAATGCTGAGATTTCTTGCACTAAATCTCTTATAGAAACAAACATTTGTCAGGTTGTGTTTGTGGTGGAGAAATATAGAATGTGTCGGCTGATAAGAACTATTCCTCCCTCTAGTCTACCCAGTTTCTGTTTTATTTAAAATAAAACTATCTTAGAAAATGTGAATACTTTCATTACTCCCTGGCCTTATCTTAAATCTAGGATAGCTTTATGTCTACCACATTCATGCATAAGCTCCTTCACTGTATTAACCTCTACCACTTTTGCTGGAAGGCTATTCCATGCATTCACGAATCACTCAGTAAATCTACTTACAGCATTTGTTTGTGTATGTTAATTGATACAATGTTCCACCCTCTCTCTAGCTATAATTCTCTGCATAGCTAAAAGTGCGGCAGCCATTTTAACATATGCAGCCACATGCAGTATTCCCTGTGTGCTATGTAGTGCAATTTTACATGTGGGCTATGGTGTGTAAGTATTTTAAATGCACTAACCTTTTCTTCACCACCTACAAGGACCAGTTGTTCTGACCAACTCAATTGACATCATCCATGACCTCCTGCCAGATGTGATTCCTTCAATTTAGGCTTATCTCCATGGCTGCTGCTACAATACCCAGTTGTAGTATTGGCACAGCTTCCTCACCAGTGACAAGTTCCACTCCACTGAAAAACAGGGCATAATGTTTTGCCCTTGACTTCCCCGCTCTACTTCTATCAGTGTCCTGTCCCCCCCACCCCCCTCACCCTTCGTTTTGCTAGTACACCACTAAGCTCTTTTAATAACTTTGGGTATATCCCATCAGTCCCCATAGACTTATTTGGCCTGCCACTTTTTTTGTGGCAAATAGTAATCTTTGCCTGCTGGCTTCTAATCGTACTCCAAAATGCTGGTCTTGACATGTGCTCAGTATTTATACATAGATTCCTCAACAGTGATTGGCTGTACGTTTATTCTAGCAATATGTTCAGTATTTATGGGCTATATAATGGATATTTTGAGGCTACCCCTTCGGTTCAGTGAATTTCGGGCATATTTTGGCTGTATTCGGTTTCAGCAGATATCGTTGTGGAAGCGATTATGATTTACAAAATTCAAATGTATTCAGAGTCACATCGGAGCCAACAGAGTAGCATGAATTCAGGTACCAATGCAAGACTAATGCAATGCAAGTCTGTCCGCAAATTGGAGGCACCATGTCAGTGCCGAAAACCAGAGCTTTCCTTAGATAAGCAATGTCTACTCCACCACATGGAAAGATGTTTGGGACATGCACCAAAAGGAAAAGGGGGAGATGGGAAGAATAAAAAGAAAGGAGGGGAAAGAAGAACAATGGGGGTTGTAGCAGCTTAGAGGAATATCAATATGAGTTGTTCCCAAAACTCAAAAGAGAAGGGTGTTATTTAGATATGTGCTGGTACAAGTGCTAAAGGAATAGACAATAGAGGCTGGTGTAAAAATAGCAATACTTTTAATATATAAAATGATAAGAATTAAAACATAATGCAGATACTACACACATAAAAAAAAAACCATGTAATTCAACAGTAGGCTAAATAGAAATATAATAAATCCCTATTGGCTAAAAACTAGACCCCTAACACATTTCCCTGATGAATGAATGAAGCAATACGATTTGTTTGGCATGATCTCCCTGAAGTAAACCCATGTTGCTTGTGATCTTGCAATCCATTTGATTTCAAATGTTCAACAATCCCATCCTTTAACATGGATTTCATTAATTTCCCCACGACTGATTTAAGACTTACAGAGGAGTTGCCGACTCCTCCTTACCAACTTTCTTGTGATTTGGCAAAATATTTGCTAATTTCCAATCTTCTGGGACTACTTCATTATTAGTGATTGGTTAATTAAATCTGTTAATGGTTTTGCTAGAACACCACTAAGCTCTTTTAATATCTTTGGGTGTATCCCATCAGGCCCCATGGACTTATTTGTCTGTACTGTATACAGCGGTAGTAGAACTTCTTCCTCTGTAAGTACATATTTATCAAATTACTCAGTTTACTTTTTTTACTAACTGAGGTCCCTCTCCTTAATTTTCATCTGTAAAAACTGAAAAATAATATTAATTGAAGCAGTCAGCTAGACCTTTATCCTCTTCCACATATCTTCCTTCTTTTCTTTTTAACCTAACTAATCTTTGTTTTGCTTTCCTTTTTTTATTTATGTATCTAAAACAACATTTTACTTACTGTTTGTTTTTACCGACTATTTTCGCTTCTGCTCTAATAACTTGCTCTAATAATCTTCTTATAGATCTGCCTGCAGTAAATTCACTTTTAGTTGATTTATAAAAAAAATTCCTATGAGTCTCATTGATCAGAATTCTGCTGGATAAACAGGATCAGGCAGAATATTCCATTGGGTAGAAGTTTGAAATTCAGAGGTGAATAAAGGAGCAAAAAAACCCCCAAAAGTTCAAAATAAAATAAATACACTCACAATATGAAGTAGTTTAACAATATTCAAAATATTACTTCACTTACACACATGTCTATACTTTAATTTAAATAACCGCATTCTCTTTACAAATGGGACTACTGATGCCACTTGCACACATTAGTAAAATGCCAACACACATTAAACAATTTAGTAAAATACCCAAAAGAAAATACCTGTCCTCTTCCCTCGTGGAGAGGCTGAGAATCCGTAGAAGGACTTCTGCATCCTTAACAAGATCTGTTAAAGTCCAAAGTCTATTAAATGTCCACCACACACAATCTTTGTGCCTTTCTCTGCCTGGGGAAACTGCATGCCACCTCCAATTTGGTGGACAGTTCTTAATAGGACAGTTCTTAATATGGGACCTTTATCTATCTGGATAGCTTATTTGAACAATGCCTCATCTGTCCTTAGCTACTGATTTTCTTAAAAATAGGCACAAGCTTGGGAATATGGATCAACTAATGGGGTCAGTTTTGATACATTGAAACTTACTCCTGAGGGAGTCACGGTATCAGGTGGATGAGCCAATCAGTGTTCATATTTAACAAGATGGGTGCCATTTCTGCTTCCAATACCTGTATACACAATATCAGAATTGTATCACCTCTCTAAATGGGCCATAATTATTGCATTACCGAGTCAACATATTTTTGACAGGCAAATGTGGAGGAAGTTGGCTCGTCACATTCTGACCCACACCTTATCGAAACATTTCCGCAGCATGAAGAGCATACATCAAGGAGATGGAACTGAGTTTGAGATGCTGGAGCATCTGTTAGTCCAGATTTTGCATAAAGCAGAATCTGGCAAGACATCTTTCAGCCCATATGAACTTTTTGACGTGCGTGTTAATAAATACCATATGTGCTGAGAGCAACCAGCGTAATTATCGCTAATGGTTATATTATTATTTTTGGGGGGTCATTACAAAATAAATAAATTATCCCAAAATAGAATGGAAACCAATTATGGAGTGTTTAGTTTAGTACAGGTTGTAAACTGACAATACTTCTATATCGCAATACAGTATTATGGTTTTCTAATCCAAATACTTGTTTTAAAAAGGATTATTCAATCCTATAAACTCCTATTGCAACAAACGATTACATTGATCATTTTCTTTCTCAACAGTCCTTCTTCAGTAGAATGACTCATCCATGTCATCAGTACAAAACAAATAATTAATACAATTGTTATTATCATACCTGCTGGTCATTCAAACACAATTCTGATTATTGAAGATGTACACTCGTTTCTGAGAAGAGCACTCCAAAGATGAGTGAGCAGATCATAAACGATCAATATATGGACCAATAAGGTAAACAGGAAGTCCATTCCATTAGAAACATAGAATGTGTCGGCAGATAAGAACCATTCGGTCCATCTTGTCTGCCCAATTTTTCTGAATACTTTTATTAGTCCCCCGTTCCCGGTCTTATAGCTAGGATAGCCTTGTGTCTATTCCACGCATGCTTAAAATCCTTGACTGTGTTTACCTCTACCACTTCTGCTGGAAGGCTATTCCATACATCCACTACCCTCTCAGTAATGTAATACTTCCTGATATTACTTTTAAATCATTGCCCCTCTAATTTAAGACTAAAACATTAGGGAACAGGAATCCTCAGCTCCATTATCCGCCGTGCTTTTCTCACTATTGTACCTCACTACTCTATAGTTGATGTCTACAGTTGATGATATCACATTGTGACTTGATACGCAAGACTCTATAGACACATGTACAACACATTCTTCTATTGATCTATGGTATGCTTGTATTTCTACGAACACAAAAAACATCTGAGCATTATGCAATACATTCACAGTACAGGTTGAGTATCCCTTATCCAGAAATCCGTTATCCATAATGATCCATAATCCAGACTATTTTGGGATTTTGCCACTAGTTAATAATTCCACACACACCTCAAAATACACGTGCACAACAGTTTATCCAGTGTCCAGTCCCCTTAAGCTGCGATATAGACTTCCCATGAATGCTTAGATTCTCCCACGTCCACAAAGGGTAATACAATGGAAACAGGAGGTTCCCAGCAATGCCTCACATCACAGCTACACAGGGCCGTCTTTAACGCGGGGCAAACGGGGCAGCTGCCCAGGGCCCATTTAATCCTGGGGGGCCCCAAGGCAGCTGTCCCGTGGGCCCCCAGACCCTGCTGCCGCGTTCACAGCGCATTGCGCTTGTGAACGCTTTTTTTCCGGCAAGCCGCATCCGATGGATGCGACGGCCGGAAAAAAAAAAAAAAAACTGACGCCGGATGTGACGTCGCGTCACATCCGGTTTCTGTTTCCCTCCTCCGTGCAAGAGGGAAGACTGCACGGAGGAGACATCCGGCGGGGGACACGGAGCAGCTTCATGTAAGTACGGGGGGGGGGGGGCTGGCTGGCACAATATTCCTGGTATCTGACTGGCACTATATTACTGGGTATCTGATTGGCACTATATTACTGGGTATCTGATTGGCACTATATTACTGGGTATCTGACTGGCACTATATTACTGGGTATCTGATTGGCACTATATTACTTGGCATCTGATTGGCACTATATTACTGGGTATATGATTGGCACTATATTACTGGGTATATGACTGGCACTATATTACTGGGCATCTGATTGGCACTATATTACTGGGTATCTGATTGGCACTATATTACTGGGCATCTGATTGGCACAATATTACTGGGCATCTGATTGGCACTATATTACTGGGTATCTGATTGGCACAATATTACTGGGTATCTGATTGGCACTATATTACTGGGTATATGACTGGCACTATATTACTGGGTATCTGATTGGCACTATATTACTTGGTATCTGATTGGCACTATATTACTGGGTATCTGATTGGCACTATATTACTGGGCATCTGATTGGCACTATATTACTGGGTATCTGATTGGCACAATATTACTGGGTATCTGATTGGCACTATATTACTGGGTATATGACTGGCACTATATTACTGGGTATCTGATTGGCACTATATTACTTGGTATCTGATTGGCACTATATTACTGGGTATCTGATTGGCACTATATTACTGGGTATCTGATTGGCACTATATTACTGGGCATCTGATTGGCACTATATTACTGGGCATCTGATTGGCACTATATTACTGGGTATCTGGCACTATATTACTGGGTATCTGATTGGCACTATATTACTGGGTATCTGATTGGCACTATAATACTGGGCATCTGATTGGCACTATATTACTGGGTATCTGGCACTATATTACTGGGTATCTGATTGGCACTATATTACTGGGCATCTGATTGGCACTATATTACTTGGTATCTGATTGGCACTATATTACTGGGTATCTGATTGGCACTATATTACTGGGCATCTGATTGGCACTATATTACTTGGCATCTGATTGGCACTATATTACTGGGTATCTGATTGGCACTATATTACTGGGCATCTGATTGGCACTATATTACTGGGCATCTGACTGGCACAATATTACTGGGCTCTGGCTGGCACAATATTACTGGGCTCTGACTGGCACAATACTGGGCTCTGGCTGGCACAATATTACAGGCATCTGACTGGCATAATATTACAGGCATCTGACTGGCACTATATTACAGGCATCTGACTGCACACTATTACAGGCATCTGACTGGCATAATATTACAGGCATCTGACAGGCACCATATTCCTGGGCTCTGACAGGCACAATATTCCTGGACTCTGACTGGCACACTATTACAAGCATCTGACTGGCATAATATTACAGGCATCTGACTGGCATAATATTACAGGCATCTGACTGGCACAATATTACAGGCATCTGACTGGCACAATATTCCTGGCCTCTGACTGCACACTATTACAGGCATCTGACTGGCATAATATTACAGGCATCTGACAGGCACCATATTCCTGGTATCTGACTGGCACAATATTATTGGTATCTGACTGGCACAATATTATTGGTATCTGACTGGCACAATATTACTGGTATCTGACTGGCACATTATTACTGGGCTCTGACTGGCACAATATTGCAGGCATCTGACTGGCACAATATTGCAGGCATCTGACTGGCACAATATTACTAGGCTCTGACTGGCACAATATTACTGGGCTCTGACTGGCACAATATTACTGGCATCCGAAAGTTACAATATTACTGGCATCTGAATGGCACAACAATTATGGCATATGTGTGTGTGTGGGGGGGGGGGGTAACATTGCGATGGATGGCGGGATTGCATGCAGGTGAGGGGGCAGGGTCCAGGGGGCCCAAGCAAATGCTTGCCCAGGGTCCAATCACTATTAAAGACGGCCCTGCAGCTACATCACGGTAACAGTGAGTTATTTGCTTCATTCAGTATTTGCATTAACACTACTGTATTTCATGAGTGCTGAGAAGCTTTTAAAGGATACCACCACTTACAAAACATGTAACTAGATAACCTGATCATTTAAAACAAACACATATGTAAATCATCTGCCACTGGTTTTTTTATGATTGAATTAATTGCAAATATAAGGAAAAATAAAATTAGGTGTTTTTGTCCTGACTCCATTTTGTGAATATTTCCCATGATACAACATCATCCAAAATATTCCAGTCAGCCTCACTTTACAACTGTTGCCAAAGCCTGCATGATGATGTCATAAGATATTCCCCTGCTCTCTTACTGGCTCCTGTGTATCACAGTGGGAATGACTAGGTGGCTGTGTACAACTTTTTTTTTTTACCTGCTTTCCAACACAAAGAGAGGAGATTAACCTGATCAGACAGGATCATAACTCTGCCCCTTGTAATGTAAAATTACATTACCCTCCCATTCAATGTAAGTCTATGATCATAATTCTGACTTATAGACTACATTCTGGGTCCCCAGCTCCAAAGTGAGACACTAGTGTTGTAAAGTCACTAGGGGGTGGCACCCAAAAACACTTTATTTCACAAAATGGAGATCTGTGACACTTGTTTATTTACATATTTTATTAAATTAAGTCCCATAACAAATACAAAAGACATATGTGAAATCAACAACACAAAATTAAAAAAATAAACCCTTTTCATTATTTGATATATATATATATATATATATATATATATATATATATATATATATATATATATATATATATATTACTGGTGAAAATTACCTGCTATTCAAAAGGATCCATTATCCACATTTTTGGTCCCAAGCATTTTGGATACTCAACCTGTACCACCATTGTTTTGCCAGACCAGGGCTCACAGTATCTTATGTATTGACCGACATCTGGCTGTCTGAATGCATAAATTGTTGGCACTCTATAAATAAATGCTAATGTAACACAGTGTGGACAAAAACACTATAACAAAAGAAATGTTTCAATTTCAAACCTCGTTTGTAGAATAAGAAACAACATTCATACTATACTACAAGGCAAAACAATATTTTTCTTTTAAAATTATACTACCATTACCAGACTATTATCAAATAGTAATGTTTCTATTTAAAAAAAAAATACATGAAATGAAATAGTTTCAAGTGGACAGCGATGTTTTTGAGTGGTTCCAGCTACGCTTTTAAGGGTAAAACTACAGTATATTGTACTATGTTTAATAGTACTTTAATCTTGTAGTGTTTTTAAAGTACCATCTTGTTTAAAATGTGATTTATGTTCCAATAAAGGTAAAAATTTGCCATTGATGTGGTTTAGAAAAAAAATGTTTTGAACAAGACAATTAGCACATTTTTTTTTTTTTTTTCAAATTAATCTGCTGGGTAGAATAAAGAAACAATTAGTCATTGGAATAGAGTTGAATTAAAGAGCTTTTGCTTATTCGTTATATATCTTTCTTTTTACAGCCGTTATTAGAGATTGGGAAAAGCGGAATGTAAATTTTTAAATCTGCTTAACATTAGCAGAGATTAAACAGGATAGGAATTAAATAAAAATCATTAAAATCTCAGTGCCGCACACAAAGGAAAACAAGGTTATTCTAAGAAAAATGAATTTGCTTAAAATGGTCCTTTCTGTCATTTGATCATTGTTGTGCTGCAAGTGAAGATTTTAAGATCTTTTCTTCAAACCATACAACAGAAATTCCCCACAGCCATATGCCACCCCCTTGGCTTCAATGAATTATCTTATTGATACGTTGTGTTTTGGCATGGCCTTTCAATCGCGCTCTTACCTTGTTTGCATCCATTCCCTCTGTGGACGTGTTTTTCATCATAATAAATGTTTAGAGAAGGGTACTTAGGTCGCAAAGTATGTTATAGTATATTATAATTTCTCCTCCAAAAATTGATGCAGGTTGGGAGGAGAATTTATATCATATATATGCGATTTTTCCGGCCAATCTAAAGTGTGAATTTTACCGGCTCTGTAAGTAGGGACCAGGGAATCGGTTATTATGATGCCAGCCTAGGTGGACTCCATAGGGTCTATTCAATAAAGAGAAAACTGGGAATTGACGCTGGCATTTCTAACTTAAGGCCAAAGTAGCTGAGATAGAATAATTCTCCCATTCAACGACAATGGCCTAAAGTTTGGAGTTCCCATCTCAATTCCCTGCAATTATCTCTTTATAGAGTAGACCCTTGTGTTTTAAAGTGGAGAGTGTGTTTTTATATGGTGATGCAGCTACTACATGTGCAACTGGAAAGTGGATACATGGCTTTAGAGTAGCGCCTACACTATGCACATCTGGCATATGTAAGATGTTGTATTGACTTGGTGCATCCCGAAAAAGTTTGTTGATTAACAAATTAAACAAATGATCTATTTAGCCATAAAAACAAGGACACGTCTGTCACTCATCAGAAATCCTAGTGCTTTGCACTGATTAAACTTTCCAAACTCCCTCCAATGTACCTCGTTCAGACCTCTCCACAAATCCCCCTTTTCCGTCAGTCCTTTTCACCATCTTCGTCCACCTCCACCCTTTGTCTGCACACAACATTGTGCTCATTTTTCTCAGCCCCAGAAGATTACATAAAACAGACTGAAGTTCTTACTCTCATCAAGTTGACATCAAGTGTATAAATGTAATAGAAATGGTTTAATGACCTGGTGGGTCGGATTAAGGGAAATCTGACCCAACATTCTAAAAAGAAAACATGTCTGCCCCCAGATAGCACTCACTACAGTGAGCAAAGAGGTCAAAATGAGGTACCTTAATTATATTCTGTCTACACTTGATGCAATCTTTCAATTAACCGCACATAAAAGTGAAGAGACACCACGGGTGAGAACAATAAAACAATACTCTCCTCACAATACTGCCGCACCCGACAAAATGCTCCTCCAGCACGTATATAAAACACAGTAATCCAGAAGCGAGGGACACATGGGCACTATAGTGTATCACTATATATACAAGAATCAGTGTATGGCGGGGGATGATTACACTCACAAAAGTGTGTATAAAACTGGCTCTTCAGATGGGTCTTTAGTCTTCTCTAGGTTAGATCCTCACTTGGATGGCTCATGCAAAAGACATTAAAATGCATACATAGTGTGACACCGTATGGAAAAAAGTGCATTGTCTGGAGTACAATCTTTCAATGAAACATAATATTTGTTTGCTAATGGATTGATACTTGCAAAATGTAATTTCGGAAGCCAATAAGAGGGCTGTGTCTGGAAAAAAAATCTATGTATGTTTACTCATGTAAAACCATATGTATTCTTGAAGAGCTGATCTGAGTGGCATACTGACTAGTCTAACTGACCGCTATCTCTCAGGCAGAGAGAAGACCTAATTTTTTGAGGACATTGCTTGGCACCCCTCTGTTGATTAAATGTAAAACATGTAGGCAAGCCTTTTTTCCCCACCAGTGAGCAGAAGAGCCTGTCTGTACTTCTCCCAAAACTGATATAACATTTTGGAGTAGGTCCAAAAACCCTGGACAGCAAGCCAAATGAAGAAGAGGCAAGTCCCGGAACGATGAGCAAACCAAGATATTGGTGTTCTAAACTCATCACATGCTATGCATACGTGACATGATGCTTAGTAAGTTAAAGGTAACACTGTCCGAAAACAATGAATTAACAGTTTACAGAACACAGCCCCCAACTTTTAAACACACTGTTTGGATGGAAGAGTTGTGATGAACTGTAAAGTCCGTGAATCAGGTAGACGTTGACTGTCAACATTAACCCAACCAGAAATTTCTTGGCTGAATTGAGAGCCATCTGGAATTTGCAGCGGTATGAAACGCACTGAGACTTGCTTGCCAAAATGAAATGAAAAGCAACATAAACAATATGTTCGTATCTACAGTTCGCATAATGTCTTTCGAATCTCTACACAACTATGAATCGAAAATGGATGCAACGCTTCCTTGAATGTGAAAAGCGGAATTTAAAATAAACGAGGCACGCTTCTCGTTAGAGTTAATTAGGTAGAGAATATAGTGCTATTCCTGTTTTTTTTTTTTTAAAAAGCAACTGACAACTGGCAACATAGTATCAGGATTATTTGCCTGAATATTAAATAATTGTCATGTTTTGATAATCTCTATTTTACACAAAAATATAGCCGTTAGAGGATCATTATTGTTTTTATTTAAAGACTTAATTTCTGCCTAATGTAAAAGCTGAATATTTGTATTAGTTTCTGGCTTTATGTTATATCTAGGATAGCCTTGTGCCTATCCCATGCATGCTTAAACTCCTTCACTGTATTAACCTTTACCACTTCTGCTGGAAGACTATTCCATGTATACACTACCCTCTTAGTAAAGTAATAATTCCTGATATTACTTTTAAACTTTTTCCCCTCTAATTTTAAGAATATGCAATAAATAAATGCATTTTAAAGCTGACACTTCAAATGAAAATATGTGTTTCTTACTTTATTTTAATTCATTTTTGTATCACTTACCTTGAAAAATGAACTTCTTCAGGGTTTCTCCTGGGAGTTGATGCTTCCTATATTAAATCTGCAAAGGTCTTCAATTATGAGCATCTCTTGGGAGCCAATGAAAGGGCTTACATAGAGATACATGGAAATGCCCAAAGCAAATGTTGCTAGCGTGGGTAAGTATGCACATTATTAGGAGTCCCTTTCTGGATATGCATGGAGACTCACTGTGTGTGTGCTCAATGCTGTATACACTGTGTATGCCACACCACTTTCTTTTTTAAAAAAAAGCAAATTTCTGGGCATGCACAGATCTGGGTGCACAGCTGTACACTCAGGATCTTCGAGAGTATGCAAGGGGGTGGGACATGTTACTTTTTGTTTGCATGGCAAAGAACAGGTCTTGCTCACTAATCCACATGCAAAAAAACAACAACTATTAGTACGTTAAATCAATGGAGCTGCTTCATTACTTCAAAGGTACATTATGTCATATGTGTGACCTGCCCAGATCTTGTTTGTGTCTCCTCCGAAATATATGGAGACCCGTCCTGATCTTGGTTGTGTCTCCACCCATATTTAGAGATCTGCTGGGATCTTGGCTGTGTCTCCACCCATAAATAGAGAGCGGATGGGAAACTTCTTAGTGGCTGCTTCATTGTAGCCAATTTACCGCGACCTCTTGCATGATGGCCAGGTCATTGCAGAGAATACATCGTGGGACAGCTCATCGCGGGATTGCATACAAGATGAGTATTATTAGTATTATGGCTTAGTGTTAGTATTAGGGCTTGGGGGTTAGTGTTAATATTAGGGGTATTACTATTAGGATTCGGGGGATAGTATTAGGGTTCAGGAAGGGTTGGTATTAGAGTTTCGGAGAGGGATAACTTTTAGGGGGGGTTAATTTATAAGAGGGGGTTACTATGATTGTAAGCGCTGACAGTTTAGCGCTGAACTGGCAGCGCTTACATTGGTTGTGTCTCCACCCACATATAGAGACCTGCCCTGATCTTGATTTAGTCTCCACCCACATATATAGACCTGCCCTGATCTTGATTTAGTCTCCACCCACATATAGAAACCTGCCCTTATCTTGATTTAGTCTCCACCCACATATCGAGACCTGTCCTGGTCTTGATTTAGTCTCCACCCACATATAGAGACCTGCCCTGATCTTGATTTAGTCACCACCCACAAATATAGACACCTGCACTGATCTTGGTTGCATGTACACCTACATATAGATGCATATACATGAATATAGATGCCCTGATTGTAGTTGTGTCTCCACCCACATGTAGAGGTTAATTTACTAAACAGGGAAATATAGTGAACTATAATTACATAATTCAGGCATTCATCTGAGTTGGAATAATTCTCCAATGTTCCGGTTATTCCACCTTGGCTTATTAATCTCTGTTTTTTTTTTTACTTCTCTCTTGTCAGTTCTCAACAGTTCATTGTGTATTGTATAGAGCTTAAAAAAGAGTACTCCAATACAGTACTCCAATACTTGAGAATGAATGCATTATACACCAATGACTCTTGTTTTAAAAAAAAATGTAAACATTTTAAAACTAGCAGTAAAATGCCTGTTTAAATGATATTCCTATCATGCTTTGTATAGAAGATATCACTTAGGAAGTGATTTGTTCTCTCGCCAAAATTCTATCTGTATTGTACGAATTATTTCGAATTCTAGAGTTACCGGTGAATTGAAGAAACAAATCTCGTATAAACGTAAATGTTTTGAAACCTTCGACTTTGTTATATTGTCATCTGTCACATTTAATCACTATCGCTTTCTTAAATTATTTCGAAATTCATTTACGGCGAGGGAAAGTAGCTGGAGATAGAGTCTTGCCAAACGTACAATATCTTGACTGACCAATTCATTAGATTTCTTGAGATCTGAAAATCCAGCCTCGTATTAATATTTTATAAAGCATCGGTGTGACAAATAAGATTTTTTTTTTTATTGAAACTAAGAACTGTTAGCATCAATAAGTGCTTTTTCTGTCTGTATTTTACTGATCGTTTTGAAAGAAAACTGTTTTGTTTTGTTCAGTAATTGTATTTTACTTATTTATTTACTGTAGCAATTTACGCTTGTGAAAGCTTTAGCTTTGCTTTATTGCTATAACGGATAGCATCAATATATTTAATCAATGTTTCATAACATGAATGTGAATACTGAACATATATCTCCTTGCATGTATATTGGTATTTTATCTCTTTCACCCTGCCACGCCTCCGTATTGGATTACCGATTGGGCAAAATGGTCGGTCCACTTGTTGCCCCAAGTCATCAGGAAAGGAGGTGTCACACTGGAGCAGAGAATAAACTACGGACTTGCAATTCGACTATTGTGATACAGGAGAAATAATAACATGTATATATCGAAACAGCAAATGTTAATATTGAATATTCTCCTAATTTAAAAAATCGATGAAGAAAAAAAAGGAACATAGCTACGCTGCTGGAAAACACAAGTTTGTAGAAATGGAAGAACATGTACAACCTTGAAAAAAATGTTAAGATGAGCACATTGGAAAATGCCTTTGGGCAGATGTCTTCCAATGCAGGGTAGATATAAGACAAGAAGTGGAAAAAAAAGTAAAGTAATGATACAGTATTGAACTAGAAATCCGTTCAGTCCTGATAATAGCACTCAACGAGTGAAAGGTGAGAATAGACACTTCAAATATGGAGGTCTTTGGGGTATCTACAAACTCTGCAAGACTCTGGATAAACACAAAGAACTCTAAGGCATCAGATATTCGGTCTCCGCAGGCATCAAAGTGTGTATGAGAACTTCAACCCCTCACTACTGCAGACGGAAGACAACACATAGATTACAGAATGCAGTTAATACCAAAACTTAATGTATAAAAAAATCTTACATCTAGGTTCCAGATATCCACAAAAACAGCAGCCATAAAGCATAACAATAGTCCTGTCAAAATCCGGCGCTGGAATTATACTTCTCCGCATGATAGTCTTAATTTCACTTTGCTTTCATTGGTGCTGTGGCTTGTGGCACAGCATGCTCTCCCAGAATGCTTTGCACACGGATTGATGGCAGTGGGATGCCGGGTGTATATGCAGCACATCACGCACTACCTATTTGCGCCACAGCAAACCAGAAAGAGGTATGCTATGTTTTATTTGAATGCCTCAAAATCTATTCATTTGCTATACGGATGAAATTAGGTGCATATTCTACAGACTCCTTTTGTTAGCATGTGTTGCATTTCCCATAGTGGGGGTCTTGTCCCATGAGTAATACTGTCTGTGTTGAGTGCTCTGCACTGTGTGCAAGCTGCATTGCATTTTAAATGTGTCTGTCTTAAAGACACACATTGCTTTAATGCAAATAATTGAGCTCCAGACACCAGGTGTCTGTACTGGGGAGGCTGGGAGCTCAATCTCCCAGGGAGATGTCACACGCATCGCCACAACCTTTTTTTTTAGCTCCACCCTGTGTCCAACCAATTAACTCAACGTTATTAATTTCTATTGGTATCACCTCTTCTCTCAATACCGCCACCCGCACCGACAAAGAGAAAGGAATTAAACCAAATGAGATTCTTGGATATTCCATCTCTCCACAAGTGCTACCTGCGATATATGTATTATCACAGATGTTCATTACCATTAACATTTCAGAATAGAGAGCACTTTATTATTTTTCATTGATGGTGAAAGATGATATTTGAAAGACAAGTTCCTTAATCCACTCATCACCGAGGCTCATTGATTTGATCAAGTTGTTTGCAATAGGCTTCCATTTCTTGACAATTCCCCGCGCCGAAAAAAAATTAAACGAGAGATTCAAACCCTAAAGCCGATACAAAAAGAAATTGTGCTGTAATATGTGGCATTGTGAAACAGTTTTGTTATAGAAAAATATGTGTGCGTATTTAAAGTTTTAATTTTAGTCTAATTATTATTATTATTATTATGTTACTTTATTGAAATAAGTAAAAAGTTTTCTGGCTAGACAAGCAACAATGTGTTTTTTTTTTTTTATACTTAGAAGGTTTAGTTGACCTTGGAGTTGTGCAAATTGAGTTCCAGGAAAAGCAAACCTTTAGCTTACTGTAACCTCTTTTGTATTTCAAATAAAATGTTCGGAAAAATATAAGTCTCCGTTTTAATGTTCATGTGTGTTTTCGAAAGAGCATTAAAAAAAAAAAAATACAGCTAAATATTATGGAAACTAATTACCACAGAGACTGTCTCAGGGGGACAAAACACAATCTCTTCAACCTTCTGCAAGACTCACATTTACCAGAAATCAAAACAATATATATATATATACTGTTTATGGTTTAAAATAAATCTCATTAGTGAATCAGGCTAACCACAAACATCCCCACTTCTTTGAGCGGTAAGATGATTTATCTCTATCTCCGGTATATGAATAGTTCAAATCCAGTGGTCTAGGAAGGAACCTGAGCGGGTCAGACATATCCTTTGTTTTATAATATATCTCCGAACTGCCTATTTATAAATAGACCGGTAATTATGAAATATTGATTGCCATTACCTGCTGGTCAGGCCGTTATAGGCATCATTAAGATTCCGTTTTGTCTCTGTCCTAGTGAATTGAGCATTTTGGTGATACTTTTATATCAATCTCTAATGTTTTGCATTTTTTTTTTTTTTTAAATATATATTTTTTCTCTCTCTTCTTCATTCTTTAGTTCTTCAAAATGTTTGTTCCACCCCATTTATTTGAAGCGACTCACTGTCTGTAGATTCTAATGATTCTCGTGAAATATTATTTTAATGAAAGCACGGAACCCATCATGGTATGCTTTATTTTGTTGTTGGATTGCTAATGATACCCATCCATTATGTAAATGGTTTCGTAAGCAAGGCAAATGTAATAAATAAAGATGGGCACTTCTTGTTTTACTACTTTTTCTGCTGAACGACATGGTACATGCAGGGAGGTAATGTTTCATGACCAAAACAGTTCAAATTGCCAGTGTATTCAAAAGTATTCTCAACAGCCTGTGAAAAAGAAACAGAAAGAATATCAGATGTGGTTACCCTCCTACTGACGTCTTCATTAATTTGTATGGGTTAAATCATTAGCTACAAATAAAGCATTCATTCAACGTAGGGGAGCCCAATGGTATAGCAGAGGAGTGGTTAAACGTCTCCATCATTAGATCCCAAGGCAAGTAGTTTTTATTGCCTGCCATCATTAGTATTGCTCCATTCCCTAATCAATGCAAGTTTATCTGTTTCAATCCATCCAAATTGATATACATTCTTACCTGTTGAGGTATCAAGTGTTGGCTTTCAAAGAGAGATTAACTTCAACTATTTTTATTCTTTCTCGAAATGAGACATGGGGACACAGAGAGACCTTAGCACTGTAAAGCTTGTCACTCATATTAAATGAAAGCAATTGGCCACTTGTCAATTGCTCATTAACATCTCTGGTTGTTTGGATCTAATCACCTCACTAACAGATAGGTGAGCAAAAGTAATGTGAGTCCCTGTGATCAGATTAATTCCATTTTTATCACACATCACTGGCAAACCCCTGGAGTGCGCAGAAAATCGATATGGGGCGTCATTGGAGTCAATAAGTAGCCCGTCCAGCTGTCAAACTACAATTTGTATTAACCTTCACACAGCATATGCCAGACCTGAAGCTCATTAGTACTTGTAACAGTATATGTTTCAGAAACACTGTGTACACATTGCTTCCCCCAAAAAAAGGTTTTGGGTAACATATTACAGCTTACCAAACAGAGCCTTTCCGAAAACCAACACGGAGGGAGCGCAGAAATAATCCCACCAGGGTAAAAAATTCTGCTTACACACCTAGCAGAAACTTATAGCATATATTATTGCCTTTACCTATTTGGATTTCTGGTTCCCTTGGATCTCTGCCAAAATCCAGTCCCTGACCCTATCTGCAGCTGGATTGGCTGTGACGCAGGCTCCCTGTGCCTGTCTGCCCCCTGGAACAATGCCCTGCAAACCGCAGGATACTCCTCCATCTGGTTCTCCTAGTATAGTCACATTAGTGTTTCCCCTTCCTCTCCCTAGGAAGCTAACTTAACACTGTGCAACAGCCTTCTCAGACCTGTTCCCTCCCATCTCCCTAGGAAGCTAACTTAACACTATGTAACAGCCTTCTCAGACCTGTTCCCTCCCATCTCCCTAGCAAGTTAACTTAACACCATGTAACAGCCTTCTCAGACCCGTTCCCTCCCATCTCCCTAGCAAGATAACTTAACACCGTGTAACAGCCTTCTCAGACCTGTTCCCTCCCATCTCCCTAGCAAGATAACTTAACACCGTGTAACAGCCTTCTCAGACCTGTTCCCTCCCATCTCCATAGCAAGTTAACTTAACACTATGTAACAGCCTTCTGACATCTGTTCCCTCCCATCTCCCTAGCATGCTAACCTAACACTATGTAACAGCCTTCTCAGACCTGTTCCCTCCCATCTCTCTAGCAAGTTTACTTAACACTATGTAACAGCCTTCTCAGAACTGTTCCCTTCCATCTCCCTAGCAAGTTAATTTAACACTGTGTAACAGCCTTCTCAGACCTGTTTCCTCCCATCTCCCTAGCAAGTTATCTTAACACTGTGTAACAGCCTTCTCAGACCTGTTCCCTTCCATCTCCCTAGCAAGTTAACTTAACACAGTGTAACAGCCTTCTCATACCTGTTCCCTCCCATCTCCCTAGCAAGTTAACTTAACACTATGTAACAGCCTTCTCAGACCTGTTCCCTCCCATCTCCCTAGCAAGTTAACTTAACACTATGTAACAGCTTCTCAGATCTGTTCCCTCCCTGACTGCTGGAGATTTAGTCGACTAAAGCTAAAACAATTCAGATGACAAAAGGCTGTGACTAAAACAAAATCAAAATTTGCAGTCAAAATTAACACTGGTCCCTGGATGGATTTTTATAACTAACCTGTATAGTTCCATAACCAAGCCCAGAAGTGAAACACAATTATGTCAACAATACAGTGGAAAATTAATCTACAATGTGTTCTCTTTTTAATTAAAGAAAGACAATGCATAACAAGGCAACATATGCTGAAATAAAAGCCTACAATGTATACAAAACAACTGAAATGACTATTACAAATGTTTTAATAAATCAGCAACATATGTTTTCAATATTTGCCTAATCAACTTAGTTCTCTAGTTATAAAAAGACTGTATCAAGTAATTAATAGATCAAAGGCCACAAAACTCTGAGTTCGTA
Source organism: Pelodytes ibericus (assembly GCA_036172795.1). Classification (NCBI taxonomy): domain Eukaryota; kingdom Metazoa; phylum Chordata; class Amphibia; order Anura; family Pelodytidae; genus Pelodytes; species Pelodytes ibericus. The sequence continues at coordinate 73,625,050 of CM069865.1, read as the reverse complement.
TATATGAAAAGGTGTTTTATAGCGCATATATAAAAAAAAAGGTTAATTAGTTAGGTTATGTCTTGAAAAAAAAAAAAGTTTACTTTAATGAGTATAATAACACTGGCTTCACGCAGAGAATGACTGTTTCTCTGATCAGCAGGCTTCTTGCAAACAGAGTTATTTTGTCCTTTCGTCAAAAGAGACACTAGTAATTCTGTCTTCTAATGTAAGCAACAGGTGGTAGAGTGGTAGAAAAACCATCACGGACAAGATGCACTAAAATAAACTCCTTAATTAAAAAGAAAATGGAAGCTAGCAGAGAACTGGATGTGTATAAAAAATGAACCTGACAAATGTTCTTTCATCAATTCTATCCAGGACCGTCAAGCAATCAGTAATAATTTGCAAGTGTACAAAAGACAGGCAAGACTGAGAACCCAGGTACTACAAAGAAAGATAATTCAGAACAGGAAGGATATGATGAATATTTCAGAAGAGTAGAAGATGATATAGGAAAATTATCCAATTTACTGGTTTCTCCCCCAAGCACACAAAAAAAAAAAAGACTACAGTCTGGCTCCGAGAGCTTCCCTGTCGGCAAGTTACTGCATATGGCAGATTACAAAAAATAGGATCCGCATAGTGTTTTTTAATGTAGTTTTGGTCCACGGACAAATGAATATTTAAGAGTAGAAAGACAATGAGAAATAAAAGTTTTAAGAAAGTTTCAGCAGCATTGAAAATATGCAGTTTGTCTTTTTATTTTATTATTTTCAGAATTTTTAATTTGAGTATTTCCTTAACTATGCATTTTTTTTTTTAATTTTGATGTTTTATTAGCAATATATATATATATATATATATATAGTAATAAAGTTCCTTTGGAAATAGTAGAATAATGGACATTTTTATTGATTGTACCCAAGCAATCATTCCTCTCCATCACACTTTCTGAATTTCTACCATACTGTTGCTATTACCCTCTACTTTTGATTCCAGGCCTACTTATGCCTATCTCTCAACATTTAAAATGGACAAAAGAGGGACATTTTTATTTTGTGGGTGTGGCTGAAGGTGTGGCTGTGGGTGGGGCCTTGTCGGAACATTTCAGTGACTTTATGACCAATCATTAACTATTTATGTAATTTGGGAAGGCATTACAAATAGGAATTATATTATTTATCTACACAAAACCAGTTAAATGCTGTTTATACACATTTTTATGTGAGTTTTATTGCTTTGGAGCTTTGCGATACATTCACACAAACAAAGAACTCTGAGCACCCACAAAAGATGGATACTAGAGGAGGAAAGAGGGATTTGGGTGCAAAATAAGCACTGTCTTCTAAATAGGAATCATTTGGGAGGCATGCCTGTGTAGGTTAAACCAGTTTCTTAAGAGCCACTGCAGAATGTATAATTCATGTATGGTCATAGGGAAACCAGTTAATAAACAAAGTTAATTCCTTTGCAATCCTCTCATGGACCCAGTTGTATTCTATGTTCTACAGGGGAGTCTGGAAAAGTTATGTGTCTCACAAAAATTAGACATCACAACCTAGCAATTCTGAGAGACGAGCGGTACAGCACATAGAAGTTGAAAATGTGACTTGCTAGTAATTTAAATATATATTAACACATACATTTTTATAATTATATTTAATATACATGAAAAAAAGTAGATGGTTTTAAAATCAGAGAGTTGCTTAATGGAAATTATCTGAACTTCTCAAAACTCGGTTATATTAATAAAAATATATTTAAAAAAACAAAAAAAAAACAATTATACATGTGAATTGCAGATGTGTAATTTAATCATAGGAATGTCCAAGTCATGTTTTTTTGACAAGTTATATAATAGAAGCCTTTGTAACCCTGGAAAACATGTACAATTATCACATTTTTACTGTACTTGTGAGATTATCGTAATATCTCATTATATTACCTGAAGAGGCCTTTTGCAGTTGTGGTTCTTGAGCCATAATATTGTAATTTTCCTTAGTAAGTGCTGCATTATAATCAGATTGCCATAAATGTTACGGATAGCATAAAGGCATTTTAACCGCTAAGGTGTATTAAATTTACTTTTAGTTGTTCTTTTTATTTAAATTTAAAAAAAAAAAAATGTTCTATGGTATAAAGAAATCCACGTTAAATCCAAATAGAAAGAGATCAGTGGGTTGTTTTTTTTTATGGCAAGGGATAACAGAATCTCTCTCTTTGTTTTCCAGCTGAAAGCTCTGCTTTTAGAGTAGGCTTACCTTAAGTGACTTGTGCATCACTTTGAAAGTTGATGATGCTAATGTGGTATTACGTTCAGACTGTGACCATCTAAAAATATGTCTGTACGCTGGGCAAAAAAACAGACAAAAATAGCTTGGCTTGCTTTCCACAATCATTGTTTTTTTCTCAGAAAATGCCTCCAAACCATAAAGAAAAACTATTAGTTTACATCTTTTAAAGGTAGAGGACTGCCAAACGTCCTGTGGTTATATATGTATGTGTGTGAAAGTATATATATATATACCGTATTTGCTCGATTATAAGAAGACACTGATTATAACACGACCCCCCAAACTTTGGATATTCCTTTAGGACAAAAACTAAAAGCCTGAATATAAGACTACCCTATAGGAAAAAAGTTCAACTTGTATATATTCACATGTAAATTGCTTTTTTATTAAAAAATTATGATATCAAAAAATGCATTTCTTGTTTTTATTTCCTTTTATGTGCCAATGCTGCCTCTCTCTTTCCGTTTCCCCCAGCTTTGTCTCTCTCCCCCCCTTAGTGTAGTCTCTCTCTCCCCCTCCCTTTGTCTCTCCCCACGCTCCCCCTGTCTCTGTCTCTTCCCCCCTCCCTCCCCTTGTTTCTCTCTGCCCCCCCCTGTCTCTGTCTCTTCCCCCCTCCCTCCCCTTGTTGCTCTGCCCCCCTCCCCTTGTTTCTCGTTTGCTCAAATATAAGACGATCCTGATTAAAAGACGACCCCCCAAACTTTGGATATTCCTTTAGGAAAAAAGTAAAAGCTTGAATATAAGACTACCCTATAGGACAAAAGTTTAACTTGTAAATGTTCACATGTAAATTGCTTTTTAATATTTAATAAAATTTATGATATAAAAATATGTGTTTCTTGTTTTTATTTTCTTTTATTTGCCCATCTGTCCACCATACTTAGCCCATGCTGCCCCTGATTCCCCCTCCCTCCCCATCAGACTTAGCCCATGCTGCCACTGATCCCCCCTTCCAGACTTAGCCCATGCTGCCCCTGATCCCCCCTCCGCCCAGACTTAGCCCAAGCTGGCCATGACCCCCCTCCCCCCAGACTTAGCCCATGCTTCCTCTGATCCAAACACATGACCCTCCGTCCCCCCACATGACCTCCCAGCTTCCGTCATAGGAGTCCTGACGGATGTGCCGGGCAGCAACGGCTGCTTGCAAGGGGGATGCAGGTCCCCTGCAGCTCTGCGGGGGACCTGGATCCCAGTCTTACAGTCAGACCTCGATTTGAGGTCAGATTATAAGACAACCTCGAATATAAGATGAGGGGTCTTTTTCAGAGCCTTTGCTCGGAAAAAAACCTTGTCTCATATTCGAGCAAATCCGGTATATAAATCGGATTAGGAATAGATGTATTATTCCTTGTAATATGAGATTAAAACAAGATCCTGTTGGATCACTATTCAAATACAAAAGGGGTCTACTTAATGCAGGGAATTAAGATGGGAATTTCGAACTTAATGCAGCCGAGTTGGCATAAGATTGGTATATATTCTTTTCTCTTTTTTCAAATGTATTTATTTAAATTTAAAACATGTATTGAGCTTGACTCTAGAAGTTGGGAACCTTACTAACAATTACATTTTCACTGTAGTCATGGCAATGAAAAAAAATATCAATCAAAGACGATTTCACCTATTAACCTCTGCAGCGTTCTAAAACGTGCTTGTATATTTACATATTGTTGGGCCACCTTTAGATGTTTCAAAAACTCAATTAAATGGGTAGCGAAGACTGACATACAGTTTGTCTCTAATGACAAGTACTCGACTGTAGCAGGAAATTATGAGACACCCAAGGGAGAAAACAACACCCACTTCAGCGAGATCTATGAAAGGTTTATGACCCATTTGAATCCTGATTGAGCATCACTGTGTTGACCCTCGGGGAACCAATTGCCTAGAATGCTTGCACTGTCTGTCAGAGTGATGTGTTTAGAATTCCTTTGGAGTTGTAAGATCTGATTGTTTGTACTACATGGTCAGAATAACCAAGATGGAAATCAAGACCTTGAATCAGAAAATCATTATTTAACTCTCGAAGTAACAAAATAAATCAGACTCCGACTGCAATATATAATAATACAGCTAGGTACATTCAATGAATGTTTTGTTATGTATAAATAGCAGCCCTATATGTACGTCTAATCTTGGTTCCCTCAGTAAGTATTTTTTCTTCTGTACGTATAAATTATGTAAAGAGAAAGATGCAACATCTTCCGAAACAGGAAAAAGATAATTTGTGAATTTTATCAAATTTTTGTTCAAGACATTGACCTGGAGACTAGGCTATCACAGTGAATAATGGCTAGTGTTTGTTATTTCTGCTGTAATGTTCAAATCAATGCAATATTTGTTACCACATGGTAGAATTTGGAAGATGGGTGGTCCAGCAAAATGCTCAACCAGTGGCACAGTGGCACTGTCCCCATCACATCTCCACTAGTGTTTAGAGTTTCTAGGTGTTAATCTTATCCTTGGACATGCAATCCATCACAACAGGTGAGCATATAATATATAAAAATTGTATTAAAATGTATCAGAGCTATAAATTTGCATGCACGGATTGGATACCCCATTGAATACCAACATTTATTTATTTACCACTAATAAATTACGGAGCTCTAGGCACAGAGGATAGAGGGGAACTACATACTATGGTACATAAACAAGAACAGACTGATACATAAGGCCGCGAGCATACAATCTAGAAGGAGTCCGGGTCATGAGACACATAAGGTAGTGAAGAGGTCAAATGTGGTGTTAGAAGAGATAGTAGAGGTGATTGGAGCTAGGTGGGTTCAGCCAGATATTATTATGTGTGCTCTAGTTGTTTGAGGACAAATAGGTGGATTTGCTAGTGATTAATTAATGTGTATTCTAGAGGGATAAGTAGTAAGCTTCCTATATTACTTCAGGGATTGGATGAAGACAGAGTGTCTCCTAAAGGTCAAACCTCTACACCTATGTTAACTCCCATGTTAGCTTCATTTTTCTGGCTGTCATTTATTAGTGCATCCAAGAGCTTCCAACCCCAGGATTATAAAAACCATATTTTATTATATTTAATTTTTTTTTTAACAGCTGAGCGACGTATTTAAAAGTCTCATTACAGTCGAAGACCCAAAATAGCAGGTGCAGAACCATTCGCAATCAGACCATCGATACTGCTCATGGAACAGAGAGGATTCTAACTAAAAATATCTATCCATCATGGCTGTTTTGTAAGTGACAGTAATGTAATTACATGTGAACAGGCTTTGTGATAGACAAGTATCCTTCAACAAGACGACAAGCAGGATGCCGCTAGAATGTAATGGACAGTGGCACGTCATAGCACCCCCACTGACTAATAAAGTATTTGGCTTCACCCAAATGTGATCACTTATAATTTCTTATTCAACCTTCTCTTTGCTGACTCAAAGTAATTTTATTCCAATCTTTGATTGCAATGACCTACCGCACAATAAAAGCACTCTTCTACCAGACCACAAAACTAATCAAAAGATCATCTCATCTTCTGAAGACGTGAATTTTAATTTGGAATATTTATAGAGCTTACATCCATGGAAAATTGTTTTTTTTTTTTTTTCTTACTTTGCTTTTCAGAAACTCAGCAAACTTCCGCTTAGAGGGAAGGAGACTTTTTTGTCTACAGAGAAATAAATAATTCCTAGAATTGTCAGATGTACCATAGTATGAACTTGAAATGTCTGGTATCTGATTCATAAACTATAATACAGACTTAACACTATATAAATATATATATATATCATTGTAAAAAATATCAAAACATTATGACAATCAAAAAAACACAAACTATGACCATGCCCCCCCCAACCCACTATTTTAAATTAAATGTTCTCTTCATCCTTCCATGTCTGTATTAAAACATAGGGACCCCAGTTAAGAAACAGTTAAGAAATATTTATGCCCACTGCCTCAATGGAGTGATCTCTTACTTATTCCAATATTTTTGTCTAGTTAGTTCTCTAGGGGTAGACTAAACCTGACTGTGGACCCCCTTTGCTGGCGGTCACTGGAAAAATTCCTACATTGCGTATTGGATGAGATGGTCCTAACAACATGCAAGAGCAGTCTACATACACACACACACATACACGCATACATCTAGCATAATCATGTCGACAAGTTCAGTTAAGTAATTCGTATAACAGTGATAGGCCATAGAACATCATTATATTGTCATAAGTTCCAATAGATGTCCGCCATTAACAATGTATTGGTGCCTACCCCTGATGTATAATAGGTAAATGACATAAAGTGATTGAGAGTGTAGGGGTGACATTACAGAATGCCTGTGTATCTTTTGTGTTCATTCTGGGCACTGTCAGGAATAATTATCTAGCTGACTGAAGGGAGCAAAATGGAATCTAATGTATCAAGAGCTCCTTCATGTACTGTGGATCCTGACGATCAATGTACTAACATATTTACTTTTTAATGGGAAGCCAATATTACTAAGGGATTACTTATAAATTAAGATTATGTTAATCAAACCAAGCTATGCAATGCGATGGAAATTGATCTAACCGTAGCATGTGAAGATATCACTGCCTTGAGTGCAGAAGTGAACATCAGAGATTTGTATCAAGAATAAAACTGCTTCCTGCATTCAATCAGAACCAAGGGTTTCTTCAGCTGACTACTCACAGCATTAAACTATGCAAAAGGAGGAAATGATGCAACATGCCCACTTAGACCCAGAGAAAAATCAAAATTAAAATAACTGTTGGAAATTGTTTACTCAATTGTAATAAACAGTTGCTGAAGAGGACTTTAAATGAACAATACCAGTTAAATCAATCTAGAAATACAGTATTATGATGAAAAATAAAATATCTCTTCAGATAGAAGCCCTTTCGTGACCTAACAGTTATACTACCAGTAGCATCATTGGAAAGCTTAGATCATTGCTTGTAATATAAAAAACAAACAAACAAAAAAACATCTTATAAGGATAGTGCCAGCCAAGGACACATACATACTCAATAAAACAAACTGATTTGTGCCCTTGGCTGCTTTGGACTTTTGTAGCATAATGGCTATGTTTATTTATTTTTCAGCAAAGGACTAACAGATCACTTGAAAGCAAATCTCCATGAGAATATCTCGACCCATAAAATAAACACTGTGCTAACTACATAGGAATGTCATTCCCCCCCCCCCCCCCCAATCCCCCAAAAGGTTTTTCACAGCTTAAAGATATGTGTATGGAACTAGCAATAAAAATAGAAATCTGACAGTAAGAATGAATGTGTGTGTCAAAATAATATTACTCTCCTAGAAAGGAAGGCAGGGAGAAAAAAAATGACACTACATCTACCAGAATGGTTTTTATAGATCTTCCTGTTTGCCACATGTCACCTTTTATAAACTATTTTATAAGAACCTGACAAAAACAGGGCTTCACGGAACATTTTTACATCCTTTTTGCTTTGTTATGCAAGTCGTTTATTTTCCCAGCATTACTTCAATTAAGTCACGAAAGGGACGTTGACACCCAAACATTGTGAATGCTACGCTACAGCGAATGCAAAGAATATAACGTGATCCACAATAAAAACATAGAATGTGTCCAATTTTGTGAATACTTTCATTAGCCCCAGTCATGCTTCAATTCCTTCACTGTATTAACCTCTACAGCCTCTGCTGGAAGGCTATTCCATGCACCCACAAACCCTCTTAGTAAAGTACAACTTCATATTACTTTAAAACCTTGTCCCCTTGGTGTGGTAGTGTTACTCTTTTAAATATAATCTCCTCCTTTAAAGTGTCGATTCCCTTTATGTATTTAAATGTCCCCCCCTGTTTCGTCTTTCTTCCAAGCTAAATATTTTAACATAATATTTTCTGGTAAGTTTATCATGGAAACTAGTTTAGTAGCCCTTCTCTGATTTATTTCCAAAGGATCAGTATCCTTCTGGAGATAGGGTCTCCAGTACTGCGTACAATACTCCAAGTGAGGTCTCACCAGTGCTCTGTACAATGGCATGAGCACTTCCCTCTTCCTACTGCTAATACCTCTCCCTATACAGCCAAGCATTCTGCTAATACCTCTCCCTATACAACCAAGCATTCTGCTAATACCTCTCCCTATACAGCCAAGCATTATGCTAATACATCTCCCTATACAACCAAGCATTCTGCTAATACCTCTCCCTATACAACCAAGAATTCTGCTAATACCTCTCCCTATACAACCAAGCATTCTGACACCTCACCCTATGCAACCAAGCATTCTGCTAATACCTCTCCCTATACAGCCAAGCATTCTGCTAATACCTCTCCCTATACAACCAAGAATTCTGCTAATACCTCTCCCTATGCAACCAAGCATTCTGCTAATACCTCTCCCTATGCAACCAAGCATTCTGCAAATACCTCTCTTGATACAATCAAGCATTCTGCTTGCATTTCTTGCTGCATGATTACATTTTGTACGTACATTAACAATGATCTATACATTGTTTTTGCAGGGTTGCAAGCATATGTATAGATTATACTGGATATGTGTCGGACACATTTCCCACTGAAGGTAGTTGAGTTCATAAGCAGGAGACATTGGCCTAGGCCTAGGGTGGCAGTTTGCAGGGGCTGCATAAAAAGCTGACCTCCCCTCCTCCATTTTTTTCATGCCTGTCCGGTGCAATTTTTTGGAGCAAGCCACCCTGTATGCCTAACGAGTCACAGACAAATGGAGATCTTCAGCCAGAGGACAACGATGGCACTGTTAAGCTGTTTTATGGAAAATATGGCACTGGAAATATGTTTAGGCACACCAATGGTACTGGGAAGGTTTTGGGGCATAAAGATGACCCTGGGATGGTGTTGGAGGATAAAGATGGCACTAAGGATGTGTTGGGGGATAAAGATGGCACTCAGAAGGTGTTTGGGCACAAAGATGGCACTAGGGGTTGTTTGGGCAAGCACATGTCACTGGGAAGGTGTTTGGTAACAATAGCACTGGGGAGGTGTTTTGGGAATAATACGACATTGGGAAACTGTTTGGGGAACACATATGGCACTGGGGAGGTTTTTGGGGACAACAATGTTTTAACGGTGCAATCCCCAGGGAAAATCCGAAAAAAAGGTAAATTTTCAAGATAGGTATTGCAAAGTCAGCTTTGATATTAATTAAATTCCCCACCTCCTAAAAACTGCAAATACAATGCAATAGAGTTATTAGAGGTCCCCGTGAAATCTGTTTCAGTGCAAAAAAAAAGCAGAACTGTCAATTATAAAGTCAAAATAAGTGAATTTTTCATATATATTAAACACAGGTACAACATACAGGACATAAGATGTTATTATAAAAACAAAGTGAAAACTGCAAACAAATGAACTGCAGAATTACATCCCAGCGCCTTTTAGCAAAAACTAGAGGTTTTTCTTTTTTCTTTTCTACAGCCTGTCTCAGGTTTCAGAGCAGCCTGTTATAAAATAGTTAATCACTAAATGTAAATGCCAGGATTCCTGCTTTGTACTCAACGATCCTGTTGGCTTACAGTAAATGCATTTTTGATAAACCTTCAAAATGCAAAGTTTAATTTTAAGTTGACCGTAAGCTGAAGTCGAACTGTATTGTGGAGTCATTCAGCATCTCCCTGCCAGTCAGATATCTCTTTTAATCTAGTGATCTCTCAGCTTTTTCCTGTACATAGCTCATTTAAATTCCCTGACACATTTTATCAATTCATACTTTGCCTTTTTCATTGCAAGTGCTCTTCTTTTCAATATTCTTCCTTGTCATGAGCTTGCGTGGCTGTCAGAATCTCTTTTTTCCTCTGTTTTATTTTAGAGTACATCCAAGGTTTTGATCAAATGGAGATTTCATTCAACTTTGTATCAAGCTAAAGTTTTAAGAGTTCAAACGAGGTCTAAACTCAAATTTGGAAAAAAACGTTTCATTTTGTAAGAAACCGACTTTCTCTCTAAAGCACACACTTCAAAATGTTTTAATTATTTTAACACCTGACATAATCCATTCACAAATTATAATTAGCACGCTCCATGTTTGTAAAACCCTCCACTGGCTTCAGGATTGCTCTAAAATGTAAACTACTAACTTTAACCTACAAAACACTCCACTCCCCAGTCCTTCCCTACATTGCCCGCTTCATTAACAGATACTAACTGCCTTGCTTAATTGTGATGTTTCTTACGTGGACTAAGGCTCTCCCCCAAACTAGTCATCTCTTCCCATTCATGCCTGCGTGACTTTACTCATTTCCACAGAGCACCCAGCTCTCTTGCCCTTCCTCTCTCCTACTCAGCTCTTCCCATTCACGCCTGCGTGACTTTACTCATTTCCACAGAGCATCCAGCCCTCTATCCCTCCCTCCCTCCTAGTCACCTCTTCCCATTCACGCCTGCAAGACTTTAGTCATTTTCACAGAGCACCCAGCTGTCTTTCCCTTCGTCTCTCCTAGTCATCTCTTCCCATTCACGCCTGCGAGACTTTACCTGTCCTGCCCCTAATCACTGAAACTCACATCCACAAAGCATCCAGATCTCACCTCTTCTGAAGTTTGCAATTTATTCCAAACAAGACAACCATTATGTAACCTCTTGCTAAGCCACCCCCCTCCCACTGTCCCCAAATGTACTAGGGTACTCAGCAACCAGAGATAATATAACTCAGTTCTAAATATAAAATAATCCAGTTTAAACTATTCACATACATATATAACGTACATACCGGGCCAGTACAAAAGTTTTAGCCATCCTAGGCGAACATATATTTTGCCACCCCTTGCAGATCCTACCCTAAGGGATTTACACACACAGTAACACAGGGTCACATACATATGCAGGAACATGTGCACACACAGTAACATATGCAATATGATCCCATCTCTATACCTGTCTGTCTCGCTCTCCCCATGTCATCAGTACTGCAATTGGTAAAAGGATGAGCAAACCCGCAGAGCCACAGGTGAAATATTAGAAAATGACTAAAATGGTACTAGATAGCTGGCATAAGCATCCAGTGTAAAAAATTCAAGGGCTGTGCATCGAGCCATCTTGAAGAACAAATAAATAAAGATTGATACTTCAATAAGGCCTACTCGGTAGCCCTGTTGATTAATGTACTAAATGAGCAATCGTGGAGAGTAAAATAAATTTAAAAAAAATAGGGGATTTTTCTAAATCAGGTATCATTCTAATCTTTTAAATCCAAATTCCAGTATTTATTGTTATATCTTTAAGCCTGAAATATTAACGTTTTCATTTTCATCACCAAAATAATTATTTTATTCCCCCTGTAACACTTGCACCAAAGTAATGCATTTGTGGCCTAAAACAAAAAAAAGCTAATCATTGATAAACAAAAGAAAAAGAGTGCTGTTGATTGCATTACGGTAGGTTTATTTTTCATCTTACTTTTGGCGTGAGTTGATAATATTTTCCCTCGGATTCTACTGACACCGCACTTCACATTTATGTATAATATTATTCTGCCTTGAGGAGATCTGGAATTACGTCTCTATGCTGAAGACAATCAGATTTGTTCATTACTCCAAGGGGCACAGTGAGGTAATTTATCAATGTCGTTTAGACCCATTCTAGATGTAAATTCTGCCCGGAGTTAGAATATACAATACGATTTAGAAAAATGTTGAGTAGTCGCATAGCATATTATAGAGTGAAACGTAAAAGGAAGAAAAAAAAAATCTTTACAAACTTAGTAAAGTTCTAAGGCCTTCCCAATATCAGAGATGAAGTTGCGGTGGGGACGTATACAGTGGATGTATTAGGGTCTTACGGAGCCCTGTTGTCCTGCCATTATTGCATTTAGCAATTTACAAACACGGGCCAGACCTTCATTTATCAGTGGACAATAACATTCTAGTGCAAAAATCAATCCAAATCCTATGATGGTTTAAGGAGTCTTAATAATTTGATTATAAGATTATTTACAATGGTCCAGATTTTCTTGTTTTCCACTTCGGAGTTAGCTAGCTGTTTCGCAATCTCGTTATCTTGGACAGCGAGTCCACATCAGTGACGAAACAAGGCCGTGGTGAAACTATTTCTGCCCTCCCCACTAAGCTTATGTATTAGAAAGAAAAAAAAGTAGTAGCATTAAACCAAAATAATCTATTCACTAGAAGGTGAGAATGACATTTCATCTCGTTATCGCAGCAGGCCATTGATTACGCAGCATTAAATCTTAATATCTATCACTTTTTTTTAGCATTATGCAGGGTCAGTTTCTTCTTCTTGCGGGAGGACCTCATCCACAAGGTTTTTTTCGAAAAAAGGGAACAATTCACTAAAAGTGAGTTGCAGGGGAGTTGAGGTGAGACAAACATTTCAATCTCATTTCCAGATGTTGTTGGATAGTTAACTTCCTGATAAAAAAACAACAAAAACAAAACAAACATTGTTATAAATATTACTATTCTCAATCAGTCAGAGCAGATCAGGTTACATGGGCCCAGTCCACAGGATCACAGTCTAGAAGGAGCAAGGGTAAGGACGTTCTATGGAGATCAAAAGGGAAATATTCTGGGACCAAAGATTATATATTTAAGTAGGTGTTTTTTTTTTCTTATTTAAAGGAAGAAGATGAACCTCCTACTATGTATCAGTTTGAGATAGACTTTTAGGAGATGGAAGTGGTAGACTCCTATGGAAAAAAGAGGGTACGCTTGTTAATTCTGAACCATGGAGTCATCTATATCTCAGATTTGATTCAAAACACATAAGTAACTAGGGATCAGTAAACTTTATGGAGGAAGGCCTGTGAGGGTCCATTGAACATCAGTAAATTGACCATCACAAGGTCCAATAAAAGACCAACATTTATATGACCTCTGAAAATGTTCTCTTGTTTGGAAACCGATCTACTGAACTCAAAACATGCATGCACACATCGTGCAAAACCCATATTAATCACTTGTATTGATCACTATTATACTACAACAGATTTATTTTTGGCCTGCCACTAATTGTAAATAAGATGTAAAGCTTTTTAAAACCTGTCCGTGCATCTCATTCTATCTCGGAGCATAAATGGCCGGTTAATGCTCTCGCCGTCCGTCATGTTTACTTAATTAAGTAGTCATTAATTTTATAACGTTCAATTGAAAACAAACATTTGCACTTGTCCCCAATCAGATGAGACTCCCATTACATTGCAAGGCATGAAATTGGTTTTGTGAGAGTCAGAATAAGCAACAACAGCATTAATAGTCATTATTGGCACTGCTAATGAAACCACTGTGTTTTCTTAATTTACTAAAAAGAAAAAAAAGTGATTGGCATCTGGATGTCTCTCGCAGACAGGGATTTTATCGACATTAATATTCACCGGTAAAGATAGAACTTGAACATGCTTATTTTGAACTAGGCAATAGACGTTTGATTGTAGTCTAGTTCCCAAACTCACTTTGGTGCAAGATGGAGATCACTGCTTGTATAGTGCACAGGTTTTTTTTCCCAGTGTGATTTGATGCAGGCATTCTCATATTGATTCCATGTAGACACTGAGCATGTATCATTTTTGTTTCAATTTGTGAATTCCTCTTCAACTGGAATATAATGCATTGTGTGGAACCTAAATTACCTTTTTCTTGTACACATATAATGTCAACAGTGCAACACATTGTCTGATGCCATCACTAAAGAAACAGAATATTCTGATGGACTTATACTCAGCTAGTGTGGGCAGTCCTGGCTTCTTACAAACTCCTGTAATTTCACAAATTCATCTAAGTGTAAGATTTTACAGTCTTTAAGTCTTTTTTGAAGTACCAGCTGTGAAAATATATTTTCAGCCATAGGCTATTGAACCATGTTTTTTTTCAACCAGCTTTATTATTATTTTAAATGTCATCACAAATACTCCTTTAGAATGTTTAGCATTCTGTACACCTCTCTGTCCCTCAAGCACATTGTCTTACTGGAATGCTCACAGAATTCACAGGTTCGTCTTTGTCTTGCTACAATTATATTCACTTGATCATTTTAATTAAAGGGATACTACCACTAACAAAAGATGTAACTAGATAACCTCACCATTTAAAACAAACACATATATAAATCATATACCATTGTTTTTTTTAAATTAACTGAATTAATTAAAAATTGCAAAAAAATAAAATGAGGTTGTGGCGGAACCAACCTCGCCACTATGTTCTGGAGAAGCCTGGTTGCTCGTCTGCTGCCTCTGGACTATGGCCCCATTGTAAAAGCGTGCATTTTCCCCTGCAGAAAGGCTTGTTCGTGCCTTTCTGCCTGGGTGTTCGGTAGATTGAATCTACCGAACCAACTCACAAATGAATGGACTACCTGGGTAAGGGATGTGCCATAGCACTATATGTTAATATTGTTAGTTAGTTATATTCTGTTAGTATATTGGTTTATGTGTAATGTTTAATTCTGTGAGTAGACCACTCTGAAAGTTTATAATGTGACAGTGACTCCAATAGTTTACTCCAACATCCATTGTTCTGTTTTAACTGGATTAACTGGTAAACTGATTATGTTGTGTACATTATGTTTCTTACTGTGTGTCTACTCACTGTATGGTAATTTGGTTTGCAGTCTGAATGTCTAATCTTTTCCTAGCCCCAGTTAGTTGGAGGACTATGTTTAGTTCCTTCCCCCCATTGTATACTAATGTCATGTGTATGTCTTTTATAAGTCTGTGTTTTTTGTCAAATAAAGTAGTTCAATCTTGCTGTACCAAACCAGTCTATTTAGGTACAAAGAGCAAGGGTCCAGGAAAGACTTGCTGGGTGTGACGGTCCGTTACAGAGGTGTTTATCTCCAGCATCCATTTTGAGACTATTTCCCATGATGCAACATCATCCAAAATATTCCAGACAGTCTCACTTTGCAACTGTTGCCAAAGCCTGCATGATGATGTCATAAGATACTCCCCTTCTCTCTTAGTGGCTCCTGTGTATCATAGTGGGCAGGACCAGGTGGATTTGCACAGTTTTATTTTACCTGCCTTCCAACACAAAGAGAGGAGATTAACCTGATCAAACAGGATCATAACTCTGCCCCCTTGTGATGTAATAATTACATTACCCTCCCATTCAATGGAAGTCTATGGTCAGAATTTTGACTTATAGACTCCATTCTGTGTCCCAAGCACCAAAGTGAGAAATTTGTGCTGTAAAGTTACTGTGGGGTGGCACTCAAAAACACTATATCTCACCAAATGGTGGCACCCAGTCACACTTGTTTAGTTACATATTTTATGAAATACAGTCACATAACAAAAGCAAAAGACATATCGGAAATCAACATTACAGTATAACAAAAACAAAACCTTTTCAGTTTTTGGTAGGAGTGTCCCTTTAAGTAAAAAAAAATAAAATAAGGATAATTAAAGAAGAACATAGGAGGCCTCCAATATTCATGAAGCTATTTTTCAATTGGTACTGTGGTCAAATTAATAAAAAAAATTCCATAATGTTTTAGGTTTCTTTTTTGCTTAAGAAAAATCACACAAACAATAATGCCTTAGAGACTTGAACAGCTGGTATTGTACACATCACATAACATGAGCCACAGATGAAAACAATTCAAAATGTAATATATGTCGGCTGTCACCCATTTCATCATTTTTGTTTACTTTAACATTCCTTAACCATAATACATACAAATATATTTTTTTATTTTTGTTACATTTTTTATTACTTTTTGGGGAATTTGAAACATTTTTAAACGTCTAAACAACAGTGACAGTATAAAAAAAATATTATTTATAGATACTGTAGTTATACAGGGTGGATTTTAAAACAAATTTATGTAAACGTTCTACCCATTAAATTATTTACACTTGGACAAGTTAATGGCTCATTATTTAATTTGCAATATTTTTAGATCACAATCCATAATTATTTATCTATATAAACTCAAATCAAAAGCAAATCGGCTTAGGACATACTATTTGTCAGCATGTCGTTGAGAAAGATGATGAACATTTAGAAAGATTGTGCTGAGATATTGGTGGGATATCCAAGAAGAGAGTGTGGATGATGGAGATCAGAGGAGTAGAAGCAGCACCAGAAACCACATGGATAGATTAGATTTTCATGATAAGAAGTGTCATTTGGAAATGGCTGAATAATGCAATATTCTGACATCTTAGACAATGGGTTTGTATAAAGGTCAATTGTGAACCAAGGTCTTAAAAATGGTCCATGCACCATGGAAACTAATGGAATGTTCCTGCTGATTAGATCCCTTTCAGAACTCTGCCCCAGAAATTATACACTGTACTATTTACGACTACATATAAAAGAGGAGCAATAAGAAATAAAAAATAAAGTTTAAACTAGGCATATCGGAAACTAGGCATATCGGGTGACCTGTTTCCCTGCACTCCAGTTTTTGAAAGGCATAGCAAATCTGGAAACAATTTTTGGGGGATTTTTTTTAAATTATTTTTCACAACATTTAAAAATTAGACAAGAACAATCAATACCACATTTAAAAAAACAGAAATCCCAAAATTGCATACAAACACCATAATAATTGTGCACTTTGTGCAGCTGTCAATTATTCTCACAATTCACTGATAAAACTCTACCACAGGTGAAGACCACATTGGATAGAGTAATAGAGAATATATTCTAAAAAAAACATCTCAAATCACAAGACAATTGACACTTGCCAGGGGAAGAGTGTAATCTTACCAAAGGGAAAAAAAAAGTTATATTCATATAAAACAATTTTATAAGGAGGGAGAGAGATATCTAATTAAACCATCAACACATCTTTAATTCACCCATCACATGTCATACAAATGTTATTTGAGTTTGTGCAGACCACCTAGTAGAGACAGTTGTATAGACCAGATAATGCCTCTTTTCATCGTGAGTTGATACAACACATTGGGAATGGAGTAGAGAATGTGTTTTTTTTTTTTTCAACAGAATGCCCAGATATTTGTGAACTGGAAAAAGTTTATATGCTACACAGACAAAAGCTTATAACTTGCACCACACTTAATATAGTGTCTTGAAAGCACAAATGTTGGTTCCCACTGGTCATTTCTGAATCTTGGAGAACTGTCCAAGGCATACCAATGTGCTTTAATTTTGCGTTGCTTAATATTGAAAATACTTACAGCTGGAGGAAATTGTGAAATTACAGCAGTTTGCAAGAAACCAGGACTGCCCACACTAACTGAGTAAGAGTTTTTTTTTTTTTTGCAGCAAGAACCAATGAGAATAATTTCAATCAAATTAATGCAATTTCATGTCTCTCTAGTGATGTCACCAGACAATGTGTTGCACAGTTAAGAGATCCTATTTCAAGATCCACACAATGTATTCTATGCCAGCAGCACAGAAAGTGACTAAATTAAACTATACTTTATATCCTCAGTGTCACACCTGTAGTATACATGCAGAGTAATCACTGTAGGAGGGCTTGAGTCAAATATTAAAAATGTGATTTATGTTGGACTGTAAGAAGAAGTAGTCTTCAACTTGCACCAAAGTGAGTTTGGGGACTAGACTGTCTATTTAAGGACACTTCTTAAAGCACACATGTAAACATATTTAAATGCCTAGTTTCCTATAACTTTAATTGTCCTTCACAGGTTGTGCAAGGTTACCATATTGATTTCTTGACAAGGCAAGAGTATCCTCCAGGCTGACTTTGATTTCACGTCAAACTACAAATACTCCATTACCTTCCCTAAAATCTAATTAATAGGAGTTTGTCCAATTTTCCATGCAATTTTCAGAATATATTGTTACCGAGACCTCGGTAGCTTCATACCTTCAAACTGCCATAAAACACGTTCCATGATATATTCCCAAAGATCGCCAAAATAAAAGGGGCAAATTAAAATGTGTTTTTAGTGAACTTAAATATTGAATTTTCAATAATTTATTGCTCACTGTGTATTCTCTCATTGTGTTGGTTTAACATATCATTACTGGCTGTGAAATATATATTTTTTGTCTGCTACATAGTTGCCAACATCAGCCATGTTTCAGGGACACATATTTGTTCCACATGCCGCAGAAAGAGCATGCAAAGTGCAGCATGTAGGATGGATATACGCACAAAGAGAATCCAATTAATTAATACTGCCGGGCTGCACTTTGCATGCTCTTTCTGCAGCATGTGGAACAAATATGTGTCCCTGCGAACATGGCCGATGTTGGCAACTACACTGCCATACAGTATTAGCACAACATAAAATAAAACTCATTTAATTAGATTGAGTCTTGAAAAATGTTCACAAATAAAATCAGTCATTGAAAGAAACAAAAAACATACTACATCTAAATAAGAATTCATTTTTTTACTGACCAAAGAATGAGAAATGCGTAGCCTTTATAAATGCCATTACATTGAATCAATAGCTCGCACACTAGGCTTGTGCTTATAGGATCAGAATTTAATTCCCCATTCAATCTCACCAGATGGGAATATAAACACATCAATTCTGTAAATTCATCCTCACATGCAATTACATTTCTTACAGATATATACTCATCATGTCATCAAATTACAACCAGTTTCCCAGTGGAATTAATGCCTGGGTAATTGTTACTTATGAGAAGGCATACACAGGGATTGGAATTTGCAACTATGTGGGGTTTATATGAGAATGTAATAAACCAAAATAATGATAAAGTGCTGAACTGGGGATTTAAATAACCGATTAGATCTCTCACCTGAAAGGTGCAAAGTAAGCTAGGTTGAGCCTAAAGATGCTGGAAAAATATCTCCTTGTGTATAATATAGTGGTGGAAGGCAAAATAAGAACATTTTTATAGGGCTGCAAGCATTTTAAACAATTAGGACCCCTTATTACAGTTTAAAGAGTGGTGCACATCTGTGGGGAATCTCTGAATTGCCTATAGCAGTGTATGTCTCTGCTCTACATGTTAACTTTTCTTAAATGTCAGTATGGATATTAATGCAAAGGAACTAGTAAATCCGTTAAATCAATTGCATGCCTTGCTCCCCATCTGATCCTTAAAAAGCATAATGTAATATCCTGTTTATTTCCCGTCAGCAGTGCTGTAGAATCCGGCTAAGTGCGTCTCAGACTAAGGTCTTTAACTACAGAGTTGGACTTAAAGGGACATTCTAATCTTAATAGGGTTTACACCGAAAATGTAGAGCAAAGAATGTACTTGTGCATTAACAGAACTTGTATTTCAGATTTGCTTATGCTGTCTCCTACTGGTGACATGCTTCATTGTAGGGTGCCACAAAGTGATGTCATATTTAGGAGATTGTATATACAGAATACTGCGAAGAGCGAAGAGATGACTTACGTAGCGCTGGTTTTCGACACCAAAATGGTGCCTCCGAATTGGAGACAAATTTGGATCACATTGGTGACACTTCCAAATATGTCTGCAGTTTGGACATCCTAGCTGATTACACACCGATATATTCCGACACCGATAGCAGGCGAAATGCACCGTAATGAAGTGGTAGCATCGGCCCTCCCCATAGACTCTGGAGGAAGGCCTCAGCTTATTGTAGGGCCTTTCAGGGAGGACCTTGGCTATCATGAGTATAGCCGAATTCCTCCCAAAGAGGTCAATGGGAGGGCTTTGGCTTTTTGCCCAAATGGGCTGAAGTCCACCCAAAATGGCCCAAAGTGTAATAAATAAAAAAAAATCTGTAAAAAATTAAAATTAAAAAAATAAAACAGGATGCATTCATAGAATACATAAAAAATTAAGTAAACGAACACAAAATAATAAATAACATATATATATATATATATATATATATATATATATATATATATATATATATATAAAATTAATAAATTATAGTTTTATAAAAATATTTTGTGTTGAAAGTATGTTTACTTTCATCTTGCGTGCTCGGGGGTGATCAATGCATATTGGGTACACTGAAAATGTATGGTTTTCAATGCAAAAATGCTTTGACTCGAAAGCTTCCAATGTTTTGGTTTCCGAACAGTCCATTCAAAATCTGAAACACATCAAATATGAATGCATGTGCCTGATATCTGATAGGTTCTGAACTTATAGTTCTTCAGAAGGACAGATCAGCGCTAGCGCTGAAAGAGACCCTCGTTTTTGCATGGGATCAGCAGAGGGGCCTTAGTTAAGCCCCCCTGCCTATCCCCTGCAAAAATGAAGGTGTGTCTCTGAGGTTTCTCTCATACTGCAGACCCCTATAAGATGAATGGGGTGAGCCCCTAGCTCTGATTGGCTGTGCGTGTGCTGATACGGTCAGTGCACTCCAGCTTTCAGACCTGTTTTGTCTCTGCTGGAAGACACAGCAGTGAGTAAACCCACATGTATCTATTACCAAGGATTAAAAACCCCCATTTAATTCCCCTTTAGGTGTTGGAGTCCATTTTTTTTTTTACAAATCCTGGATATATATCTTAGAATTAGAACACATCCCCAGCTATACTCTATTGCCCATAAGCGCGTGCCTCGTAACTTGTTTTTTAATACTTGGATAACATACCCTCAACTCCCCCCAAAAAAAACAAGAAGCTAATCTTCCTACTATTGTTTTCTTTTATCTTTAAAAACAGCCAAGAAGTCATTACATATTGCAGCAAGCTGTCGTTTACACCCTGAAGGGAATATTATAAGATTAAATTCAGAATAGCATTTTGGAAGCAAGGTGAATGTTTCTCATTACAGAGATCCCTGGTTGATCCCCTTAATATAATTCCCTGTAATAATGTGAAATCTTTTGAATTATTTATACCCTCACATTAGATCAGGAATATAATTTCTGAAAATAAATGTATTGTCATCAGAAAACTATTATCTGAAGGTTACAGATATCAGATGGAATAAAAGAAAGCAGATGCTTAGCTTGGTTGTGTTGGATACTGATCAGTGACTATGTTGGTACAAATAGAATATTTTACTGTCTTTTTAAACCCGGAGGAAATGCAGGCTGAAAATTACTTCAACATGTATTACTACAAGCAAGTGACCAGGAGGGTATTTCCATAGTTGCCAGGATACTTGAGTCAAATTTGGGTTTGTCATGGCTTGCCTCTGCACTGTTGCACTGTACACAGCCAGATTTAATTTAAATTTTGTATGTCTAATAGGGTCTGTAACATCACAGCTACCCAAGGCAAGTAGCATCTCTGCCCATTGTAGGAAAATCCCCTCCTCAGATTCAAGTTTGGCATCCACCCAGCAAGTCTTTCCTGGAACCTTGCTCTTTGTACCCAAATAGCAGACAGGACCACTAGCAGTTAGGTACAACCTTTATTTGTCAAACAGCACAGACTTCTATACATGACATCAACTAGGGGGGAGGCACAGGGAATCTAGGATAACTAATTATAACATGTACTTCTCAAACAATGGAAAACCTGACTTAAAACAGATAATTAAATACAGTACAACTTTACATAAAATAAACATACCATCTTTGGATCCAGACATCGGGACTACAAGAGACAATAGATGGCTCACAGGATACTAAACACTTATTGAATGGATAAGTACATTTCTTTTTTTTGTTATTAATTTTTTTTTTTTCATAACATATAAAAAGACAATACAAACGTATATTACAGTTTCACATATACAAAAAGAGGACATTTTATAATGTATGGGAATTTACAAGATTTACATAAAGTACAAATGAAAGTGCATACTAAGTGCATATCCTGTGCAACTCCCTGGTAGATACCCCTAAGTTGTGAAATATTCAAGATTAGTCTTTTTAGTCAGCGCACCTCAGGTGTACATCAACTTTTTTTAGTTCTTTTTTTTACAATTAGAGTGGCCAGACTCCTCTCTATTTCTGTCTCTGCTTTATGTCCAAACCTAGTCAGAAATCCCTTTAATCTTAAGTATGTAAATATTTCTGAGGCTGATATATTATATTTTTGTCTAATTTGGGTAAATGTTTTCACCTCTCCTCCCTCATATAGATCTTCTATTGTCTCCATACCCCTTCTTGTCCAGGAACTGATGTTCAAGTCTTCTATCAGGGAGCCTAGAATATTACATGGAAGGTATATTAGTAGTCTGCCATTTATATGTATATTATGTTTGAATTTGTCCCATTCCCTTATAAGATCTATTAAAATCCTAGTTTTTTTCTCCCTGATGGACTTTTGCCTATCTTTAGTGGATAACATCCAAAAATGCGCCCCTAGGTTCCTAATATCCATCTTATGTTGTTCTATCGATGGATAAGTACATTTCAACACTAACGTATAATAACATTTATTAAACTGGGGGAAACCCAATGAATAGAGCAAAGGCTTGGATCCAGAGGTACACATGTTGGCTGACATCCTGAGTGAGCTTGTGTTGAAGTCCAGCTGTATTGAAGCAGGGTGTTACTGATGCCCTCAAAGTATGTACCCCCAGACTAGTATATCCACAGAGTGGGCCCATTGTCCAAAGGGAGTCTTCTGGCTCCCAGGGTCCTCCAAGAACCCCCAGTCACAGTGGATCTCCAAATCCAATTTGTGACAGGGTCTATGACTGTTCTTCGTCGCGGACTTACAGACTTTACAGTGGTGACAGTTCAGTTTGGCCATTTCGGTGCCCATGCATAACCTGAAACCATAACCCAAATTCTAACCAAGAAGTAACCCCTAACATTGATACTAACTATAAAACTAACCCTAGAATGAACCCTAAAACTAACATTAAGTTTAGTGCATCACGGCGTACCAGCCGCGCTGAACTGTCAGCTGCTGAAAGTTCCATGACAAAATGGCCGCTCTGAAAGCGCGGCGACAATAGTCCCATTCCATGTCTAAGAAACATAGACTGTCTAAAGTGTAAATAATTAATCTCCAGGCACATGGTACCAGTAACGAGGGGATGGAGTTCAATCTTGGGTTGTGTTACGCAATACTGTCATGAGGCATAACATAACCCGCCCCTGTTTGGCTCGAAAGACTAAATTTGACAGGTATGTAATTCCTCTCAAACGTAGGAATTCGGAAAGTGGCTTGATTTTTTTTACTTTTTAAATAACACTCCGAAGAGATTTGTTTCATTTGCATGCAAATGATGCATGAGAGGGAACATAGCTTCCTAATCTTCCGTAAACATTGACTCAAATTTTAATAGGTTTCTGATAATTCTAATTGCCAAAAAAAAAAAAAGGAAACACATATTTAGTGTAATCACATTTTTGGTCACAACAGTTGAGTTTTAATTTAATGTTTAACTACACACTAATCAACTGATTTCTTGTATTATAAAAAAAACAAATCTATTTCTTTTTCTATAAATGTATATTGTTCATTATTCTTCTTCATAAATATTGGGTTACGGTATAAGACTGATGGCATTTTCTTAGGTAGGCCAAAGTTAATTACTTTAACAAGACAATTAGTTAAACTGTAGAGATTGGATAGCATTGATTATATGTAAGAGTTTACTGCGCCCCTGCATTGGCAACAGGCCATCAATTTAGTTAATTATTATATATATATTAATACCTGTAGATATTTGTGTTTTTCTGTCTGCATGTTAAAATAAGGTGTGTTTACTTACATTGTGTACCATAATTTAAATCAAGTCTTCTGTGCAATCCCTATTGAATATGTTGTCAGTAATGTCTGCTATATATGGTGACTTATATATATATAAAATATGCTATATATAATATATAATATATATATATATATGTATATATATATATATAATATATTATATTATATAATATATATATAATATATAATATAATGTGCTATATATGGTGTTTGGCGTTGAGGGACACAAGGTATAGCTGTAGGGGTCCATGAACTGACGGGAAGCCAGTTGGAACGTTCACCCCCCTATTGTGGAAGTTCGCAAAAAACTAGAACTCACAGAAAGTATGCTATGACAGGTGTTTTGATATGGTCTGCTGAAGGTTTAAAGGGCTCTGATGGGAGGAGTGGTCTGAGGCTACCATTACCACGTCTCCCAAAGGATTTTAGGATTGCTCGTCATTTGAAAGCATGCCCCTAATTCCATATTCAGGTGCCTATATCCCCATAGTTTCAGAGACTTGACATTGTGAAAGCATGGTCCCTACAGACCTGCTCTGACAGTCGGCTCTGCAGAAGCAGGTATGGCTTGACTTCAGACCTTAGGACAAATAAGGCTAATTTCCTCAAACCCATCAAATATGAACACATGTATCTGATATGTCATAGACTCACATTGGAGTTTTGAGACTCTGTGGACTGAACTTACCTTTCTTCTCAAGGACAGGTTATCTAATGTCCACAAAAGGTGTGTGCTCAGTGTACCACTGATAACATGTGAGTGTGATGTTTGCTTCACCAGCTCATGTCGATACGTCTGGACACTTTGGACCATACAGATTTATTTTCCTCCAGGGCTGTATAAAGATAACCCTGTTTATAGTCGATGTATGTGTTTAGGTCACAGGTGTGCCCTTTATGTTTTGGTTGAGTGGGGAGTGACAGAAAATCCAGCCATTGTTTCTCTTGCCACTACCAGTCCAAGGTACAACTATGGCAGAGAGTGAGTGGGACTATTGAAAGAGGTAAGGGAAAGGCAATCCATGATGGAATCTGACTGGGACCAATCAGAAAAAGAAGTCTCTCTCTCTCTCTCTCTCTGGAAGTTCTAACAAACACCAGACAAACATAGTGGTGAAGATTTTTTTCAATAATTAAAGAGTTAACGATGGTCTTCAAACAGGATGTACTCATTAGGTTTGTCCCTGCACAATGCATAGTTAAATCAGTGAGATGATATGTTCATCTCACCTCAACTCATCTACAACTCACTTCTAGTGAATAACTCTGTGTGTGATATCATTAAGGTCAGAGCAAACTATCTACTCAGCGAAATCTGTCGCCCATCTAACAGCACCCTGTCTCCTGTCGAATAGGCATCACTTCTCCCATCTAATAGGCATCCTTTAGGCATCCCTTCTCCCATCTAATTGGCATCCCTCCTCCCATCTAATTGGCATCCCTTCTCTCATCTAATAGGCATCACTTCTCCCATCTAATTGGCATCCTTTCTCCCATCAAATATGCATTCCTTCTCCCATCTAATTGGCATCCCTCCTCCCATCTAATTGGCATCCCTTATCTCATCCAATCGGCATCACTTCTCCCATCTAATTGGCATCCTTTCTCCAGTCTAATAGGCATCACTTCTCCCATCTAATTGGCATCCTTTCTCCAGTCTAATAGGCATCCCTTCTACCATCTAATTGGCATCCTTTCTCCAGTCTAATAGGCATCCCTTCTCCCATCTAATAGGCATCCTTTCTAAAGTCTAATAGGCATCCCTTCTCCCATCTAATAGGCAATCTTTCTCCCATCTAATAGGCATCCCTACTCCCATCTAATAAGCATCCCTTCTCCCATCTAATAGGCATCCTTTCTACAGTCTAATAGGCATCCCTTCTCCCATCTAATAGGCATCCTTTCTACAGTCTAATAGGCAATCTTTCTCCCATCTAATAGGCATCCCTACTCCCATCTAATAAGCATCCCTTCTCCCATCTAATTGGCATCCTTTCTCCAGTCTAATAAGCATCCCTTCTCCTGTGTATTAGGCATCTTTAAGTGTAGGGATCACTTGCTCTCTGCACTTAAAACATGAAAAGACATAAATTACCAAAATGAAATATCCCTACAACAGCTAAGGTTTCACAGGTGTAGCATTTCTTACATTCCTTGTGCTCTTTTTGAAAAATAAGTTATTTATCTACCCACACTGACCATTTTTTCAAGTTGCCCATTAATCATTTCAATCAGATGCATACGTTGGATAGGAGTAAATGGTGACTTTTCCCACAACAAACACACATTCTCAGTGCTACCACCACTGCAAGGGATTCTGGGAAGGCACATGCAAATCCAGTCAACAATGAGCACCTTTTGCTTAATCCATCATATACACGGACCCCTTAGAGCAGATGCACTCTGTACAAGACAGCCCATAAATGTAGAACAGAGGTGCAAAAGCCAGATAACCAATCATGGACAGCTGTTTGGTGTTAATGGGTCCCATCAGCTTATTAAGCTCCAAAGAGTTTAACCCACTTTGCTTAGTCCCCCCCCCCCCCCCCTCCCCCTATGTTGCCTTTTTACTTATAAATAACCTAATGCAGGCGTTTGGGTAATAATGGAGGATTTTTCTATTATGTCTATTTTTATCTATCGAGTGTCCTTTCAGATCACTTAATGATTTTTAGCAGGTTCCCCCCCCCCCCCCCCCCCCCCCAGATATGGTGTTCAAGTACAAAATGAACTATTCTTCATGGTACATTTAAGAGTTGCTATGGTTACACATAATGCAATGCCATTAAGTACCTTGCATTATGTTGTACTGTTGGTGTTTTTGGATGGGGCTAGCATCCATGGCACTGTGCATTATCAAGTACTCCTCACTCAGCTACAAAGAGGTCTGTTGTTCAGGAAACCTTGTGCTTTTTTTCATGGCTGAAATGTAGTTGAGAGCTTTTTCTGTATTGTAACAAAAGCACGCACAGCGATATATTACTGGTGCTCTTCATGTGACTGTTAATATGTAAAACAAGCAATGTTGATCAGCGTATTTAATTTTAAAACATAAAGAATAAAAAAGAGAATCCATTAATTAAGGTCGGAACTCTGAGTGTCGGTCCACTTTGGATCACTTCGGTGATCCGAATAACCCATGAATTTGAGCTACTTGGAAAGCACCAAAGTGTCAAAGACAGGCTTTCCTGAGTTTGGATCACCAGAATAGTAGCCTCTGTCCTCCCCAGAGACTTCTATAGGGAGGACAGAGTCTCATGTCAGGAGGAGAACAACACACAAGTGAAAACGTGCGCTGTGACCCAACACTTCAAAACACACAACTCAGGAAAAATAAATAATAAATTGTTACCCTTAAAGTAAATCAGCCTTAAAGTAAATCAGCTCAATATTCAATCCGAAGGGAAAAAAATAAAACAAAACAGAACAGAAATAATATAGTGTAGTATATCACATAAAAGTGCTGATAACAAATAATAAGTGAGAACACACTCACATCTTCCTGAGCAGAGATCTGCTCAGTCTATACAGCATCCAGGGAGCCCACCAAGGGGTTAAAGATCCAACAGGTTCACAGAGGAATCCTAGGCAGCTTATTCAGGGTAGCAGACCCAGAAGGTACTCCCAGCAGTAGTATAAGAGAGGGTAAGGAGGAGACTATTTAGCTTCAACGATTTTAATACCAATAAAAACATATAAAAAATCTTACATTCAAAGATCCACTTGAACAGTACATATATAGAGTCCCAGTAGCAGTCTCCTCTTGTCCACAACGCGTTTCACCCCCAAAGTAGGGCTTTTTCAAGTGACTTCCCGAAATAAGAAAAAGAAAAAAAAAATGTTTTTAAAAATTGTATTATATAGGTGGCTGGGAGCCATTTGGGCAGCTTTCAGCCGTGGGAGAGAGCATTTTCCCAGCTCCGTGTATTATAGGGATAGCTGTCCTGACCCACCCATGTGTATAACAATGCATGGAAAATGTTTGGCCAGTTTCCAGCCCCTTTAATCATTAAGGGGAGCTAAAGCTACTTACTCTGGGGCAGCAGCAGTCAGCTAGCCCCAGGGCGACTATTTTATTGTATTTTTTTTAAATAGTTTTTAACAATTACAATTCTACAGTTTCTAGCTGGAAAAAATGAAATACCCAAAATGTGGCTTTTTTTTTTTAGCCAATTTCAGGTTCTTTTTTGGGGGGGGGGGGGGGGGGATTTAGGCCCATATACAGGACCATTAAATTGGGTAATAGCCACATTTCCTGGATGTTGGGCAAAAGTAACATGAAAACAACATGAACATATCTGAATGTACCTCTCCTGGTTAAACACTTTGTTATCATTATTATTATTATATTGAGGAGGATGAATCCATAGGACTCCCCGGGCCAAAATCCCCGAACTGAATAAAGCAGAACACTGTGAAATTCTGCTTCTTTGACTAATTTGTCCCCATTTTGTGCCAGATCGTTCTATATTGGGTAAATAAAAATATAAAATGGATCTTTACAAAAAAAAAAAATGTAACAAGGACAGCAACAATTCTTCCACTGTTATTGTAACTGTATTATTTTTCACCCGTTTATTTGTGTACATCTGTATCTATTTCTTTTACAGATGTAGCAGTCTGTACCTGGGCTTTGTGTGCTAAATAAATACATATTAGGTCACAATAACTGGTCACAAATTTGTAATCAAAAGATGGAACTTTTTGCCAGATCGTAAAAAAAAAAAAAAAAGACAAAGTGACATATATACGCATCTCATGACCAGGGGACAACCGGAGGCAAGGTCAGATACAGTTAAAAATGTCAAAGTGGGCAAATGTGGTTCCGCAATGAGTACGGCAGGAGAAGAGAGATGCACAGGAGTCCGATAAAAGTTATATCTTAATTTGCAGGGAGTAACTACCCTATTTTCTGTTGTGTCTAACTGGGTTACCTCCCCTTGGTGAAGTGGAAGCTTGGTCTACATCAAGTTTATAGAGTACTACAGAGGCCTAACGTACCAAAGATAAGCAAAGATTATATATGGAATTTAAGAAGTTACAGATTAATTGTACCTTGTCTCCAGTCCTCTGTGCTTTAGAGTTAATATTCTGTTTCCTTGGAGTACAGCTGCCTCAAGAATATTTTTCACAGAGTTCAGGAGAGAGCTACAAGAAGCATATTCTTTTATTAGGAATATAAAGCCTGGAAGGCAACTGTTCAGTTTAACTGAATGAACTTCATTTCCTTAAGGACCATTTTTTTGAAAAATATATAACTTTTTTAAAGTTAACATGAAAAAAAAAAAAGTTTTAGGACTGCTTTTTTTTTTTTACGCATAAGTTTATCAATATAGTACACCCTGTGTTAGTACTCAGAGAATTACTGTTACCGTTTTACAGAAAAAGAGTTCAGCAGTTTATTCAGTCAGTATCTTGGAAAACCTGTTAGGAAAAATGTTTGGAACCAAAATTGTTCACTGGGGGGAGGCATAATTTTTTGAGGAACAATTTAATGATGTTCTATAGACCTTCAGCGACCTAGTCGTTTGGTGACTATCCCTGTTCCAAAATCAGTAAAGATAGTACATGCACTAAGTTAGATTAAGGTTTACCAGCAATGTAATATGTTTGGGCTATTATCTTAGAACTTAGGGTGGCCCTTGGCATCTGCAATGCTGCCAACGTCAACACAGTGAACTGACTGCTCAACTAGTTGGTCTACGCTGAAAAGGAATAGCCAACTCATAATGATGGTCAATTATACAGCTGAATGCTTGGATGCATACAGTAGATGGAATTGAAGTAAGATCTATTCAGGTTAATGCAATGCAGAACGTGTGGTTAAGAGGGGTGACTGCTTAGGGTACAAGTCATAAAACCATGGGAAAAGGGAATGGAATTTTAATAATTAAACATTTGTGCTGAAATGTGTCCTTTTTTTGCTATGTTCGATGCATACTTTCTGCATGCAAATGGTTATCATCCTTTATTCCCAAGCAATGTACTATTTAAAATAATAAAAGTAGGGACAATGTCAGGTAATATCTTTCACCGCACTCAATGTATATGTTTTTCCTGTTCCGGATTTGACCTTGCTTCATATAGCTGGGCTGTGGTTGGAACAGTGGCCACCTTAAAAATCTACAACCAGAGATAATGCTGCCATACACAGAGGTGTAGGATGAGGTTATCTGACTTGCGAGCGATAGGTCACTTTCTTGTCTTTTATAGATTTCTGATATGTCTTCATTGTGTGAGTTTAATGACTACTGAATTTTAATGGTGAAGACCCTCGGATATGACCTGAAGCTAAACAGGATAAACAATATTAAATCTTAACCACGGTTAAGCGGTACAAGATATCCCTGGAATAAACAATATTATTCTAACTAACTGCACTTTTTTTTTTTTTTTAAATCAAACTACAAAATGGCCTTACAGAATTATAGCGCTTTTCCGAGTTTTACTCCCGCTAGATAACATTGCAATAAAGTAATGGAAGAATAATAATTCAATGTAATGACAATCTTAAAGCGTTGAAGGAAGCAACCGTATGCTTGGTAATAGTAGATATGTACTAAGAGCAATTTGGGAAGCAAAGAACTCATATTGGAGCTATTGGTATTGAAACCAATGCAATGTTCCTGCATTCACCCTGGAGACCAATAGAATGTCCCTGCACTACCCTTGGAAACCAATGGAATGTTCTTGCACTGATTATAGAAAACAATGGAATGTTCCTGCACTCACCCTGGAGACCAATGGAATGTTCCTGCACTCAACCTGGAAACCAATGGAATGTTCCTGCACTCACCCTGGAAACCAGTGGAATGTTCTTGCACTTATTATAGAAATCAATGGAATGTTCCTGCACTCCCCCTGGAAACCAATGGAATGTTCCTGCACTCACCCTGGAGACCAATGGAATGTTCTTGCACTGATTATAGAAAACAACGGAATGTTCCTGCACTCCCCCTGGAAACCAATGGAATGTTCCTGCACTCACCCTGGAAACCAGTGGAATGTTCTTGCACTTATTATAGAAATCAATGGAATGTTCCTGCACTCCCCCTGGAGACCAATGGAATGTTCTTGCACTGATTATAGAAAACAATGGAATGTTCCTGCACTCACCCTGGAAACCAATGGGATGTTCCTGCACTCACCCTGGAAACCAATGGAATGTTCTTGCACTTATTAAAGAAATCGATGGAATGTTCTTGCACTGACCCTGGAAACCAATGGAATGCTCCTGCACTACCCTTGGAAACCAGTGGAATGTTCTTGCACTTATTATAGAAATCGATGGAATGTTCCTGCACTACCCTTGGAAACCAGTGGAATGTTCTTGCACTTATTATAGAAATCGATGGAATGTTCCTGCACGACCCTTGGAAACCAGTGGAATGTTCTTGCACTTATTATAGAAATCGATGGAATGTTCTTGCACTGACCCTGGAAACCAATGGAATGCTCCTGCACTACCCTTGGAAACCAGTGGAATGTTCTTGCACTTATTATAGAAATCGATGGAATGTTCCTGCACTACCCTTGCAAACCAGTGGAATGTTCTTGCACTTATTATAGAAATCGATGGAATGCTCCTGCACGACCCTTGGAAACCAGTGGAATGCTCCTTCACTCACTAAAGAAACCAAAGGAAAGTAAATTCAGATATTCTCTGGTTTTAAGTATGTCCAACATCAAGAGGATATTACTATACCCCAATGTAATGGTCTTTATTTTATCTACCTACCTACACAAACTGTCGCTTAGATAACAGGTTTTCGTTGGGTACTTGAACAGCTCTGCCCTGCTCCAGCCCTCTGTGGTCCCTGACTGTTTTGTTTACAGGTTTCTCTTTGGTTAGCCTGGTTGCTCTGGGTGGGCAGTTCTTTCTGATAGATGAATTCTACAGGGGGGGCTGACCCGCTTGTGTGGTGCACAATGGAATCCAGGAATCGTTCTGATCTCTATCCTCTCTTCAGCCACATCAAGTTTAGAACAGTGCACTAACATCAGAAATGGTAGAGGTAGTCCCAGCCATGCCCAGCTGAGGAGGTGGCTGTTTTACTAAGAATGATACATACATACCAGGGATAGAGATACTAACACTGCACCTACACATCTCAGACATATAGACACAACCCTCGGAACATCCATCCACCAGTAGGCTCTATGAAAGTTTAGTTGAATTAATTAGTTCTCCCGAAATCCATACCACTATTTTCTTTGCTGAAGGATTAATCTTTGTTATAGATTATTTTTCAGTCGAGCATACTGGATTAGTTTCAGCGTTTACCTTTTAATTAAACAACTGCAGGATCTCCACACACATTTGAATAATTCAGTAGCCCGTGATTTAGTTTGCCCCGAGTATTTGCAGCAATAATGGTTTTCACAACTACATGTTTATTTTATTGGTAATTGAAAAAAAGCAAAACAATTCTAATTGTATTGAATGTTTATGAACATATATTTATTTTTTTAATAAATAGGTCATTGTACTATTCACATTATTTTTATGCAACCACCCTCTCCCTCTCTCTCGCTTTCTCAATATAGCCATAACATTATGACCACCAGCCTAATATTGGTAGGTTTCCTTCTGATGCTAAAACAGCCCTGACCCATCGAGGCATGGACTCCACTAGACCTCTGAAGGTGTGCTGGGGTAACTGGCACCAAGACGTTAGCAGCAGATCCTTTAAGTCCAGTAAGTTGCGAGGTGAGGCCTCCATGGATGGGACTTGTTTGTCCAGCACATCCCACAGATGCTCGATGGGAATGAGATCTGGGAATTTTGAGGCCAAGTCAACACCTTGAACTCGTTGTTGAGTTCCTCAAACCATTCCTGAACCATTTTTGCTTTGTGGCTGGGCACATTATCATACTGAAACAAGCCAATGTCATCAGGGAACACCGTTTCCATGAAAGGGAGTACATGATCTGCATGTGAAAGCAAAATCAGCATGAATGGCAGGACCCAAGGTTTCCCAGGAGAACATTGCCCAAAGCATCACACGGCCTCCACCGGCTTACTACCTCTTAGTAGTCAGAATGTTATAGCTGATCAATATACATATTTATGTCATTAAGACTGTAACCCTCGCAATACCAGCATTATAGCACTAAACAGATACAAGTAAATATATCTCCATATTAACTATAACAGGAATATCCAATGTTTCATCTTGTTCATGTACCTGGCTGACTTTTAGCATTTCCCGTTTTTCAAAGCTGGGCATGTAAATGGCCACTGGCATCTATTAGCTAAAAATTAGTGGTCAGCTAACTAGTGAACTGCAAAAATATGTTGTGAACAGTTTTACTAACAGAGTTCCCCAACTGCATGCAACAAAGCATATAGTGAACCTAGGGCAGCCACCTTTAAAAAAAAAAAAAAAAAAATGCTGCCTTCACAAACTTAATATTAGTTAAAAGTAATTTTTTAACAAGCTTGCTGGTAAAATACATCTATGTAGTAATCTGAATTGAGCACTGCACTTATACAAGGTCCTTGATATAGTTGGTTCTGAAACTATTAATTCCGAGCATCTGCTGAGATGATACACCTGTCGGTGGCGCCACAAATAAAAGTCAAGGGGAGTAAGGTATGGACCCCTCAAGATAACATCAAAATAATCAGTCTATGGTTCCAGACTTAAGGGACACCCTGTATATTATTTTTATATTTGATTGTTAATGGATGACCGATACTGTTAATTAAAGTGTGCTAGTTTGAGATCTGTATTCCCCATTGTATGTACCCTTTGATTTTCTTGGTTTGGGATAGTAATAAGGAAAAAGTGTAATTCTCTATCTAAATGTATAGAGGCAAGTTTAAGAAAAGATCCATTTCACATGAGATACAGGTTTCTAGAATATTACAGTTTTTCCCATTTCTCCTAGTCAAGCCAGATATTTCATCATAGAGTTTCACTTAATTCGTAGGCCTTAGATGTGAGAGGAAAATGATTATCATCAAAACAGAAATGGAAATGTGTCCTTCTCTCCAATTACTGCCATTCCTCGGGAAATAGCTCCTAAAAGAGTTTTGAGATGCACCAAAGCAGTAGGATGTATCAGACTGGTTTACAAATCTTTAGAATCTCTGAAAGTGCATTGGAACAAGATATCTGGTGGCGTGGGCAGACACTAATGACTTTGCGGCATAGTGCAACTATCTAAGGCCGTTGTAGGTTCTAAAATGGCTGCCACTTAATCTAAACCATGACACAATCATGCATACACTTTAATAATTTCAATAAACATTTTTTTATTTCTCTACTAATGATCGGTCTACTCATACATCTGGCTGCATAGTGCAACTACCGGTATGCTGATACTTTGTGTCTAAATATTGTTGCGGTAAAATTACATTGCGAAAATTATCCTTGATCAAGCTTCTAAATGTAGAACAGTCGCAACCGTGAAGAGTTGATCCATTTCTCCTTTCAATATCCCCTCTCTGGATAGTCAGTTGACAAATTAGTGCCACAGGATTTATATATATATATATATATATATATATATATATATATATATAGATATTTTTTTTTTTTTTTAAACATCAAAAATGTAAATAAAAAAAATTCTTTAATGCCCTTTTAATTGCTCATTCATCATGTCAATTGTTAAACTTAAAATGGCAATAGACTGATTTAGTGTCATACGGTTGAGAAAGCTACAATACTAGATGCCCTGGGTTGAAGATAAATAAATAAATTGAAGAAGAGATTTTGTTTGCAAACTGAAATTGGCACATCTCTAATAATGAGAGCATTGCTGAGAGCTGGAAGACCTGTTCTTAGTCTGGTACAATTACTATTTATGATCAGATACAGGATCATTAACCTCCTGGAATGACATTTGGCTCCAATTAACGGGGAACTGACTAAAAGGATAGGGCACGCAAGGTACTGTAAAATGAGAAAAAGATATTAAAATAACACCTGTGCTAGTGAGCAGCATTTTAAAATTGTAATTTGTTATCACTGCCTTGACGATTTAGGAATAAATACAGCAATATTTGACAATTTCCCCAAAAAAGAGCAACAACAACAGAAAACACTATTTATTATGCAGAATATTCTTACACTCAGAATTTAGACCCCGATTCAATTAGTGATTTGTGTCGTCAAGGGATACGATGTAATTAATCCAGATTTGAGTTGCAAGAGCACTGAGACCGGAATTCAGAATTGGCTTGTCTAAATGTAAGCGTGTTGTTTCTCCCCGGTGAATTTTAAAAGTGCAGCATTTATCGAGAAAATGAATTAGACATACAAACACAAATTGTATCCTATCTGAATATCTCAGTGGAAAAAAAGTTCCGCTTCTGCAAGAAGATTTTTAAATGCCTGATAGCAATAACTACAATAAAAATATAGAGAGAAAAAAAATCCCGTGGCTCTGTCTTTTGTCAGAAGGTGAACTGGGGCAAATGGTTTTACTTTTAGAACATAAATTGATTTAAAAAAAAAAAATAAAAAAAAATCTCTCAAAATGCGTTGTCCATCATTATATTCAAGAAGATTTTCATCTAAGCAGTTTTTCACTGTAAAATATCCAACATCAAAAGTAATAAACCTTCAATAAACCTGGGGGAGGTACCATGGGTATCCACAGTAGACATTTATTAGACTTTATGGTGGACAATTGAATCATATCCTATGGACCTTCATGCCATGGCCACTGGAGTCACTTTGCCGTAGTCTGTATAATCAGGCATTTTCAGCTACAGCTGTGATGATAGGGATTATGAATATCCATATTGAAAATAAGATAACCAGTGAGCTCATTGACTTTATTTGACAATTATTCCTGCAATTCTGTTGGTAAAAAAAGAAAACCTTTTGGGGAGACGCGTTTCACTGTCCATAATATAGTCATGTTAGTATGTAAAAAAAAAAAAAATAGTATGGACAAATGTACTAAATTATGACAAATTTAATTACTTCATTGCCTAGAGAAAATATTTCGAATTCATTTTGCTTTCAGATGCTGCGATTTCTTGTAATACATTTTTATTAAGAATCCCTTTATGTAGCCGGCTTTGAAGAGTTTTCTTTTGTTGACCATTTTTCTAAGTGTAACCAATCTAATTTGTTTCTAAGCAGGAAGGTATCTTTGGTAAGTGACCTCAATAAACACCAGCAACCTTGTACAAAAAAATCAATTACTGTGGAGTAAAACTTTAAGGTAAGCAAAGGGTCAAACAGGCCAATTTCAAAAGAAAAAGAGAGAAAGAAATAAAAAAAAATAAAAAAAAGTAACTTTGTAATCCGGGGAGGTTAATGAATAAGACTTTTGAAAAAGAAACGCACTTTCAGTAGAGTAATCGCCAACACAATAGTTTGGCTCGCATTTCCTAGGTAACCATTTTAAACAACAAGGCATAAATGGATGCTGCCACTAAGGTACCAGTACTCAGTTGGTATTCAGGCTTTAAAATCTGATAAATGAAGTGATCCATTGTTGCAGCCCACACATGTAAAGTTATAGTCTCAAATGATGTGGAAATATTTGTGAATATTTGCTTGTATTTTTATCTGTTTAGATTCTTTCCTATTTTCTGTTTGTGGAAAGCAATAAAGAAGGGTATTACAATGAGGAAATGTGTTTGTTCTTTTGGGTAATGTGTTCAGCAGTTTGTTTCCCAGTCATTTTTCTGTAGGCATAGGGGGCACACTGCATCATTTGCACAGTGGAATGCTCAGATCACTGAACTCAGCTCAGGTAAGGAAATACCCAATTTGCGTGGTGAGGGGGCAAAAAACTATTTCTACCCCCACCACACTAGGCCCATACAGCTAACTATGGGTATGGTAATGAGGGTTTGCCATGGACCACCTTAAAGGGACAGGCCTGGATTTATTGTACTTTTGGCAACCCCCTATAATAATGCCCCTGCCTAAATGGCACATACTGGATCTCTCAACATTTCCTCCATAGATGCTCCATGTTATAGCTCTACTGCGCTTGTGCGCATGTCTGTACATGGTATTCATTCTCCAGTGATAGCAGTCCCCAATCATGAGTACCCCCCTTTTATGCCAGACAGCTGAGGGTATGAAAGCAGAGAGAGGTTTACAAGGCAATCACAGCTGAATTTGCATTAGAGTGGGTAGATAAAAATAAATTACTCTGTTGGTAATATTGTTTTTAGTGGTTCACCACCACACAAGACATGCCCCAGGGCTTCCGGATTTCCCATCCCAATGTTTGGATGTTTGGAATTTTAGGGATTACAATTATAAATTAATTTCTCTTAATTTGGGGAAGACTACTATGTGATCCTATAGTTTACAGAACCCCCTGTAATAAACAAAGATACACCTTAACTAACATTTCATGAGCAGCTACTGATCCAAAGAGGACACATCAGGGTTTTGATAAAAGGCAGCTATTTGTCCCTCGACATCAGGATTTAATTATCTTAATGCTGTCCCTGTGCCAGGTAATTTCTCTTTAAATTTTCAAAACCAGTAAGCCTAGTAATGGAAAGATAAAAAATAGCAGCCATACTGGTACAAGCCCCGGAACACAGGAAAAAAAAAAAGAAGATAGATATTAGCAAGTTCAACGGAGACCATATAAAGCCAGCATTACCGTCACCCGTGGATGATTACTGAAATAGATCTATGGATGCAGTTGTAAATCTGCTCACAACAAAGCTACTGCTGCCTGTTCAAACTAATATCACCCTTCGTCTATTGTCTGTTACCTTTGATAAACCAATTTTTTTCCTTTATAATAACCACTCAGTCATGCGGTGTTCATTACAGCACACGCGGAGCTGTCATAGAATACGGAACCTTGCCGAGCCGCCACATCGGTAGGAACACTCTCTGTCTGGAAGAGAAATGAAGATGCCTGCTTAACAAGTAGAGGTCTGGCTGTTATAATAAGGTGTTACTCAGCATTCCTACCAATTCTATTATTAACTTACATATAACATAATGGAATCTAATATTTTCTGTTGTTCCAGTACAGCTGTGTGACGCCACAGCAAATATTACTTTTATGTCCTATTTTTAAGGACGTTGTTAATATATAGCAGGTTCATGCATTCGTCTAATGCAAATAAATGTATGAAATGTATACATTTTATGAAAGAAAGTGGGTTACCTTGATTGAGGGAACAACTAACGGGTTTTTTTTCCGGAAATAATTTATTGGGTGAAATTATATGTTCCAGGTATTATATTGTCTGTGCAAATACAACATATCTGTGGAAACTTCCAGAAAGTAGGGTGAGCCCATGCTGTTGTCTTTATAGCAGATGTAGCTTGGAATGGGGCTATTCACAGTCATAGACCCGATGTAGCACCCCTTAACTTTTTCATTGACTTGCATAACAGATCTGTGTTTACCAACCACAGAAACTTACTAATAAGAGAAGAAAATCATGAATACCAAGGGACCAATTTCCTAAAAGGTGCGTTGAGGTAAGATGGACATGTCATCTCATCAGGGGCTAGTCACTACAAGGTAAGTTGAAGTGAGATGAACATTTCATCTCACTAATTTAGCTCTTCATTGTTCAGGGACAAACTTGGTGAGCTGTGAAAACTCAGCAGTTTGGTCCTTATACAAGGAATAGAAAAGTTCATCTCCCGTTAACTCTCCTCATCTCACCTTCAACTCACCGTCTAGTGGATAGCCCCCATCGACTCCACTTTTCATTCTGCAATGTCAAACTTGGTGAGCTTCTCCAGCTAGAAGAGCTTCGGAGGCCGTAAGCAATGCATAGTAACCACTCACGTTTTTAACAATGCATTATGCACGGTCAACTGTTTTGCCGCGAGCACCATAAGCGTGTCCTAATTGGATCTCACAAACTGATTAATTAGTAAGCAGGTTTAAAAAATAGAAGCCTGCATTAGCTCTCTCTATTTAACCTCAACCAGGGGAGCTGGGTTGCTGCTAAGTCCATAACTTCTTGGTAGGTGGGGAAAACGACTGTGTTTAGATAGTGCTCAGAAAGAGAGGATTTTGTTGGGTCTACTCTGTTATTGCTTCTGCATTTTAACCTAAGCTGACCTTGTTTAACCTATCCTTGATGACCGTGGTTACAAAATGACACACATAAAACTGCTCAGATCA
This sequence comes from Pelodytes ibericus, assembly GCA_036172795.1. Taxonomy (NCBI): domain Eukaryota; kingdom Metazoa; phylum Chordata; class Amphibia; order Anura; family Pelodytidae; genus Pelodytes; species Pelodytes ibericus. The sequence continues at coordinate 73,586,191 of CM069865.1, read as the reverse complement.
TAATGTATAAATTCTCACACCACATAGAGGTCTATGATGGACCCAAGGTGTGTGTGTGTGGTGGGGGGGGGCAGTCATCCTCCTGGCATTCATAGTATGTGTGTGGAATAATATCACCTGAATACATGCCCATCAATGATCAACAAAACCCTTGATTCCATGAAAGGGTGTATCCAAAAAAAACAATCCACCTAAAAAATCCAGACCAAAAAAATAAAAATAAAATTGGAAGCACAGCTTCATGCATCCATCTTCTGCTGATAATAGAGGCAGATTTAAATCTCAGGTGCGGTAGTGCTTTTGACAAACACCGTAACGGCTTTAACAGAGGGCATTGAAATACACTTACCCGTTAATTTGTGTTAATTTTACTTAACGCACTCCCGTGAATCTACCCCATTGTGCAATAAAACATAGAAACATATAATGTGTTGGCAGATAAGAACCATCTCCAGTAGTGCGTACAATACGCCAAGTGAGGTCTCACCGATGCTCTGTACAATGGCATGAGCACTTCCCTCTTTCTACAGCTGATACCTCTCCCTCTGCAACTAAGCATTTGGATACCTCTCCTTATGCAACCAAGCATTCTGCTAATACCGCTCCCTATACAACCAAGCATTCTGCTAATACCTCTCCTTATGCAACCAAGCATTCTGCTAATACCTCTTCCTAAACAGCCAAGCATTCTGCTAATACCTCTCCCTATACAACCAAGAATTCTGCTAATACCTCTCCCTATACAACCAAGCATTCTGCTAATACCTCTCCCTATACAACCAAGAATTCTGCTAATACCTCTCCTTATACAACCAAGCATTTTGCTACCATTTCCTGCTGCTCTATTACATTGTCTACCTGCCGTTAAATCCTCTGACATAAGTGTACATGCAATTTCTTGATGGCTTATTCCAATGGACAAATATGTTTGCCAAGTAAATGTAAAATAATATACAGTATTATAAAAATAAATAAATAAAAATAAAATATACCAGTTATGGCTGGAGGTCCACCAAGAGTAATGGTAGTTATACATAATATATGTCCAGGTATATATATGTATTTGTATGGCTAGGACGAGCCATGTGTTTGACTTCTGAGACTATATCATCAATGGTCTAATTTAACCTTCACTAAACCATATTTTATGAAAAATTAAGGATACAATAAATAGTTGTTATCAAGCTGAGAGTAAAGAAGAAAAACGCATTTTTTGTTTCTATTGGGCCAGAAAAACCATATTATATGATTTAAAGTTTTCATGTACTATATATGTTAAACGACCCATATCTATTATATGGTTATCTTTATTCTTAATAGTGTCTAACATTGGAATTTCAGGTGTATTTTATAATGGGGCTATGCATTGTCTGGTTACTAGGGCTATTCTAGATACATATAATTAGGACTAATTATTCTAAAATCTAATTTTCCCTGGATCTATACATTTGCCCTTGCGTCCGGGAGTATGGTATATATAGTGTTTATTCTCTACACACCTTTATGCTTTGCTCAGCACTTTCCCAGCCACAGGTTTCTATTTTTAATATCTCAAAGGGGAAGAATATTGGGTAATGTCTATTGCCATAGCAGATGGATTTACATCTCCAGTTCTTCTGACCTCCTCAAGACTCTGACAGATACTCTGGATACATAGTGTGCATACATAGTGCCTCCTTCAAAGCAATTCAATTTCTCATTTTGACAGACTAAACGGAGCTGTTTCAATAAGTAAGGTGTAGTCGAGTCATTTAAATGACTTGGCAGATGCAGCGTATTGAAGTAGCTTGTGCTTTATACATACAATAAATCCTGGAATATATTCAATGCGCGACACTTTTATTCCTTCTCTCTCTCCATATCAATAAAACGGAAGTTTACACAGTGGCTGATGGCACATTCAGGGAGTAGAAATGTAAATAAATATGACAATCCTTATTATTAAACGAATTAATAAAAAAACAACAAAATCTAGATCATTAACAATATTTTTTCCTCTATCACTTCTCTACGACCTGTTTTTTTTTTAGTATAACCTTGCTGTTTGATCACACATTGGTGATACCTAGAATATTTATTATATACTTAAAAGGCTTTCCATAAGAGATTGAGCAGAGAAAGCTTCATTGGTCACTATAACATGCTGTTGGACAGGTTTAGGTGGCAGAAATGGATACGGCCATTGGAAGACTGGAAGAACGATACTGACCCCACAAAAGGAAAGTAGAACATACAATTGTAGAACGAAAGTGGAGACACAATTGTAGAGCAAATTTGTAATAACTAGCGTTTATATACCGCCTTCCTCCAAGTGGGACTCTCCGAATTAACCAAATTGGCAGCTGAATCATGATGTTATTGTTACAAAATTTATGGCACTCATTTCTCTACCTGGGAAGGATGGAGGGCTGAGCTGACCCTGCCTGGGATTTGAACCTGTGGCCTTGAGATTTCAATAGGCGCGGTAGTGAAGGTATTTGCCAGCAGAGCTATCTTACTAGCTTAATAGCAAATTTGTTTAACGCCAAAATATGGCTCGTTCATCGCTTAGCGTAAAACCATTGAAAAAATAATATGAACAAGCAAATAAGCATCTTAACAAAAAGCAATGACTCTAACGTAATAGATAAAAAAAAAGCCTTTACTAAACATAAAAATGGCATTTGAGGACCAAGTAAAAGGATGTTCTTAACGCTCCTCATGCTGAAGAGATGAAATGCAAGATTACTATTTTTTTTTTTACATTATTTTTATAAAATGTGTCAGTTTTGTCAATAAATCTGTTCTTTGCAGTAGTAGTTTCATTGCTATTATTCTGATTGTAGATACTGCAAATGTGCAAACTAAAATCCAAGGCTTTATTATGCTGCTAAACAATTAAGAGGTAGGAGAGTGCTAAAGTGTCTTACATGAGAGTATGTGGGCTGTTCACTGAAAGGAGAGTTGAGGTGAGGTGAGTTAAAGCACCCGGTGAGGGGTGACTTAGTCCCCGCACAATGTATAGTTAAATTGGTGAGATAAAATGCACACCTCAGTTCACCTGCAACTCACCGTTTAGTGAATAGTCGCCTATGTGTTATCATAATGTCTGATTATATGAATATGATTATTAAGAACTGTACAAAATAGTGACTGTACTGTATTATACTTTTTATGCAAAACCATAGGTTATAAAAGAAACTTTATATTTATTTTGTAGAACTTATTGCCTATACTAACAAACCTGCTCTGTGCAGCAAAGCTACACATTTGCTATGTACACCATAATAAACTTGGGAATTGATAGGTCATTATGTGACCCGGTGATCCTAGTCTGTAGGAACGGGAGTACGGGCAAGTCATTTTTATTTTTTTATCCGCTCGAACCCTTCCCCTTGTTGGGCTGGGCTCATCGGATCGGCTTGATTTCCACTGGCCATCCCAATTTTAGCTTTGACGACAGAAAATCGCTTCTGGCGTTGTATTGCTCATCCTATTGTTGTGGTTTTAATAATCGGAATATTGTGTATTTGTCAGTTTAACTGTATTAATTGCTTCTTTATATGGATATCTATGTATTTTTTGTACTTTTATAAGCCAATAGAAAAAAAAGGTGTCAAACACGAAGATAAGTCCTAATTTTGAGGAATAAAACTGCCACAAGCTCCCTCAAACTTCTTTATATCAGTTTAACAAGAATAGAGGATAATAATCATAATAAATCAAAAGTACAAACAAAAAAACGGATTTTTTTTTTCAAACTTTCCCTCCCAATTATTAGCAAAACGAATATTAAATCAGTCTGCTAGTAATGACAGCAAATATTACTAAATATCCAGGGAAACCGATTTATAAATAAAGGCAGGACTTTCACTTTTTCCAATTAATCAGCATTAGCACTGATGAGGTAATCTAATGCACATGTCATTACTTTTTAATTTACGCCGTAATCATATACCAGGCGAATGTGGGCTAGCCTGAAAATTAAATTTAAGTAAAATATTTCCTGTATTAAAAAAAAAAAAAAAAAAAATCACAATTCCTTATGCAGCCAGGCTAATAAAGATTGTTCAGTTAATTACACGCCATGAAAAATAATGTATTTTTCTAATATAAAACCAGATGAAAGAAACACACACGTGCTCTTATATTACAAAAAGACAAAAGGGAGATAATAATGTTGATAAAATATCATAAGGATAGCTCTTAGTCTTTTGATGATATGTGTTTTGGGAAAACAGAGCCCGGGTCTAGTGCTCTAGAACAGGGGTGTCAAACTCAAATTCATTGGGGGCCGCATCAGCAGTATGGTTACCCTCAAAGGGCCGGTTGTATAGGATTATGCATCTACTCTTTATTATCATGAATAATTGCCTCTGCATTCAGTTGCTACTGGTTTTAATAATAATTTAAGTAATAACTAGCCTTGAAAACAGAAGCCTAGGAAGAATAATAGCAAGCATGGGTCAGGACTGCACTAAGTACACAGTGCATGGGTCAGGACTGCACTAAGTACACAGTGCATGGGTCAGGACTGCGCTAAGTACACAGTGCATGGGTGAGGACTGCGCTAAGTACACAGTGCATGGGTCAGGACTGCGCTAAGTACACAGTGCATGGGTCAGGACTGCACTAAGTACACAGTGCATGGGTCAGGACTGCACTAAGTACACAGTGCATGGGTCAGGACTGCGCTAAGTACACAGTGCATGGGTCAGGACTGCGCTAAGTACACAGTGCATGGGTCAGGACTGCACTAAGTACACAGTGCATGGGTCAGGACTGTACTAAGTACACAGTGCATGGGTCAGGACTGCACTAAGTACACAGTGCATGGGTCAGGACTGCGCTAAGTACACAGTGCATGGGTCAGGACTGCACTAAGTACACAGTGCATGGGTCAGGACTGCACTAAGTACACAGTGCATGGGTCAGGACTGCACTAAGTACACAGTGCATGGGTCAGGACTGCGCTAAGTACACAGTGCATGGGTCAGGACTGCACTAAGTACACAGTGCATGGGTCAGGACTGCACTAAGTACACAGTGCATGGGTCAGGACTGCACTAAGTACACAGTGCATGGGTCAGGACTGCACTAAGTACACAGTGCATGGGTCAGGACTGCACTAAGTACACAGTGCATGGGTCAGGACTGCGCTAAGTACACAGTGCATGGGTCAGGACTGCGCTAAGTACACAGTGCATGGGTCAGGACTGCGCTAAGTACACAGTGCATGGGTCAGGACTGCACTAAGTACACGGTGCATGGGTCAGGACTGCACTAAGTACACAGTGCATGGGTCAGGACTGCACTAAGTACACAGTGCATGGGTCAGGACTGCACTAAGTACACAGTGCATGGGTCAGGACTGCACTAAGTACACAGTGCATGGGTCAGGACTGCACTAAGTACACAGTGCATGGGTCAGGACTGCGCTAAGTACACAGTGCATGGGTCAGGACTGCATGAAGTGTGTGAAGGATCCTGGTGAGTCCTCACTTCCACCCGGGGTGAAACATTTTATTATATTCTAGTGATTTTCAGCCTAGAACATTTGGTCTTTAGATTTCTTTCAGGAGATTCAAAGCTGCCCAGGACTGAACCTTCTAACTAATTTGACTATCTCCTAGTGACCTTCTGGTGAGCTTCAGGCAGACACATATGGTCAGTAGTTTTCTTTCTGGAAATCCAAAGCTAATTGGGACGGAACCTTCTAATCTGTCTTCTCATATTCTCATGATCTTTACCTTGGAACGTATGGTCAACGTTTGGAAAGTAAGAACTAAAAAGGAACTCAACCTTCTAGGGTATGTTATTCTCTTCTCATGATCATTACTCTTGAACCCAGTGACATATAGTCAATACCAATAATTCAAACCCAACTAGGAGAGAACTATTTAGTGCTCTTTAGGTCAGTAGCTTTCTTTCTGGGAAATTCAAATCTAAACAGAACTGAACCCTCTAACTTATCTTGGGTCCTTTGGATCACTGGACATGCCATGTAAACTGTAAAGCCAATTAAATAACTGACGCCTATAAACACATCTGCATAGATTTGAATGCAATCTTTAAACAATATGTCATTTGTAAAAGCTTGGCTTCTAGACTCACTAGAATTTTATTTTGCTTTTTTGTTTTGTCTTTCATTAACATTTGCAGGGAAAATGTTCATTGTACTTGGACCTTCACATAAAATACCAGCTGTGATCAGGTTCTTATTTTCCGATTTTACAAGATAGTCAAGTGTAAAAGAAAACAATTCATGTGAAATTTTGGCATGGGCTGTTTGTTTTCAATCGTCTCAAAAAAAAAAAGAAAAAAAAAGCAGCTAGATGAAAAAAAAATGTAAAAAAAATCTGCAAGCTACGTGCAAGGGATTTGGTCTTCATTCATGGGACACGGGTCTATTTTGATTAATAGGAAGAAAAGCCACAGAAGACACTCCCATTTCTAAAGTTGCTATAAAGAGAAGTACTAAAAGCAGTCAGCTGTGCAGGTAGGGGGAGGGGGGGGGGGCGGCAATGGAGTAGAATTGTACCTTGTTCCATTTTAAAGTGCAATGGATTTTTGCAGAAAAATAAGTAAAGTACAGGTGCAAGAACTCCTAGGTCTTTATTAGGAAATAATAATAGGGAGCAACAAAAAGACACAACGAGGGCTCAATGGTGCTAACATATAATTTTAACTTTTCAAATTAACCATCAGTGTTCAGATTGCTAAATCATTTAACGGAGGCTCCTGGTTCTATTATATATTTTTTTTAATCAGCATGTATTTCGACACAGACAGTTTTTCGAGATGCCATTCAAAGTTGCTGCAAGAATCAGTGAAGTTTGAGATCCAAGTAACTTGAAACGATTAATGGGTCAGTACCACCTACAATGTCCAAAATAATGCAAAGTAATGGAACAGAAGCCACTCTGTCCTATCAACTTTTTTCGCCGTGGTAACAGTCCTGCCTATCTTCCTATGACCCCTTCTTGTGTCATAGAAACATAGAATGTGTCGGCAGATAAGAACCATTCGGTCCATATAGTCTGCCAAATTTTCTAAATACTTTATTAGTCCCCAGTTCCCTATCTTATATCTAGGATAGCCTTGTGCCTATCCCACGCATGCTTAAACTCCTTCACTGTGTTTACCTCTACCACTTGTGATGGAAGGCTATTCCATACATCCACTACCCTCTCAGTAAATGAATACTTCCTGATATTACTTTTAAATCGTTGCCCCTCTAATTTTAGACTATGTCCTCTAGTTGTGGTAGTTTTTCTTCTTTTACATATACTCCCTTCCTTTACTGTATTGATTCCCTTTATGTATTTAAATGTTTCTATCATATCCCCCCTGTTACGTCTTTCCTCCAAGCTATACATGTTAAGATGCTTTAACCTTTCCTGGTAAGTTTTATCCTTCAACCCATGAACCAGTTTAGTAGCCCTTCTCTGAACTCTCTCCAAAGTATCAATATCCTTCTGGAGATATGTGTAGGTCATATTTGTAGGACACAGAGCTGGCAATAATAATAGATAATAGATAATACAATAATAGATAATGACACTTCTGTGAGGAGGACATGGAAACTTCTGCAGAGTGAGCAAACCCACATTCTATGTACTGAGTCTCACTGCTGTGATATGGAATGTTGTCAAATATAAGCTGAGCAACTGAATAGAACTGTAGAACTGTAAGCCCTTTCAATGTTACTGAAAGTGCACCACATACAGAAAATGTTTGTATGAATTGAAATTCATTGTGTAAGTTGTGTTAGCTGCTACTGGTTAAGTGGCTAATCTCAAGTCTACTCTTCCCTGAAGTTATATTGGTCCATGGCTTCCATGGCTCCAGCTGCTGTCATCTTTAATTATACTTGCATGTCAGGTAACGAAGAGAGTACTTGCTGTAGATCTTCAAGAAACACTAAAGTTAGAGGTTTCCAATCTGAATATGATTACAAATGCAAATACATGCATTATCGGCTATAACATTATGACCAATGACCGGAGGCAAGCCAGCGGAGGCAGTGTGATGCTTTGGGCAATGTTATGCTGGGAAACCTTGGGTCCTGCCATTCATGTGGATATTACTTTGACACGTACCACCTACCTAAGCATTGTTACAAACCATGTACACCTTTTAGAGGAAATGGTATTCCCTGATGGCACTGGCCTCTTTAATGAGGATAATGCTCCTTGACACAAAAGCAATAATGGTTCAGGAATGGATTGAGGAACACAACAACGAGTTCAAGGTGTTGACTTGAACATCCGTTGGATTTGTTGGACAAACAAGTCTGATCCATGGAGGCCCCACCTCCTAACAAACAGGACTTACAAGATCTGCTGCTAACGTCTTGGTGCCAGATACCACAGCACACCTTCAGAGGTCTAGTGGAGTCCATGCCTCGACGGGTCCGGGCTCTTTTGACGTCAAAAAGGGACCAACAAAATATTAGGCAGGTGGTCATAATGTTGTGGCTGATCGGTGCACATTTTATTGGAAAAATGTGAATGTTGCAGACAGACACTACAAAGAGGCATGGTCTATTCACGAGAAAGTGATCTTCAGTCAACTGCAAAAATCAGGCATTAAAAGCTCATTTGGAAAAATTAACTAATTGATGCCTGTGGTTCAAATGTGAATTCCTTTGGGATCTGTCATGCAAAGATCGATTGGTCTGTGTGTGAGTTTCAAATCAGTGAATGCATTTGATACACTTGTCATGAAAAAGAAAGTCTCCCGTGTGCATAGCGGAAATGTATATGTTATTTTACAGATAAATAGAGATTATCAGCTATTGTCAACTCTCTTCAATGCTAAGTGCTCTGCACTCAGCTAAATGACTACATGGCTTTCTTTCTCATGCCGAAGCCAAGGAGGAGCCCATCGTGCATTGCAGAGTAAATGACAGTGTGCATGCTCACTCTTTTGTATCCTGCTTATAATAACGACATTGTTATAAAAACCTTTATGTTCATTTCTGTATGAGCACATACAGATGAAAGAAATGAACTATATCGAAGGAAACAGCTATTTTATTCAGCTATGCCTTTTATAAACATACAAATGTCACAAGGGAAAGCAAAATGAGAGTTGTGTTGTTACCTGCTGTTACCAGGAGGGGCATCATTGTGCTCCAATGGATGTCTGCTTTGTGTAACCAGCCTCTTCTCGGGGTATGTTGTCTAAGGATCTTCTTCAGTTTCAGACTAATGTTATTGTCAATCTCTGGCTAGGAATATATGTATTCCTCATTCCACTTGTTTTTCTACTCCTTGTGGCTGGGTCTGGTTGAGGTGTGAGTATATAAACCCTCCACTTCCATTTTATATTTGCCTGTGTTTGATTGTCTCTGTGGTTATCTGTTTTGGCTCTGGTTAGTTTGTTGCTGCCTTGTTGCTGTATTTTGACCCGGCTTTCCCAGACCTTCCTGTTTTCTCCTATGCCCAACCTTAGTTTGTTTCTGGTTTTGTCTGTTTGCTGCCTGTCTTGAACCTAGATTGTTTTTGAGTATATTTCTTCTCATACGTCGGCATTCTTTATGCCTTCTCCATCTGCTAGTCTGGTCTGTGCTACTGACCCATGCCATACTTCTACCTGCCTATGTATTCACCCCAGTGTCTAGATTTCTGGAGGGTCAGTCAGTGCCACACAAGTACCGCATAAATTGAATCTCAGGGTCAACCTAGGAGTCTCTGGCTATCAGGGTGAACACCCCAAACTCTATACTGCAGGCTACACTCCTCCAATGAACTCTACATTGGTTACAGAAGATTAGCCAATGAAGGCATCAGCTTCACTCTACTTGACTCTAACAAATTAAAAATTAATTTCCTCAATGGGAACTGCAGAAATAATAAACATATCTATATATAAAACTATTGATATGTCTCCTAATTGCTTGATGAAGTCCCCCCTGCAGACCCAACACCACCTCCAAATCTGTGTGGCTTTATGGTTGAAATTCTTGTCATTGCTGATCTGGGTTTAAGGATTTGCTATAGCACCTAGGGCCTCCTATTGGGGCTTAAACAATCACACTCTTACAGTCTTATTAGACCCCTCTTTTATAAGCTTTCTTCCGAGCCAGCTCAAGGAGGTGAGGTGCGACTTAGGAAACTGGGTGGGGGTAAGTTCTTTTTGCTCGGAATACCTATCGGAGCTCCCCCAGGATACCCAAGTAATGAGGAGACACATAAATGTAGTGGGGCATGCCAAATGGCCATTCTCAGGGATCAGGGCGATTTAGCCCTTTCATTTCCTGAGCAGGCTGTATAACTAAGTCAAAAAGCCTCTTTTTGCATGTGAGCAATAGAATCCTTAAGGTTTGCTCCTAGTTATTAACCAGATACCACTGCTAGATGGTATTACTGCCTTGCTCTCCTGGTACCAACACAAGCTCCTCCTGGAAACAATGTAACAATACCTGAGCCTCTTTCACTATGACCTTGAGCAAGTCTGACAGTGATGAAACGTTTAAACAGATACAGTCCCACAAACATCCTACATAACTGCCAAGCAAGGTGGTGTTAGAACTTTCAATGTTTGGGATACTTTGTGATCTTTTTATAAGAATTGTAATGTTTCAAATGACAGTACTTTTGGATTTAAGTGATACGTTACAAATTAAAGCAAACTGTTTTTTTTTTTTTCTTCTGTCAAATCGTTCCTTTTATCTCGTTAAAAGATTTCTAAAATATTTAGCCGAAAGCAAATGGTAGAAATTATTTCACTATTTCACAGGCTTTATGTATAATTTCACTTAATTGTCACTTAGTGAATATTTTATCGAGTTTGTACTAACCATCAAATGTGTCTGTTGTGATCAATCGCCTCTTCATAAATATAATAAGAACATGTCTTTTGTGAAAGATTGTACCAACTCAAATATGCTATAACAAGATGAGATGGAAGTGTAGCGTTCACTGTTATTCTCCTGTAATACTTCAATTAAATAGCCTAAGGTTATCTAAAGCTATTTACAAAATGGCTCGAAAATATCTACCTGACAGATTTTGAGAACTCCAGAATTTATCTTGTCTGCATAAACTGTATTTAAATGTAATTTTACATTCTGTAAGTATTTATACTGCAGCTAAGTCAACTGAAAGATTTTAAATCTGTACTTTTTAAAAAAAATGTCTTCTGTCTTGTCGGCAGACTTTGATATTAAAAGCAGATATCTGAATGCAGAATCAGAATATAACGAGTCAACAAATTCTTCCAATCTTTAATGAAGACAGATAATATCCCATGCAAGTTCAGAACAGAGTTAGAAGTGTGCGGTGGCATCAGACTTCTAATAGACTCCTAAATGGCAACAGATGAAAAGGTTTCACTGGCATATCCAAAGCTCGGAAATCTCATGTGCGTCTGGTTAGCTCAGCTGGTACTTTGTTTCAAATATCTTGACCAATAAGAAAACAGATCACACGGAATATTCACTGAAGAGGGGAGCTACACAGTGAAAGGGGAGCTGCAATTTAGCTGAGGTGGGATGAACTATGCCTTGAGCAGGGCCAGACCTGGATAATTTACCTTGTAAGAAAAACCAAGTTGTACACCTCATTGTTTAGTGGATACATGCTAAAGAGTGAACGAAAAAAATTACAAGCCAAGTTCAAAATCCGAGAGCAAAATGGCAGCATTTAAAGAATTGCCCAGTAGCGCAACTGTTAGCAAATCCCATATTTTTTTTTCTTTTTTCTTTTTCTTTACGAAGAGACATAAAAAGATTACGTAAAAAATATCACAAAAATATATCAAAGTTCTTAAAGTAATCAGTAACTATGGTTAATTTAAATAATCAAAGACTGCTCTGATAACCTTTAACAAAGGACAATTACAGTACAATTACATTTACAACACACAGAATATATTTACATAGACTGTGCAACATCTAGACCCCCCAAACCCTCTTTAAATAACATCCAACCCTCCCATATTTTCTTAAATTTGGCAAATTTCATATTTCAACATTTACGATGCCAGATATATCTTAATGAATAGACCTTAATGTTTTAATTTTTCCCCCCTGAATCTTTAAATAGTGAACAGATGAAAACTAACAAGGGAATTGTACAAATTATTTTATTTTATTTATAAAGTGTTTTACCAGGAAGAAGACATTGAGATTTCTCTTGTTTTCAAGTATGTCCTGGGGACCCAGTGCAGAATGGAGTTAAAAAAGGATCTTGTTTATGGTGCAAATTTTCCAAAGTTTGTGAGGAACAATTTCATGATGCTCTAAGGACCTTCATTGATTGCTCCAGACTCTCCAACTCAACTATTACCGGATTTTTGTAGCGCACTAGTCAGTTCGCCACCCTTCAGTGTTTTGTAAATAAACCCAATGTGTTTAGTTTGGTCTCACTTTGTATTTCCGAATAAGAGTTTTCAATTTCCCCCAAAAAAGTTTTTGCTGATGTTAATCAATTATGGCGTAATTTATCACATGACCCCTGGGCGGTTTCATCTGCCTCTCTACATACAAGGAAAGCACAAACTGTAAAACATATATGTAATTCATAAGAAAAACAAAGTAGAAGCCATTTTTGTTTTTCATTAGCACACGAGGTGCCTGAGGATGTTTTCTATGCTGCTTCTCCGTGCGTTACTTGACATGCAACTTAAAGGATTACATGTATCTAAATGGGAAATGCACAGGCCGTAGCTAAAGAACTTTTTCATTCACTTTTAAACCATTGTACATTGGGGAGAAGCTTCCCGCAGTCCAACCCTACTCTATTATTGCTGCTAATAGGGGGAGACTTTTTCGTAAGTCTTACCTATTGTCAGTGTTATAATGCCTCTAGAAGAGCTTAGTCTACAAAATAGAAAGGTTTAGACAGAATGGATAGACCGCATAGTTCATTATTTTCTCTAGCTGGTTGTATACATTGTTAATCTGCAATAACTGGATGACAATATACACTTTCATTTAACCTTTGGAACTTTTCTACAGTAATACATAATTACAGCTAGTTAACACCACCCCAACATTTGGCTTCTCTGAACTTGGTGAGTGGGTATTTCAATCTGTTAGTTTTATGGTCACTCACCCAGTTTGCGTGGGCCACAAATAGCTGCTAGGTAACAATCCTGATAAACATAATATTAGTCTGATCTATCTGTTTGTCTGTCTATCTGTCTGACTACCCTGAAATATTGAAATTATGAGTTGCACATTTTTGAGAAGGTAGTCAAGTACAACAAGAAGAATTAACAGTTCCCTCTTTCCGATTTCTCCGATGTCACTTAGCAATTTTTTCATGTATTATAATGCAATAAAAGTCTCCGACAGAGGAATATCATGTCCATTCTGTTTCACAATAAGATTCACAATTTCAAATACGCCTAATAGCTTTTTCAAACTCCGGTCTAAAAGTTGTGCTGGGAAAAGAGATAATGAAAATACTAAGAAATATACAAAAAGACATTATTTTCATTATTGGTTGGGCTACTTACAGATTCATGACTAGCTGGGAAAAAAAAAAAAAATAATTTAACAATTCAACAGCTATTGTGCTGAGAACCAAACAATCGGTTCTGAAAAAACGGGTAATGACAGCAATTTAATATTCATTTTCTAACAGATTTTTTCTGAATTCTGTTTCCTCCCATTTCATTATCTGTATAATGTTTATTATTTGCAAATACGTACAAATGATCTCAGTGCCATCTGGAGCCTTCATCAGGCATAATTGGGGAGTTAGGTGGTGACGAAACCAGTTAGAGTTTTCAAGTTCACTGAATTTTGACAATGCTGTTCTTGGAACTTGGCTTAATTTTAGTTTTATGGCCTAAATATGTACAATCTTCAGCAGCTCTGCACTAAATTGATATTTCAAAATTGAGGAGAGGGTAGGAGAGCAGATTTTGCAAATGAGCAAGTTGTTATTGTGCATAGTTGACAAGAGAACAAGATTTGCTGGAGATTTTGTTTTGGGGTGGGGTTGTCCTGTCCTATCAAATTTGGGTTCGTTTTGGCTTGCCTGTACAAGTTCTATGAACATCATGAAATTATTAAATTTACACAGTCTAAATGCTGACAGCCGATAGCTATACTGGAGAAGTTACAGCTCAATCTTGTGAGGTGACGCAACATTGAATGAAGCCATGTGGCATTATGTAGCCTCACGCACTTTAGGATTCTCACCAAACTCACCTTTAGTTGGGATACTTAAAGGTGCTATTACACATAGATGTTTGGGTGGTTCCACGACTACCTTGGAACAAATAAATGTGGGAATGTGTAGTACTCCTGAAAGTGTGTCAGTTGACATTATTTTTGTTTGCGTTTTGTTTTTTTTACTAAAAACTTGATTTTCTTCTAGTTTGCAGAACTGTTCCTCTCTTTGAATTTCTCCCGGGATCACATATTTTGTCACTCAAGTTCCCTAAGCCCCTGTGTGCCCTCCCATATCTGGTGTCACCATAAACATAGCTCAGAGCAGGAGACCACTGGGTTCTAAATTCATACATGTGCTCCAACCCACCAGGTAGCAATTGCTGCCGTTCTTGGTGTAAATCTTGTGTATGGTATAACAAGCTATTATCAAAGCTAAAATGACAAGGTGATAGCCCAGTAGGGTACCTTTTCACTATCTATCCCCTCCTTTTAAAAAAAATTCAAACATTTTTTTTATTTTTTTATTTTAGCATTTGCTCCATTCCTATACATGCCAACAGATGTGGATTTTTCAGTGCAGTCAAATATCTTACTGTGCTAGGACCCCCCTCCAAGCAGAGCAGAGGTATGACTTTGTACTGTCCTTCTCAAAGCAGGATAGTTGGGGGTATTCCTCTCAAGCAATAGTATCAACAACAATATATACATTTAGTTTTAGCTTCTAATTTGTGGTATGAAGAGAGGCATTTGTAGTCTGCTACAAAAGCAAACACATAATAAAACTTTAAAGAGGTTAAACATGCACTGCATATCATTGGGAACTACATATCCCTTGATTCTCTGTCCGCCCTTTCCCAGGGAGTCATGCGATCTGTAGGTTCCCAAACATCTGCAATCTTGAGTACCTTGTATAAAAGAAAAAAAGTGAATATTTATGAACCAACTCGCTCTTCTTCCGCTTTGTTCAAGCCATCAAAATTTGATTTGTAGCAGCTGTTTGCTATAGTATAAATATCTAAAATGTCTGTGAAAACTTCAGTCAATTTTTTGCTTCTTCATTTTTGGGTAATTTAATTTTTTTTTTTTAAGAATGGTACGTGTCACTACAGAAAAAGCTGCAAATTACCAGTAATTGAGCAAGACAACCAACTTGTAGCACCTGCTAATTAGTAAACTAACTATTGTACAGCCTTGCAAAGTAAGACAATTAGCAACATTTTTAGTCCATTCAAATTACACACACACATCTCTCTCTCTCTCTCCCTCTCTCTCTCTCTCTCTCTCTATTAAATATATATGCATATATCTATATATCTATATCTATATATATATATATATAAATATATACAAATATATATATATACGCACACACACACAATCTATATATATATTGTAGAATTTGTGTGTTTGCATAGATCTCTACATATATGGGTTCCAATTAGCAAATTGTCCACGACTGAATAACATATATGTCTGGTAACAAACTCACCGCAAATTCATGTTATTTATTTACTGTTTGTCTCTTGTTGTCAAAGATTTTTTGTTGTTGTTTTTTTTCCCCCCAACATTTTTTCAATTCTCAGTTCAAAGGAATGTTTTGTGAAAAACAAGATTATAGGTGTGTGTATATCACATACATTTTCATGGCATAAGTATAAGGGCCCTGAGGATTTAATGCCTTAACAATTCAGTGTTTTAAACATATGACTAATTTGTAATTGATGAATATTCATAAAATAACATTCAAGTTAATTTGTGAAAGCAACTGTGTACATGCTAATTAGAGGGAGAGCGACACTACCAAAAAAATACTTCACAATTTGCCATCAATTACAATTTATTCTCGACTTACTTATTAAGCCACAATACAAAAACTGTTTCTCAGAATTTTTTTCCATTGTGTTTCTGTTTGAAAACCAACCTTTTTTGTAATTTTTTTTTTTTTTGCTCTCTGTGGGAATATAAATAAATAAGTCTTTTAAACAGGAACATTTATTAAAATTAGTTTAAACATGTTGGTGTTCCTTCTCTGTTAAATTTTATAAGATCATCAAATTAACAAGTATGCAAGTATTGTTTTTAATGTGGCAGATATGTCCAGCATCACAGAAGCTCCCCCCCAACCAGAGCTACTATGTCATGAGGTGGCCTCTGTTTGACTTATAAAATTAATAGGAGTCTTTTTAGTGAGACAGAAGTATCCTTCTTACTGATTAAAAGTTTCACATCTCCTGGGGGTCAGTCAAATCTAAAAACTAATGAGGTCTCTCAGCACTCACTCTTCAAAGTGTAGGACTGCGCCGGGTCTCATATAAGAACTCCAAATAACGACGAACTTCACAGCACCAAGTTAAATGGGGTGTTTATTGTCACCAAAGTAGCAACACTGACAAAGAACCGATAGGGTTGAAACGTTGCCACTTTGGTGATAATAAGCACCCCACCTAATTTAATGCTGTGTTGCTCATCATTTTTTTTTGGGGAGCCAAAAAGTCCTCAATTAGCATGTCATCCAATTGTCCCACTTTGCCTGGGACAGCCCTGATTTTGGGACTATGTCCCACTATTCTGCCAAGCTCTACCTCTCTTCCTCTTTTCGGGACCAAGTTACAGCTCGGCTGGACAGTTGGATTCGCGACTGTAATCCCACAGTCTTGATTTCTTTCTCTGGTGTAATTTCGAGCAACAGAGCTGTCTTGCATGCATCATAGTGCTGACACTGAAACTCCCAAGTTTCACCCTGCCCCCCCCCCCCCCCCAGTATACCAATTTGCCAGTGGTAGATGTTGAGATGTTTGTGATAGGGATGCATGCCAATGCTCACAACACATGCGCAAGATATCAATGATGTCACCAGTTACATCACACAACTCTAATGCCTTGTCTATCAATATTGTAAAAAAAAAAAAATGGAGGGGAACAAGTAGTTATCAGCATTGAATTATGCTGGTACTGCTCAGTGCAAAATAATCCATTGTCTTGCAGTTTTTACATTTGTTTTTGTTCACAGAAGAAGGCTAGAACACATAACCAGGAAAGACTGTCCACAGTATTTACCAAAACTTTTACAATGTACAGCTTAAACACTACCAGGTGCATCAAATCCCTTTAATATGTAGGGAGAAATGTGTTTTGGTTCTGTGTCCTTGTATGTAGTACAGGGGAAGATGTTCCTTACATGTATAAAACCAACCCACACCCACAAACCCCCCCAAATAAAAGACGCCAGACTTAAATTGGAGTTAAATTAGGCCACAGCTTTATTAACATAACAAATAACTGTATGAGCCACCAACTATCCTCCATTTATTATTTCACTTATAACCTTCTGAAATATATAAATAGATCACAAATATATAACATTAAAATATTCAAGACATCATACAGTTATAACTAGTCCTTGCCAAATAACCCTAACACATAACAATCCCGACCTTTTAAAACTAAGGTCCCTACACAAAAGGTAGCCCCCCTCCCCCCTCGTCCACATCACCTAATTTCTTCTTCCTTGTCAACCTGATGCTAACCACCAGCCGACTATTAGCTCGGTGGGCACGGCCGTTAGTATCACCTACATTTTATCCGAGGTTAGGGGAGGGGACACTTTACCATCCTTAGGACTTCATCCCTTCCGTCCTTAACTATTATATTGGCAAGGACACCCCGCCTGCTGCGACAAAGGAGAAAAACATTAAAGACACGTATAACAACAAATTAAACACCAATAAAAAAGGGGACGGGTGGGCGGGAAAAGAATCCTGCTGCGTCCGTTTGCTTAAAATGGCCAACACAGAGAGGGGGGGGGGGGAGTGCTTCCTTTATACCCTGGTCACAGCCCCTCCCCTCCCTCACCACGTCAGCCATTCCAGTCACTCCCCTCCCTCATACAGGGCCCCCTCCCACCTAGCTTTGCTTGTTTCCCGGGGGACTGGTTAAATTAGGATTGTGTAAACAGAGGAGTTTTAATGTGTATCCTCTTTTTGCAAGTTAAAAAAATGAAACTGATTGAGAAACGCATCAGTCTGTGGAATTTCTTTGTCAAAAGGTCGTCAACCTTACAACTTGGTTTTAACATTTTAAGGTTCACTTATTTAGCATGTTGAATGTTTAGCCTTATGGCAGGTTGTAATAATGGAAAGCATTCACTGAAATTACCACATCTTAAAGCAACTTCCTTGAGCCAAAAGTGTTCTTATGAGTAACTGGGAATAATAAATAATTTCTCTCTTGAAAATTGAATTATAAATCTATTAGGTCCTATTGCACATATTGTAGTAATTTTGTGTGCTTTTTCTCTTACCAAACAATCATTGCAAAAAGAGAAAGCCCGTTTGTGAATAACCCATTATTAAATGTGTGGCATTCTAGAACAAAAAAATAGAGATGAATAATGTTATATTAGTGCATGAAGGTAGGTAGGCAATGCAATAGAGCAGCAGGAAATGCTAGCAGAATGCTTGGTTGCATAGGGAGAGGTATTAGCAGAATGCTTGGTTGCATAGGGAGAGGTATTAGCAGAATGCTTGGTTGCATAGGGAGAGGTATTAGCAGTAGGAAGAGGTAAGTGCTCATGCCATTGTACAGAGCACTAGTGAGACCTCACTTGGAGTATTGTACGCAGTACTGGAGACCGTATCTCCAGAAGGATATTGATACTTTGGAGAGAGTTCAGAGAAGGGCTACTATACTGGTTCATGGGTTTAAGGATAAAACTTACCAGGAAAGGTTAAAGCATCTTAACATGTATAGCTTGGAGGAAAGACGTAACAGGGGGGATATGATAGAAACATTTAAATACATAAAGGGAATCAACACAGTAAAGGAAGAGAGTATATTTAAAAGAAGAAAAACTACCACAACTAGAGGACATAGTCTTAAATTTGAGGGGCAACGATTTAAAAGTAATATCAGGAAGTATTACTTTACTGAGAGGGTAGTGGATGTATGGAATAGCCTGCCAGCAGAAGTGGTAGAGGTAAACACAGTCAAGGATTTTAACCCTTTAAGGACCAGGGATTTTCCTGGGCCAAGGACCAGAGCGTTTTTCAATTTTTAATACGCGGTTTTTGAAACATAATTTTCCTCTCTCTCATTTAACGTACACATACAAGTTATATGTTGTTTTTTAAAGGACAGTTAGAGCTTTCTTTTGATACCCTATACATAAAAATGATTTCTGTGTTTCTATGCATTTCAGGAAATGATGAATATTTTTTAATCTTCAAGCAGTATATGTCTTAAAAAAATCCACCAACATGGAAAATCTAGAGGTGTGATGGCTAGAGCTGGCCCTGCTGTTGTTTATGTTCAATGTGTCAAAAGATGCTCGGTCATATTTATGACTGACTGGCCATCTTTGCACATGTGGTTCCGATACATCTACAGTCATAGTTGCCAACATTGGCCATATTAGCAGGGACATATATTTGTCCCACATGCTGCAGAAAGAGCATGCAAAGTGCAGCCCGGCAGTATGTAGGATGGATATACACACAGACACAATCCAATCAGGATGAAGATCTCATAGTACCTACCATGATTAATTAATTAGACTGTTTCTATGCGCATATCTATACTACAGTGGGGTTGCACTTTGCATGCTCTTCCTGCTGCACGTGAAACACATATGTGTCCCTGGAAATATGGCTGATGTTGGCAACTATGCAACAGTGTCAAGGTTAGCCAACACTGATCTAGAGAGTAACTGGTTAAAGCCAACACGTAAAAGTGCATGAAATACCAGAGAAATTAATTGCATTCATCATAGCAGTTACTACATATCCATTGTGACTGACTGAACATCATGGGCTATGCAGTTTCTAAACATCTGCAGTGCCGAGGTTAGCCATCGCTGATCTACCAGTAAGTAAAAGTGCATAGAAAATACCATAGAAAGGATTACTGATTTGGAAAAGCCTCTGAAATATTCTTTTACAAACTTTGCATACTGTGTGAACTTTGTTGTCAAGGAGACAAACTCTTACTTAATACCCTTAACTGTTTATGAAAATGGCTGCATGTCGATGGCTATAAATAAAACCTTTATAATTATTTTTTTTTCTATTGTTGCAAATCTGACCCATTGAATTGAAATGCACTGAAGGAATTTAAGTTAAAAAACTGAATACTTATTAATATTTCCAGACCAGTTAAATCTTGTAATTTACTTTTTCTTTCTGGTCCTAACCTAATATTTATCTTTGCATGGTGTTTCCATTATGGTCCAATATGTACAAGAACTTGCAAAGGTCATTGAAACATTACAAATTCTACTTAAGAAAAATGTCAATATTATTTCACATACATCTTGCTACTATTGAATTATTAAAGGAAATATTGAAAGGGCTTTCAGATAAACAGTTTTGAAGAAAACATTTTTTTTTTTTATTTAAGTATTATTTAATACATATTAAATACCCCATATAGGTTTTAAACAAGCAGAAGTTAACTTCATAGGAAATATATTTATTCTGGATGTCTAACTTTTCTAGGCTGCCATGTCATGGAGCTAGAACCAATCATCTATGCCTGAGATCCACAACCATCTCTATCTGAGGAGATACTCAGCTATTGGTTGTGTAACATGACTGTTGAGTTCTCTCTGCAGCCAATGAGTGAGGGGAATACTGATATCTTCCTCAGCTATTGGTTGTGTGGTATGACTGTTGAGTTCTCTATGCAGCCAATGAGTGAGGAAGATAGTGAAATCTTCCTCAGCTATTGGTTAA
Source organism: Pelodytes ibericus (assembly GCA_036172795.1). Classification (NCBI taxonomy): domain Eukaryota; kingdom Metazoa; phylum Chordata; class Amphibia; order Anura; family Pelodytidae; genus Pelodytes; species Pelodytes ibericus. Next base: position 73,565,350 of record CM069865.1, on the reverse strand, counting down.
GTTGCATGAATGATTAGTTCTCTCTGCAGCCAATGAGTGAGGGGAATACTGATATCTTCCTCAGCTATTGGTTGTGTGGCATGACTGTTGAGTTCTCTATGCAGCCAATGAGTGAGGAGGATACTGATATCTTCCTCAGCTATTGGTTGAGTGGCATGACTGATGAGTTCTCTTTGCAGCCAATGAGTGAGGAGGATACTGATATCTTCCTCAGCTATTGGTTGTGTGGCATGACTGCTGAGTTCTCTCTGCAGCCAATGAGTGAGGGGGATACTGATATCTTCCTCAGCTATTGGTTGTGTGGCATGACTGTTGAGTTCTCTCTGCAGCCAATGAGTGAGGGGGATACTGATATCTTCCTCAGCTATTGGTTGAGTGGCGTGACTGATTAGTTCTCTCTGCTGCCAATAAGTGAGGAGGATACTGATATCTTCCTCAGCTATTGGTTGTGTGGCATGGCTGATGAGTTCTCTCTGCTGCCAATGAGTGCAGCTGCACCAAATATTTTCTTTTCCAAAGAGTAGAGGGAAATACACTTTTTAAGGATGTACCATCGACACTATTTAAAAAGCAGTTTTAATCAGGCAGAGTAGCCTTCGGAATGCTTAAAAACCATCTGAGATGTTGGTCTCTATAAGATGATACATTGTACCAGGGAAATGAAAGCATTAGATAAACAGATAGATAGAGAGATAGAAAGAACAGTATGCTTTAAATTCTATGGTAACAAACAGCACTCAAGTTGTAATTTAGCACCCTATGGAAATGTAGCAACATGGATACAGCCGTGTACTGGTGACATCACACAATAGGGGCCTAAGGCCCAAAGATTAGCTCTGTTAATGCGAAATGAGTTAGGCATTCCATTCAAGAAAATAATAGTTTTAGAACAAAATTCTATCATGGCTTAGACAATATACAACATGTATGAATGTGAATAGTCGAGATGGGTTAATATCATATGATTTTCAGATACCCCTTTTCTATCCCGAAACGATAGCACCTTAGCACAAAGATAACAATAAATAGCTCAATTACAGCTGTTGTTTTTCAGCTAATGTAACATTATTTTGTGACTTTGACTTAATACACCCTAGTGAATGCGTTTCAGAATAGGAAAATAACATGCAAAATATGGTACATTTCCTACATTATCTGCATTAAATTGCATCAAAACATCTAGCTGTGATGAGTGCTCAGTTTAAATAATTACTTTGAAAATATGTGTTCGTTTTATGTGTACCATAACTTCCAATAATGAGGTTACAGTGAGGTTTGTTTGTTTTTTTGTATCTTAACAACATTGCCTAGTCCATTTTAATACATACAGTAATTAGAGTCATATTTTAAAATAATTCCAGGAAATGCCACAATGGAGACTGTCAGCTCTATTGATTAATAGTGTACGCTAGTTAGAAAACAAATTATTAGCCAAATAGAGTGAGATAGAGTGGGATAAGCCTGTTAAATGTCTATATTAAAGACACAGGGAAGCAAAAATATTTTTTGGATGGGAACTGCAAAGGGGATGGCAGTTTGCGCAATTTGCTAGCATTTCAGCGATTGTTATGGCCGCATACACAGAAACACTTCAGAAAACATCTCCCTACTCCTTCTTAATTTATATGGAATGAACTTCATGAAGGAAGTGGGAGGGTCCAGTGCGGAGTACTTCCTGTCACCTGTCTACGACAAAAGCATGGAAGCCTATTAAACAGGCTAATGTATCATATTTGGATGGAATGTGTTTCAACCAGAGAGTATTTGGCATTTTCCTCAGAAATACCACATAATAAGGGGTCAAAATAACCATAAATTGCCGGCACTACATAAGGCCTAACAAGCTGCCGTTTGGGTGATCCAAAGCCCGCTACCTAGCAGAGCTGTGTGCCACTTGCCTCTCACAACATAAATTTTTTGTTCTCTGTGTAGGGGAAACAGTCTATGACAGTGACATTGCTTGCTCCGCCCCCTTGTGCCGCACTTACTGAATCATAAGAGCGCTGGTTGTCACGTGACATCCCGGCGCTCAGTAAAAAAAATGCCACAGTGGAAGCAGTAGCAACATTGTGCTGGAGCAAGTCCTGAGTGCAAATCTGGGTGCTGGGGTAAGGCCTGATTCCAAAGTGGTTGTTGGGGTAAATACGGTTTATTCTCTTTTTTTTAATAGGCAAAATACAGTATTTTTTTAATTTTTTTTTATCATTCTTAGATTAGGAATACCATTCTTTTTGCCAAAGAGCGTAAGGTGATTTTCAAACGCTAAAAACTTGTCTCCTTCCTTTAATCCATTACTCAGAACTTTCACAAGAAAAGTTCTGGAGAAGAAAGACGAAACAGAAAGAAATATAGCTTCCTAACAAAGACAGGGCACTGTGCCTTTTTATTTTACCATTTTGTTCCTACCTTTGCTTTACTCTCTGACCTATTGAAACACTTTTCATGAATATTACTAAAATGAGCCATCTTAATAAATAATATATAGAGAGAAATATTAAAATTTAATTATTAGCCTTATCACCTTTGACAGCATTGAAGGCAATCTGTATTTGGGTACGGGTGACTTTTGATCCATAGAATATAATTGGCTCACACATATCTTTCTTGTCTTGTATGTGTTCACCCAAAAAAAAAAAAAGAAAAATCCTTTTTTTCAGCAGAAACAGTACAAATGGCACATGTTATATAAAATATGTTAACATGTACTTAGCTGTTATAGTAAGATTTTTTTTAGCCGGAATAGTTGTTCAGACAATGTCTAGAGGTCAAATATTCTTATACAATTTTTTTGCATCATTTTCATCAATATGTCTGATACTGGTAGAAAACCAAATAAAATGGAAAGTGTGTTACATTTATACTTTTTCAAATGTTTAGGGAGTCTTGGGTGAAAAGATCTACTTTTTTTTCAGCATGTGTGGGATAGGGTCAAGGCTATCCTAGAAATAAGATAGGGCCAGGGACTAATAAAAGTGTTTAGAAAATTGGACGGACATGATGGGCCGAATGGTTCTTACTTTATCAGCCGACACATTCTATGTTTCTATATGTTTCTATGGGTTGTTGTTTTTTTCATTTGCATTATAATTGGATGTTCTGGATTCCAACATACTAGTTATACAGCATCCCAAATGATAGGAAATCAATAAGGTCTTGGCTAAATGATAAAAACACTACTGCTCTGTCTGCTCTGGTGCCTGCTCCCTCATCTCAGATACCCAAACTCCAACATTCAATGTATTAGAAAACTCTGTTTCTGTAACACTGTATGTAATGTTTCATATATAATGCTCTTCATTGATTTCCTAATATACTAACTCATGTCCTGGATGGAGAACGGGAGACTTTTTTTAATTCTTTCACATGCAGATTCTATTTCAGTTGATTATGATGTATTCATATTCAAGGGGTGGTTCCTTCTCTTGCCAAACTGCTTGTAGCTCGAAACGCTGTGAGGTTTGACTATCGTCCATTTCTTTGACTGCTGCCAACATGTTTTTATATTTGATTATATCTCAAACCGCATAAAAGTTTATTATCTGATCCCAAGTGGAGTTGGCTTGCCGGCTTTTTCTAATACGCCTACGGTCTTGACGTAAGCGCTAGCCCTCATAAAGCGAGAACCAATGGAAGTATCACAGAAAGGATCCAGTCAACAATGGAATCCTACCTAAACACCTGTCTGGATATTACTGACATGACCTTTGCAGCCAAAAATGGAATACTTTGTGCCTAAAATAATGTAAATCAGAGGGGAAGAGGTATCAATTGGTCACCTGCCCTGTTGCCAGTGCACCACTGAGTAACAATGTACATTACTTAGTTAAATGCAACCCATGTGATCCAAACCATTAAAGGTGCAGTTAGTTTTTTGATGAACTATCATGTAGCACAGGGATCACATTCTATCACAGATTGCAGAGGATATTCAGAATCAATGAGGTATAGGGCTAGGTTCAAGTATCTCCTATGGTAGGTCCCAAGGTTTTTATGATCCATGAATGTTACCATTCCCCAAATTAATGGTACTCATTGTATCTCTTTCAGAAGGATGAAGGGCTTGCCAGGAATTAAACCTGCAACAATGGGGACTGAACATATTCTACGCTTGGTGCATTAGCTCTCTGAGCCATCTCAACTTGAATGCAGCAACACATTATACATATGTTTTTTCTATTCACAAAATGTATGTCACAAACGTATGTCTCACCGCTGGTCTGACACATTCAGACAGGCATGTAGGTTGTAATTAGCAATTACAAGACATGCCCTAAACAATACAAAACACCCATTGTCAGTAAATCTAGATTACCGGCGAGCTTTTGGCTTTCTTTCCTATTTGTCAGAAGGGTGTATTGGTGTTATTTGGCAGTCCCACAAGGCCCTTTTAATCATTCGAGTGCGGCTTTCCATTACAAGCAACACTTTGGTTCCAAAATGAAAAAAGTCATTTAGGAAACTTGACAAGCTACATTATTCTAGTAACATATAACATAGAAATGAAAAAATGAAACAATAAATGAGAGATCTGTGGACTGCTGTGAAACAATAACCTCGGTATGTTTTTATTATCTTGCTCACAAAAGGCTATGGAATAACATGTGGCTAGTATAGTATAAAAGTCTATTCCAGGACTATTTTCCTCTCAATCTTTGTTCACCTGTAGTCTTTCTTCAGTTTAATGTTTCTGTTATCTGAAATGTTATTTACATAATTATCTAGTACTAATATAACTACCTACCTCTTGCAATGGTCAGTTCTTTGTCTTGGGTCCAGTTGGCACCCTGCATCACTGTCACAAATGACAGTACCTGCAGACCACAAGGTGCCAAGGAAACAATTCATCTTAACAAACAGTACTCACAGGTTGAGCCCTCAGGTAAATGCACAGGTCATAGCTAAGGCTAAAGCAGATTGACCCCCTGGGAGAGGAAATACACAGAGACTAGGACAAAGAATAGTCTGGATAGCCGAAGATACAACGAGAGTAGGGTATTCAATAGACATGTGCAAAACTAAAATTTTCGTTTCGTTTTCATCCATTCGGACGAAAATGTTATTTCGTCTAAAACGAATTTCGTTCATTACGGCATTCGTTTCAGACGAAATATGTTCATTATTTTCGTTTCGTTTTATTCGTTCGTACGAATCAATTGACCTACACATTCCATAAACCGAAAGTCTATAAACCAAACTTCGTTCAGTTTATAGACTTTCGGCTTATAGAATACGTGTAATAATATTGGCTTTCTATAAACCGAACGAGAGCCCCATTCATAAGAAATTCTAATGAATGGGGACTCCATTCATAAGAATTTCTTATGAATGGGGCTCTTGTTCGGTTTATAGAAAGGCAATAGTATTACATGTATTCTATAAGCCGAAAGTCTATAAACCGAAAGTCGTTCATTATGTCGGTTTATGGAATGTATATGTAATGCTATTGGTATTCTATAAACCGACTCTATTTAGGTTTATAGAATGCCAATAGCACGAATGGACGAATGGACGAATGATTTTCGTTTATTAACCATTCGTTCATTCGTCTTTCGTTAGTTTAGCATTTTCGTTATTCGTTTTTCGGACGAATGGACGAAAATGCTATTTTCGGACGAAAATGCATTCGTCCGAAAACGAATGCACATGTCTAGTATTCAATCTAAGCAGGAGCAGGATAGTCAGCCACCAAAACAGTAGAGCAAAGCAACAGGATAACTCATAGGACCACACCAGAGTGAAGCACGCTGGAACCATTCAACTTTTTAAAGCAGAGCAGCTCATCATTCACAAACCAAGATGGAGATATCATAGGTGAAATGAAAAAAGGGCCGGTTCGCGAATGAGAAGCTAAGAATCACCAGATGGGAATGTGAGGTTTGAGTCGATAAGGCTTGCGAACTGGGAGAAACACAACCTCTGAAACGAGGCATTGGCTCTAGAATGTAACAATCACCATGTGATCGTGTACCTCATGTAGTGGGTTCCAACATGTCATCTGCCACTCCTCCAGGATCACTTCTTTCAATGCATGCCTACACTGGTAAAACTTACACAGAAATTGACAATTTATAGAAAATAGTTTACAGCTAAGCACACTGGCTACATGTATCTATGTTTTTCTTTTAGTTCACAAACTTTTCCCAAGGCCGTGGGGAAGAATGTACAGGTAATAACCACAAAAATAAATATAAAACCAATGTGTCTGTGGATAATGGAAGATGAATTATTCCTTGAAAACATTTATTGAGAGTTTTAGCCATTTGTTTTATGTAAAGTGTTTTATTTTATATACTAATTATTCATGAGAGGGGGGGGGGGGGAATGGAGGTTGTTATATTATTGCTATTTTTTTTTCTGTTTGAGGCCACATAAAACACATCAGAGTTAATGGTATTCATTAATTACCAATGCCTTAAATATTCTACTCATTGTTGGTATAAGCATTTAAACCCTGTTACTAAAAGAGGAGCTATAATAACCACTCAAGCTAAAAGAAAAAGCACCCTTTGTTACATGCAGCTAATTGATTTTTCTTTTTTAATTTCCCATGCTTTCTAATTAGTAGACATGTGCATTCGTTTTCGGACGAATGCATTTTCGGACGAAAATAGCATTTTCGTCCATTCGTCCGAAAAACGAATAACGAAAATTTTAACTAACAAAATCCGAATGAACGAATGGTTAATAAACGAAAAACATTCGTTCATTCGTCCATTCGTCCATTCGTGCTATTGGCATTCTAAACCGAAATAGAGTCGGTTTACAATACCAATAGCATTGTACTACATTCCATAAACCGACATGAATGACTTTCGGTTTATGGAATGCATGTAATGCTATTAGCTTCCTATAAACCGAAATTGAGTTCCCATTCATACGAATAGGTCAATTGACCTATTCGTATGAATGGGGACTCTTTCGGTTTATAGAAAGCCAATAGCAGCATGTATTCTATAAGCCGAAAGTCTTTAAAACAAACGACGTTCGGTTTATAGAATACATGTAATGCTATTGCTGTTCTATAAGCCGAAAGACATTCGGCTTATAGAACAGCAATAGCATTACATGCATTCTATAAACCGAACGTCGTTCGTTTTAAAGACTTTCGGCTTATAGAATACTATTGGCATTCTATAAACCTAACTAGAGTCCCTCCTCATTCATAAGAATTTCTTATGAATGGGGACTCGACTCTAGTTCGGTTTATAGAAAGCCAATAGTATTCTATAAGCCGAAAGTCTTTAAAACGAACGACGTTCGGTTTATAGAATACATGTAATGCTATTGCTAAACTATAAACCGAACGACTTTCGGTTTATAGAATAGCCATAGGATTACATGTAGTACATAAGCCGAAAGTCTATAAACCGAAAGTCGTTCGGTTTATAGGCTGTCGGCATTTAACTATACAGAGACAGAGTCTCCATTCATAAAATTATGAATGGAGACTTTGTCTCCGTGTAGTAAAATGCCGAAAGTCTATAAACCGAACGATCGGTTTATAGACTTTCGGCTTATGTAATACATGTAATCCTATGGCTATTCTATAAACCGAAAGTTCGGTTTATAGAATAGCAATAGGAATACATGTATTCCATAAGCCGACAGCCTATAAACCGAACGTTCGGTTTATAGGCTGTGGGCATTTTACTACACGGAGACAAAGTCTCCATTCATAATTTTATGAATGGAGACTCTGTCTCTGTATAGTTAAATGCCGGCTTTTAACTATACGGAGACAAAGTCTCCATTTATAATTTTATGAATGGAGACTCTGTCTCCGTATAGTTAAATGCCCACAGCCTATAAACCAAACGTTCGGTTTATAGGCTGTGGGCATTTAACTATACGGAGACAAAGTCTCCATTCATAATTTTATGAATGGAGACTCTGTCTCTGTATAGTTAAATGCCGGCTTTTAACTATACGGAGACAAAGTCTCCATTTATAATTTTATGAATGGAGACTCTGTCTCCGTATAGTTAAATGCCCACAGCCTATAAACCAAACGTTCGGTTTATAGGCTGTGGGCATTTAACTATACGGAGACAAAGTCTCCATTCATAATTTTATGAATGGAGACTCTGTCTCCGTATAGTTAAATGCTATTGTATTCTATAAACCGACTCTATTTCGGCTTATAGAATGCAATAGTACTACGAATGGACGAATGAACGAATGATTTTCCTTTATTAACCATTCGTTCATCCGGCTTTAGTTAGCTTAGCATTTTCGTTCTTCGTTTTTCGGGCGAATGGACGAAAATGCAATTTTCGGACGAAAATGCATTCGTCCGAAAACGAATGCACATGTCTAGTATATATTCACATGTAAATTGCTTTTTAAATAAAAAATTATGATATAAAAAAATCTTGTTTTTATTTCCTTTTATGTGACAATGCTGCCTCTCTCTTTCCCTTGCCCCCAGATTTGTCGCTCTCCCCCCCTTAGTGTTGTCTCTCTCTCACCCTCCCTTTGGCTCCCCCATCGCTCCCCTTGTGTCTGTCTCTTCCCCCCTTCCCTCCCCTTGTTTCTCTCTGCCCCCCCCCCCCTTGTTATTCTGTCCCCCCCTCACCTGTTTCTTGCTCCCTGGTGGCTAGTGGGGGCAGCCGGGGGATGTATGCACTATACATAATAGACGGAAGTGTCGGGCAGCATGGAGGTTGTCTGCACGATTCGTGCAGACATCCCCCAGCTGCCCGATTCTCCCTGGTGGCTAGCGAGGGAGCGGAGGATGTCTGCGCGATGAGCGAGACCTCTCCTGCTGCCGCCCGGCATGACCGCCGGGACTTCTATGATGAAGCTGGGTACTTCCGGCTTCCTCATAAAAGTCCTGGCTGTCATTCCGGGCGGCAGCAGGGGAGGTCTCGCTCATCGCGCAGACATCCACCGCTGCCTCGCTAGCCACCAGGGAGAATCGGGCAGCTGGGGGATGTCTGCACGAATCGTGCAGACAACCTCCATGCTGCCCGACACTTCCGTCTATTATGTATAGTGCATACATCCCCCGGCTGCCCCCACTAGCCACCAGGGAGCAAGAAACAGGTGAGGGGGGGACAGAATAACAAGGGGGGGGGCAGAGAGAAACAAGGGGAGGGAAGGGGGGAAGAGACAGACACAAGGGGAGCGAGGGGGGAGCCAAAGGGAGGGTGAGAGAGAGACAACACTAAGGGGGGGAGAGCGACAAATCTGGGGGCAAGGGAAAGAGAGAGGCAGCTTTGTCACATAAAAGGAAATAAAAACAAGATTTTATTTATATCATAATTTTTTATTAAAAAAGCAATTTACATGTGAATATATACTAGACATGTGCATTCGTTTTCGGACGAATGCATTTTCGTCCGAAAATTGCATTTTCGTCCATTCGCCCGAAAAACGAAGAACGAAAATGCTAAGCTAACTAAATCGAATGAACGAATAGTTAATAAAGGAAAATCATTCGTTCATTCGTCCATTCGTAGTACTATTGCATTCTATAAGCCGAAATAGAGTCGGTTTATAGAATACAATAGCATTTAACTATACGGAGAGAGAGTCTCCATTCATAAATTTATGAATGGAGACAAACGTATAGTTAAAAGCCGACAGCCTATAAACCGAACGTTCGGTTTATAGGCTGTGGGCATTTAACTATACGGAGACAGAGTCTCCATTCATAAAATTATAAATGGAGACTTTGTCTCCGTATAGTTAAAAGCCGGTGTTCTGACAAATTTCTGGAGCAAATTCTCCTGCGCAATCGCAGGAGAATTTGCTCACTGCGCATGCGCATAAAGTTACAGCTGATAACTCAGCTGTAACTTTGTGACCACCGTGCATGAGACAGCTGCGCAACCCACCTCCCGCCCCCTCACACCCGCCGCACACCCCTTCTTACCAGATCATCGACCACAGCGATACACAGCGCATGCGCACGCCTATCCAGCCGTTTGGGAATGCGCGCGTCCGTTGTTGTGTTCTTAAGGTGGTAAGTAACACGGGGCGTCGGGACATAAGGGGGCAAGCATCCTGGTGAGGGCTGCCTCATCTTGATGGGATTTGTGATCCTCCTGCTGTATTATTGATGCAGCAGGAGGATCACAAATCCCATCAAGATGAGGCAGCCCTCACCAGGATGCTTGCCCCCTTATGTCCCGACGCCCCATGTTACTTACCACCTTAAGAACACAACAACGGACGCGCACATTCCCAAACGGCTGGATAGGCGTGCGCATGCGCTGTGTATCGCTGTGGTCGATGATCTGGTAAGAAGGGGTGTGCAGGGGGTGTGAGGGGGCGGGAGGTGGGTTGCGCAGCTGGCGCATGCGCGGTGGTCACAAAGTTACAGCTGAGTTATCAGCTGTAACTTTATGCGCATGCGCAGTGAGCAAATTCTCCTGCGATTGCGCAGGAGAATTTGCTCCAGAAATTTGTCAGAACACCGGCATTTAACTATACGGAGACAGAGTCTCCATTCATAAAATTATAAATGGAGACTTTGTCTCCGTATAGTTAAAAGCCGGCATTTAACTATACGGAGACAGAGTCTCCATTCATAAAATTATGAATGGAGACTTTGTCTCCGTGTAGTAAAATGCCCACAGCCTATAAACCGAACGTTCGGTTTATAGGCTGTCGGCTTATGGAATACATGTATTCCTATTGCTATTCTATAAACCGAACGTTCGGTTTATAGAATAGCCATAGGATTACATGTATTATATAAGCCGAAAGTCTATAAACGGATCGTTCGGTTTATAGGCTTTCGGCATTTTACTACACGGAGACAAAGTCTCCATTCATAATTTTATTATTTATTATATACATTATAACATATTATTTATTATATACATGTATTCCATAAGCCGACAGCCTATAAACCGAACGTTCGGTTTATAGGCTGTCGGCATTTTACTACACGGAGACAAAGTCTCCATTCATAATTTTATGAATGGAGACTCTGTCTCCGTGTAGTAAAATGCCGACAGCCTATAAACCGAACGTTCGGTTTATAGGCTGTCGGCTTATGGAATACATGTATTCCTATTGCTATTCTATAAACCGAACGACTTTCGGTTTATAGAATAGCAATAGGAATACATGTATTCCATAAGCCGACAGCCTATAAACCGAACGTTCGGTTTATAGGCTGTCGGCATTTTACTACACGGAGACAGAGTCTCCATTCATAAAATTATGAATGGAGACTTTGTCTCCGTGTAGTAAAATGCCCACAGCCTATAAACCGAACGTTCGGTTTATAGGCTGTCGGCATTTTACTACACGGAGACAAAGTCTCCATTCATAATTTTATGAATGGAGACTCTGTCTCCGTGTAGTAAAATGCCGACAGCCTATAAACCGAACGTTCGGTTTATAGGCTGTCGGCTTATGGAATACATGTATTCCTATTGCTATTCTATAAACCGAACGACTTTCGGTTTATAGAATAGCAATAGGAATACATGTATTCCATAAGCCGACAGCCTATAAACCGAACGTTCGGTTTATAGGCTGTCGGCATTTTACTACACGGAGACAGAGTCTCCATTCATAAAATTATGAATGGAGACTTTGTCTCCGTGTAGTAAAATGCCCACAGCCTATAAACCGAACGTTCGGTTTATAGGCTGTCGGCATTTTACTACACGGAGACAAAGTCTCCATTCATAATTTTATGAATGGAGACTCTGTCTCTGTATAGTTAAATGCCGACAGCCTATAAACCGAACGACTTTCGGTTTATAGACTTTCGGCTTATGTAATACATGTAAACCTATGGCTATTCTATAAACCGAAAGTCGTTCGGTTTATAGAATAGCAATAGGATTACATGTATTCCATAAGCCGAAAGTCTATAAACCGAATGTCGTTCGGTTTATAGACTTTCGGCTTATAGAATACAAGTAATACTATTGCCTTTCTATGAACCGAACGAGAGCCCCATTCATAAGAATTTCTTATGAATGGGGCTCTCGTTCGGTTTATAGAAAGCCAATAGTATTACATTGTATTCTATAAAATGAACGAAAAAAATTAACGAAACGAAAATAATGAACGAATTTCGTCTGAAACGAATGCACTAATGAACGAAATTCGTTTTAGACGAAATAAATAACATTTTCGTCCGAATGGACGAAAACGAAACGAAAATTTTAGTTTTGCACATGTCTACTAATTAGCATAAACACTATGCCCTCCAAGTGCAATTCTCCTGTTTATTATAGGTGAGGTCAGCTTGCAATGTATGTACCTTTGGAATGTCAGGGCCAATTCACAAGGAGATCAGGAAGAAAAAAAGACATAATAATCACCTAAGTATTGTTTATACAGTGAGATCAGGGAAGACAGAGTGACCCATACATTGTGTTAGTAGAATTGCTAGCAAATACACAGATTGCAATAAAAACTGTATGCTTACCTGTGATGTCACCTTCTGCTTTGGTGTGCAAATATGACTTTAGACCACTGAAAATAGATCATTTGTTTGCAAATCTGCTACACAATGTATGGCCCATTTGTTTATTGTCTATATATGTTACACACGTTTTTTTGCATGTACTTGTATACACTTCTAGTATTACAAGTCAATGCCCCCTTTCATCTGAGCATCTCTATCTTCTTTCTCCCTTCTTGCACAGAACCTTTCCTGATTTATTTAGCTCCTCCTGTAGAAGACCTTGGTCCAATACAGGTGCTATTGGGTATATTCTTTATCCTGGTCTCCGCTATTGTGTAAGTTACTAGTTTTGCTTCCTATGATTTTTTTTTTTTTATTTCTTTACTATTTTCATTTTGTATGTTTTGGTACACATCCCATTATGGCTTGGATTATGCCAAATAATTGTAAGTTGTTTATTTATTACTGTACATTATTTATTGTATGGTTTAAATGGCTGATTAAAAGTTATTTGTTATACTTGCCTCTTTGTTTCTATTTATATGTTTTGGCCAGTTTGGGGTTGCCTTCCGACTTGTACCCAATTGCACTTTTGTTTGTTTACTTATATGTATCGCTTTTTGCTCTATTTCCAGTTGTCCTAACTGATTGTTTCTGATGGTCCAGTGATGTTTGTTACATCTTAGCAACCAATATAACATTCATTTGAAACAATAAGCCAATACTTTTTGCCAAAATAGAAATATTTGTTTTGGTGCCTACAGAAATTTTCTATGGGGTACCTCCCCACAGCATCACATGCCCCTGTCCCCTTCCCTATCAGCATCTCTCTTCTCCATAACCCAGTACCACAGAGCTTTCCCTCCTTTATACCTGTCTCTTGGAGGGGGGGAGTACGGGGTAGTCTCTGATGGCCATTCTCTATTACATGCTGCATGGTCCTGGTGACCCAGTGAAGCCCAGATGAAGGTGCATGTAGCAGCATGCTTGTATTGGCATGTAATGTATGGAAATAATCTATTCCTGGTCTGCTTTCTATGCTATATTTATACCAAACTTTTTTTCCCCCTCCAATGGTAAAAATGTAAATAGATGTAAAGCACGATCAAAGTATACACATTCCCTGTAATTTTGTTGGATAGCAAAATGTACGGATAATTGTTAATTATTTCTCCTACCAATGATTCACTGGCCACATTGTCTTTCTTAGATGTCTTGTTAAATGATTTGCTAGTAACAAAGTTGCCAAGAACAATGCGTTTTCCAAAGAGGGAGGTGCCTGGCAGAATGAAGACCAGATACGAAAAGGCCTAAAATATAGCACTTTTAACTGTGATCCAAAAAAGTAATTAAACAAGTAAATAACTGAGGGAAATAAATACTTGTTTCATTGTAAGACCACAGTTATCTGCTATTGTTGAACCAATGTATAAATTCATACATGAAAATTATATGTTTTTTGATGTGGCAGATTTAAGTTATTTTTTTCTCTGTAAATTTACGATTATAAATATTTCTAATAATAAATCATTTTTTATGAAGGCCAGTGGTAGGCTCTATCGTTGTCCGATTGCGCCTATTTAAATAAGACCTCTGACACCATGCAGTGCGGCAGTTTTTATACATGTACCCCCATTGTATTAAACATTTTCTGGACATTATTTCAACCCTCATCTTTGAGAGGTTTCAGTAGCGTTGTGTCTTCTTCCTCTTAATATTCACCACTGAATGTAGCGCAGTGACACCACTCTCAAACCAATTCCAAACCTCTCCGTTCATTCCCGTGCTTTTTGTAGATTTTGATTTAGTACATGAAACATCGCTGTTCGATCCACCAGTATATGACTGCCTAGTATTAAGTGCATTTTAGTTTTAAACAATATTGACATCTTAAACATAGACAAATTTGTTCTCAATCTGGGCACGTCCAATTCCAGGAAGATCTTTATTCTTGAGTTTAAGCTACATATAGCTCTGATTTAGAAGAACTCCAGTCTCGCACATTCACATTAGCTCAGAAAGTTATGGGTTGCTATCTAGTGTGTGTATACCAAATAAGCATTACTTAAGGCATTACCAACGTGTAGTTACGTTTTTTGTTTTTCTGCCCTACTTTTATTGTTGTTTTAAGAATAACTGATTTTCGTTACATGTCGGGAAAATGTAAACGACAGCAGGAAATGCAACAGATTTTTTTCTCTTTCGTGCGACACAATCCAATGAAAAGACGGAAAAAAAAATGTTTCTAGTTTTATTGCCAAAAAAACATCTTGTGCCGATTCTCTACACTGGGGAACACCTTAAAAACAAGTTAATGTACATGGTTTATAATGTTTTAATTTACACACGTTTTCTCTTGTTGTTTATCTTTTTTTTTTTCTTTATTGTGTGGTCACTCGTTGGAGGAGGAGATGCCGCTTCCTTTTTTTCTGTGCCAAGATAAACTTATTTTTCAACATGCTGCATGCAAAGGGAGGATATGAAAATGAACATAAAACATTTATAGTGTGCATCATTTAGAAGCAATTATAGTGTCCTTGGCAAACTGAGATGCAAGACAATCACTTGGAAGAAAACAATGAAGATACATTAGTGGACATTATGCCCAGGAATGCTTATGGCCCCTGGACTGTTGGATGATTGTAAAACTAGAGGCGCAAAATTGATAAAACCAAACAGTTTCCAGTACCTTTAAAAAGTCTATCACTACAATTATGCTATAAAAATAAATAAAATGATCTGCTATTTTTGTTTATAAACACCTACTAAGAAAAAGAGACATGGTATGTAAGATAGCGACAAAAGTAGCAAATCCGTTGTTTGGGAGTAAAGCACAGCGGTAAAGGTGGATTCCGCCCTCCGTTCGGCTCTTCTGCCAAGAAGGCTCAATAAAGAAATACAAACAGGGGTCTCGGAGGTACGTTCACCACATAAATTCCATGATCACTAGGCTATAATTCAAAAATTCAAAATATAATTTATTGTGGCATAAAACGGTACAGGCTCACCATCCCGAGAGAAACAGCAAGATATGCCGTAGGTAAGAGGTTATGAATGCGTTTCTCGGTAAGTTGAGTAATCCTATGGCACAAGCCCCCCGATTTTCTATACCCTAGGGAACACAGGTCGGAAATGATGCTTAATTACTTACACAGTCAACTAGGAGGGAAGATGCTAGTCTCTTTAGATACACGCAATGGTGTACATGGTCTTGATGTGTTGTAAAAGTAATTCTGTAGAGATGGTCAGCCTGTGTTCAGGCAAATTCTGGCTAAAGTTTTAGTTTAACCAGTGTACTATATTGTCCGTCAACGCATGCAGTACACGTATACTATTTTCTGCCACCGAATTTGAGAAGTCGGAATTTATCCTAAAGAGAAGTAGCTACTCTTGGAATAACCGTCCAGTGGAAGTAGCTAAGGCGAACGTCTAAAATATCTGAGATGTGCATAAGGCTATCTTGACGAACAAATAACTCTGATCTTTCATTAAGCCCAGACTAAACAAACCAGTAGAATTATCATCTGAAAGAGTATTTCCTTTATCAAGAGAGAATTGCAAGGAATTGAGATGGGCCTGTCCCACTTTAGGCCAGTGTAGCTGAGTTGTAAAACTTCTCCAATGCAGAAAGTCTCAATTCTCTCTCTTTTATGTCTCCTAAAGCTTCTCACAATTAATAGACATCTTTAGTCTACAAATTAACCTGTGCCCTTTAAATTACTATTTTTTTTTCTACGCCCATATGTGATTTTAATGGTCTTATATCTACAATGTGTCAGGTAAAAGAATAGAACATTAAATCAATTGCATATAATTATACATTTATATTTCAGTATGAATAGTGAGGCTTCTTTGTATCCGCTGAATTTTTTTAAAATATTCCGTTGGGACATTTTAATATAATAAAAAAAAAAAAAGGGATTAAAAGGGAATTTGAGACACAGTAAGGAACATGTGCGCACATTTATTCTTCAAAAAAAGGAAAAAAAAAATATCTGCGCTATATAACACAGCTTGATCCTTCGCAGCTCAAAAGTAATTTCCAAATTTCATGTCTAAACAATAAAAAAAACACAGAGGCTGCCAATGAACTGTATAATAAACGTCAGCCTGATATGCCAAATTAATTAAGTTATGGGAAAAAGAATGTAAAAAATATATGGAAGTGTCTCTTTATTGCAGCCCATGATGGATAAGTATCTACATGTATATTTTATCATTATCTTTTATGCAGTTCCAAGAATTGTGCTCTGAATCCTTACTCCTTGTATGTAAATATTGCCTTAGCATCAGATTTGTGCACCCTCTATGGGGAATGAATTGCACTGCAATGCATTTTAGTGTAATATTGTAGCATTTAGTACAGAAGCCCAGAGAGGCCATGGATTTTTTTTTTTTTTTTTAATTCTGACTTGTTTTATTGAGATAACAACTTGTTTTCTCAAGAAACAGGTAGTTATCTTGACAAAACAAGTTATCTCGATGAAACAAATCAAAATTACAAACACATGGCCTCTCTAGGTGTCCGTAATTTAGCTTGTTTATTTATGGTTTCATTTAATTTCATGGTAAATTCATTGAGACTACTGTTCTGTGTTGTTGATTTCCCCAAAAAAGCTTTGCCTTATTAGACAGCTTGGCACAGAGTCTGTTTTCAGTTTTTTTTTAGGATGCTGTAATGTGATTCCCATTGCAACAGACATGCCTCCATGGGCATCCGAGGATGGGGAGAAGGCAAGGGGGCACTTGATCCCCCTTGAAATTCAAGGGAGTGAGAAGTGGCAGTTTTTTTTAGGGTAGGCTAACAAGACAAATGTTACTTTCATTCTGAGGCTAAGTCAAACTCAGGTGCGGAGTTTGACTTAGTCTCAAAAATAGCTTTGACCATTTCACCTCCCATGGAGTACCTGCTCGGTCAGAGATACAGCCTGCATGCAAGGTACGTGCACTGGTGTTAGGGTTAGTTAATGATCCAGCTATTGAGACTACATTTCGCATGATGCTTAGTCAGTCTGAAAAGTGAGTACTCAACAACTGGAGTATCTAAGTATAGCTATTATGTCATTATAGATTAGTACTGCTCAGGGGAGGGCGGGCAACTGCTGGCCCGGTGGGCAAAGGTCATTTTGCTGACCTTTTTATGAATTTATTCTTTGTTATATTTATGTGTTTATGTTAATGTATATATATTTTTAGATGTTCTTGCTGGATCGGAGGGTTCATTTTACTATAATATATAGCATTTACTAAATAGAGAGAATATGTAATACACGCTATATTGAATGAGTTTTGTTGGATATATTATAGGCTGCAGACACCGAAACAAGATAAAATAAAGATATATACGCACTGAAAGAATGATCTACGGGCATCATGTTTCACAGCAGTTTAGAATAACATAGGGATAAAGGTCATTAGTGTCTCATCAGTGACCTAGGTAGCTACTTACAATAGCTGTACATCATGCCTGTATCCAGTGTTACAAGTCAGAAACTCTATAATTGGCATTAACCCAATAGGTATAAAAACATGGAACATGCAGATCATCTTGCCTTGCAGATGAGTGTAAATTTAAAGGGACTGTCACCTACAAAATGGTTTGTACTTTGAATGCACAGAATAAAAGAGGTTCGAAAATAATTTATGCATTGAGTTAGCAGAAATGAAAAAAATGCCTCTGTTTAGAGACCAATACGATTCTGCCATGCCTCCTTTTATGACATCACCTGTACTTTGATGGGCAAATGACTTTATGTATCAAGCCATCGGTGATGTCATAAACAGTGGACACTGCAGACACGTTTAAAAAAACATTTTCCATTTTAATTCATGGCTTAGATACTAGCATATCATTATGGGAAGAGCTTACGTAGTAGAGTTTAAATAAGGCCTCAAAGGTAATTTAAAGAAATGGATGAAATCAATGAAGTAAGCAAAACAAATTTTTTCTGTGGAAAACCTTTACCCAACATCTCACTGGTGGTGCTCCATCGTAATGCTTGGAAGATTGGGATTGTCTTTCCTCACTTCCCATTTGGACTCACTGATCGTCAACTTGAACTATGGGGCATTGTACATGTGAGATCATTCCCGCTGCTCTGTTTTCCAGAACACAAATGATTGGAAGCGCAATTACCTTGCTTTAATCCTAGCTGTTCTATTTTTTGTCCTGGGGCACTCTGCTATGCTACTCTGCTCTGCACGTGTGTCTCATGGATTTTGAACATGCTTCTGATCTGTGGCTGTCTACCATCTGCTTATCTGGCTGCCTTACCCTTCAGACCATCTGTGACCCATCCTTTCGACCTTGTAATAAGCTTACCTGGACATCATTGCACTTCCAAGGCTACCAGGGCACATGTGCCACCACCAGACTCCCTTAATCAGACCCATATAGCAAGAGAGTTCCTGCCTGAACCAAGTTTACCCATCTTGACATGATGTGGTCCCCATGGGGTCAGGTCACTGGGAGTAAAAACAAAGTGGAATAATGCATTAAACACTTGCCGCAAATCGAATCAAGACAATAAAATGATATTTCTTCAATGCGAAAGACTGATTTATTATTTTTGGGGTATAGAGGTTTAATTTGTCACCAGAGAAGGCCCATGAGCCAATAATTTGATGTTGCTGGTTCTTCCTCGATAGAATCTGCGGACATGCTTTCTGAATTTTCCGAAATTAAACCACAAGATAGAAAATTATTGGGAGAAAAGCGCTGTTCAGAGATGAGGGATCTGAACGCCAGGGGAGAAAATCACCGGCATAAAATGCACTTTACAGTTGAGCTGGTTAGAAATGTTGCAATCTCGGAATTTAATTAGAAAGCAATATATCACATGTTACATGGTTCAAAATACACTGACTGCTGTGTAAAACCATAGAAAATTCCTTTGGAGGCGAGCCACACTAACACAGGAACTTACCAGATAACATTATTTTCATTGTTATGTCTTGTGTAGAACTGTGTTAATTTTGCACAAACAAGGTCCTGACAGTTTATAGCTGACATTAACATGCATGAGTCATTCTATTGATCTTAGTTTATCCCAAGTACAGAGCATGATACAAGAGCAGCAACTGGTAAAGGTATTTCCAAACGGAGAATACAATAAGCAATTTATTTTAGCAAACAGGTAGAACATTAATAGGGGTATGTACATAACTTTTTTTTTTTTTTAAAAAGCAGAGTCATTGTTGGTGCACAACTATTTAACGTTTAACACTCGAATTGCAAATATAGGTAAATTGAAAATAAAATACTCCATATTTGAGAATAAAACTCAAATTTAGAGTTTGTAAATATTTGTTCTGCCCTTTGTTTGGTTACCCCTTGCTAAAATCTGGTGTAACGCACAGAATAAAAATTACTTTTTAAAAAAAAAACACCTGTAAACGTCTTCAGCATCAGCAAAAATAATTAAAATGTAGTGGCACAATGGGAAAAACGCACACAAAAAAATACATTGAATATTTGCAGATTGATCCAAAATTGTGCTTTAACTAACTACTATTTTTTCACTGCACTGGTTTATTTACTTAACCCCTTAAAACCAAAATCAACTGCGCTCAGTGTTCAGTATGTTGACCCCATACGAGTATATGGGGATATGTTTAACCATTTGGATTCAAGCCTGTGATGCCATCGTCTCTGCCTAAACATTGTTTTTTGCCGAAAGTCATTATCACAGCGTCCATATTCCCCCGGAAGTGCTCTGAGCAGGCTCCTGGAAGTCTGTCTCTTTTTGAACAAGGACTTATACATACATCCACATGCATGGATAAGTCCTCACAGAGCATCCTCATTCCAGTGGAGACGTATATATGAGTCCTTTTGACAGAAACGGTTAAAGGTCAGATGTTGGGCAAGGTTGAAAGTGGAGCAATTAGCAGAATCATTCCATTGGCTTCCATAGTGATTGTTCCACTTTTAGAACTTTACTGTACAATTGCTTGCTATATGTAGCCCCGGTTGTATTTCAGGGAGATAGCAACGTGAATGAGTGTTACATTGAATAAAAGCCCAGTGTATTATTGTTTCTTTTGATACATGGAAACATTTCCCCTAACAAGCAACTCCTAAAATCTTTACGAGCTTAATATCTTAATATCACTCCCATTGAGGGTGTATAGAGAGGGGGCACTGCATCATTCAGTCGTGAGACCATGTGGTGGACATAGGTTGAAGTCTGAGGACATGGACTGCACTGGAAAACCAGGTGACCCACTATTAATCAAGCAGTAATGAGGGGGGGAGACATGTCAATATTGTACAGAGGCTTAAAAAATAACTGTTGCCAAGTGCCATGTCACATGGTATGGTGCGACTCCACCTCTCCTTGCTCCATGTCCCAAAGTCAGGACCCAGGTAACTAAGGAGTCTAAAGTAAACAAGTCCAAATAAAAATTTGAAGTAGAGATGTTTTCGACTGTACAGTATGTTTCCCTCATTGAATGAACCAGTTACAATATCTTAGGCAGTCAACGAGTTACAAAAAAAAATTCCGCTTCCTCTTATATCTTCAGCATTCTTTGTTCTAAAAATGTATCCGCGCAACTTCCTGCCGTATGTTGGTAGAACAATGCTTATCAGTAGAAATGCGCTACGTACAGTGTGATACGATAGCAAAAATCCTTTACTCGTACAGAGGGCTTTGTGTAATTGCAAAGAAATGCTGTACCAGTCGTTTTCCCGCAAGAACAACAATTAATGTACTTATTTGCAGAATGCCACTTTATCTCCATTATAATGTAACAAGCAGTTTCTTAAAATAATGCCTTGAATTACAGATTATTTGAAAAAGGAATATGTTAGAATATTTTATTGCTTGTTTTAACATGGAACTCCAAGAGCATAAAGGGGCAGATGTCCATTGTGTAGAAATGATTGTTGAGAAATTGATAATGTAATTGAATTGTATTGTTATATTTTCCGCCACTGTCTCTTATCTTCACAGAATCCAGTGTGGATTGGATACTGTCCTGTAGATGGCAACCATGAGCCACGGAGTAGTACAAACTACCCTGTGGGCTACTCAATGGAATTATTGCACTTACACGGGGGTGTAAGCGGTTCTACTCAGAGCTCTACATTTCGGACACAACCAGATCTCTGAGTGACCAAAGTGGTGATCCCAATGGTCCAATTGGGCCACTCAGAGACCATCAAAGTGATTGTGAATCTGTACAAATCTTAGCCATTTCATGTCCACGGTGGGGATGGCCACATTGCTTGGCAATGCACTATTGTCCACTGTGGATTTGAAAGGATACCTTTACGTATGTGAGGATGCTTGCCAGTGGCATGAATAGAAACCACCGGGCCACGGTGGTAAGATTGCCACATGGCCCTCTGACCACGTTGCACATCACCACAATACCTCAATCACAATACATGTCCACACACCACTTGTAAGTATAAGGGTCGCTTTGGCCACTTTTGTGGCTCGGCCAGTTGAAGTGGCAACCGCTGCCACCACTGTACTTACAAGGGGAGTGTGGGTGTGTGAACAAAGCCATTATATAATAAATGGGATGATAATAATAATAATAATATTTAAATAGGGGAACATTTATTCAACAAAAAAGAAAACTATAAAAATGCAAACTGCTTATTATAATTGTACAATAAAAATGATTATTGTCATCTATTATTAGTAATATTATAGGAAGTACATAGACACAAACAGAAATACGAATACGTCAATAAAGATTATTGACCTGCGTAAATTTAATTCTGATGAGTGGGAAACAGTGCATTCTACAATCGTATGTCTATTTTGGCCCCTGAACTGTAACAGCTACTTTTTATATACGGTTAATGCATGCCCTCGTCCACAGTTCATCCTTTTATGGCTTTTAGCAGCTAGTTGATACACAGCAGCTATATGGGAGATTTGTTGGACATGGATATTGATTTTGCCCTGACAGTGAACTACACTGGCAGCAGCTGCCAAAGTGGAAGTGTCAGCAGCCCCCTTATGTCACACTCTCTTTCCATATTTCCTTCTCTTAAACCCCCACGTGGACTGGTTCAAACGTTGCTTGGAGAACGACGAGTTAAATGGCTCGGTTTGCATCCTTCTCTGAATATGATCCTTTAAGTGTTTTTTAATGGTTGCACATTAGGATCTAGTGCCAGTGTGCTCCAAAACTCAGCATGATGTCTGCAAATATGCTGGTTGGATTTGCTGAAAAGATTGATGAAAGAGGAATCCAGGCTGATACAATATATAAAAAGTCTGGGGCCGGCGGCTTTCTCCACAAGCAGTCACTTTCACCCACGTGTAGTTGTGCAAACCAACCAGTAGGAGCATTGCTGACCTTTGGGATTTTCAATTTATATCTTCCCATATGGGATCAATGTGACTCCTCTGCTTGCCGTAAAAAGTAGCAAAGTCTATTTATTTTTTTAACCACCCCAAATGCAGCTTTTTTTAGACTGGTTGAATTATCAAGAAATAGTTCACACCAGAGAATGTGTACGTTGGCCATGCTTTTACTATGTCTGAACGGTACTTTAAAACAAATTCCTATCACTTTTATCACACCATTACGTATGTTGTGTTTGCATCTCATGGGCTGCTATAGTGGTGATCCGTGGCAAATATCTACTGGATTTGTTAATTCTTTTTTTTTTTACAAAGCACTGAAAATATAATGGAGGAAAAGGTACGTCCTCCAAAAATGATAGCCGTGCTCAGTTTAAGGAGCAGGTCCCCAAGCCCGATTAGGAAAACAGTAAATAATATAAAAAGGGAACTTACCCAGACCTGATGCGCCTATATAACACAGACGTAGTTGAAGACCTACCATAACGTTAGAAAGGCAGGACAAACAAGGCTATTAATAATAGAATAAGCATTAATAACAGAGCTTCTTGATCCAAGGAGAATTCTGATTTCACTTAGTAGTCAGGAAGGAATGTTTCCCCCTATGTGGCAAAATTAAAAATAGCTTCCTTAGGGGCCTTCCTTTTGGATCAAAAGCGGGAATGATAGGTAGAAAGGTTGAACTTGATGGACGTAAGTATTTTTTCAACCTAAATGACTATGTTACTATGTTACCACTAAGTCTCTGTTATACAGACGAAACGCGTCAGTTGAGTACCACAAATTTCATGTAGGCTGTCCGTGGCTTTTGAAATAAAAGCTAAGTTTTATACTTGATCCTATGTATGGGTAATTTCTCCTTTCCTTATTATTTTTACAAAGCATTAAAGTATTGGTCTTAATATTAACTTTAATGTATTTCCAATACTCCAGTGTTTTTCTGAGTGGTTCATTTTAGATTGCTGATTGTCAGGCTGGAGAGTTCCCCGGCATGCATGCAAGAGGCCAGTGTGACTTTACCTTTGTGACTGCGTTGACACATATTTTTACTACATGAAAAGAAATCAATTCGAAAGACGCAACCACAGTAAAAATAGGAATAAAAGAAAGTGGAGCACTGGTAAAGCAATCTATCTGTGCTTTGTGACCTGAGATTGTTCACTGAACTACACTGATTAAGTAAGTAAACCTGGGTAAAAAAAATAAAAATGTTGAATTAAGTGTAACATAGTTGCACCTATCTCTACCCAGCAGAAGGTTAATTGAGAGTCTAATCTTTTGTGCAAACAGGCACTGAGACAACTTCGGCACGTGCGTCTGTGTTTGTCGGTGTTTTTCGAAAAATACCCCCCAAAAAAAGATAGCTCGTCTATCTATCTTCAAAAATCAGGCATAAGTGACATCGAGTCTCTAGTCAAGTGCCACCGTGATATTGTCTTGTCAGGAAACGTGGCCGATATCTGTAAACGGCCTGTCATCCTAGATTCCGCCGGTCATTCTTAGACATTTCATTCCTACCCATCAATTACTTATGAGTCATGAATGTCAAAGGAAGAGAGACGATATTAGAAAGGTATTATACGCAGCGCACTTCAAATGTGATTACCTCTTCTCTCCATCAATCACGCTAAGGGAATTGTTGAAGCATATCTCATTCTTGTATTTTCTCAACCACAAATGGGGGAGGCAGAATTTCCATCAGCCTATGCTGAGATGTATCCAGGAATATTCGTACTCTTCTCAATTAATTAGGGGGGATTTACTTATGCTAATGAGACATAATGCTTTAGTATGCTGAAATTTTGAGCCTTAGTCTTAGTGCTCTTTAAAAGAACGTTACACTTTCAGACTAGTATTATTACGTATCATTTATTTACACTATTATTATTATCGTTAGAATGCTTTTATTTGGAGCCGACGCGTTCCGCACAATATAAGTCGGCGGGAAGTCGGAAAATCATTTATGAAACTGGAACAGACCTGTGCTATGGATAATTCCAGTTTAGAATCCATGCTGAGATAAAATCTGTTAGAATCTATACAATGTATTTCAAACAGATCTTGATTAAAATAATTTACAAATATGACGGGGTGCGGGGTGCGTAAGGGCAACATAATAATTTCAGACATATAGGAAAAAATGAAGAAGTAGACTGACTAAACTAGTCAGGTAATGAAGAGGATGTTTGAGAATCCTCAAAAATGTATCTACCTCTTGTATACATCTTATGGTTTCTATGGTGACCTAGTGCAATGCATTACTTGTAATGCTAGGAGCCCTTATCTGTGCTAAGCTCTGTGTGTTTCCAAGTTGACTATCCTTGTAACATTATGGAGTATTCATGCTTCAATCTATACTTCTGTTTATGAGTTACATTATATCATCCATCCTACCTCATGTACACAGAATTATAAACTCATGTCTCGATGCCAGAGATTTAGAGGACGCATTTTACTTATTTCAAAGAATGTTTAAAAAAGTTCTAAAAGCTCTAAACACATTTCATATTACATAGCTTGTATTATATAACCAGCACAAGAAATCTTGTCTATTCTCAAATTATTCTGCAAACTTTGAAAGTCCAAACATGGCACAAGAAAATCGAAAGTGAAGAATGTATGTGTGTGGGTTTATGATGAAGTGGTCTAATGCAACGCCTGTAGAATATGTTAAAACCTTTACCTTTGCATGTATTTTCTTTACTTTAAATAATGCAGTACTTTATATATTTAAATAAATTTATTTAAGAAACTGTATGTGGAAGAACCTCTTCTAAGGCTAACGGTGTAGCAAACATTAAGATGAGGTACTCTTTGAAATGTATACCATCATCTGCTAAAATGGTCTGACTGCAATACAGATTGAATAACAGACCTTTGGATAAGGTCGGACCCCACTGCATCTAGCCGTTATTATCCACATGTCTATTAAAGGGACTGTATCACCTAAACATATTTTTTACTGTGAGCATAAACAATGATTGAAAAAGATCTATACATCGCATTAGAAAAATGACAAACAAATGCTTAAATTAGGTGAAAAGTTTTTTTTTTTAAATGTCTGTGGAGTCTACTGTTTATGACATGACCTGTGGCATGGTATGCAAATGACACATTTCCCATTGAAAAGTAGTTCATTTGCATACCATGCCACAGGTGATGTCATAAGCAGTAGACTCCAAAGACACAGTTAAAACACATTTTTATCCGAATTTGGGCATTTGCTTGCAGTTTTTCTAACACAATGATTTTCAATCAATTGTATTCTCTACATGCACATTAAAAGCAATGTTCCGGTGATACAGTCTCTTTAACAACTTTAGAGGAAAAATGTATATTTAATGGTAAACTCAAATTTTGTTGTTGTTTGTAGAAGCAGCTCACAAGTCAAAGTGTAAAAGTTGAGCTCTATAAATGAAAATAAAGACTAAAGAGGGAGTAATTCATCTAAATAAGTTGACCCTGTTTGAATGACTTATTCACTTAATACATTTTACTTCTATCACGTTTCAATATCAATGACTTTCTCCAATGTTCCAGGTTCCTTGAAGGTAGCAAGGGTTAAACAAAACATGTCCCGGGACATTTAAGTGGGTTTACTAACTGCTGGGACTCACATGCGAGACACAGCAGTTCCTGGTTGTCGTGTACTGTCAAACGTCAGCACGCGCACAGCCAATCAGAGTGGGGGCTCGCCCCGCTCTGACAGCTGAATGCGAGAGTCTGCCGCAGCTAGCGCAGCGAGAGACCCTCATTTTTGCATGGAATCAGCAGGGGAGACCTAAGCAAGATCCCATGCAAAAACGAGGGTCTCTCTCTGCGCTAGCAGAGAGCGACAGTCGCCGACCAGACGCCTGCCTGCTTCACATGGAAACATGGCAGCTATCGGTCAGAGGATAAACTGGCGTGTACTATCAAAAGTACAGGCCAGTTCATCCTCATACTAGGGGCAACTAACTTTTAACTTGTGCTTCTATATTAGAAGCACAAGTGAAAAAAAAAAAAACGTTTAGGGTCCCTTTAAATGGAATCATTTTCTGTTAAATCCCTTGTAGACTATAAACTTAAAAAAAAATCCTTTCTTTATTTTGGAAAATAATTTGAAAGCCTTATATTGTAATCGTGACGATTATCATAAAGAAATAAACTAAGCACGGTATTATATTGTATTCAAGGAATATTGGAAATTGTTTCATCTAACGGCTTTAATAGTTCCAGGGTGACAACTGCAATCCATTCTACTGTCATTATTCCTTCTGAAAAAGGAAGAGAACAAAAAAGGACCATTTGTATCCCTGAAATCTGCCTGTCTAGAACTTTTTCATCCCGTCTGCCTTGATATGATTATGCTGATTAAATGGAGCCACAGAGGAAAAGTATCACGTGATGTCTGATTGCATGCTTTACATTTTATTCCATAATTAAAATCTCATTTTTGCATGCACCCTGGGTTTTTTCGTTTTTTTGAGTTTAATGAGAAATCTTGTAAACTTATGCCAGAATATTTTGTTGTTGTTGTTTGTTTGTTTGTTTGTTGTTGTTAAATAACACATTTGGGAATTAACCCAGATTGTATTATCAACATAATATATCATTAAAATAATGACAGTAAATGATAGCGTGCTCAGCTAAAAACACATTGGAGTGGAAAAATAATTAGCATTTCCATCCGACAGTTCTCCTTTTCCTTTTCAATCAGTACATGAAGCCCTAGCATGTACCGGCATAACCCACATTAACATACACAAGGGATCCAGAGCATGTATGTAAAATAAAAATGTACTTAAAGTGACGCATTACCTTTTTTTTTTGTTCACGTTTTTCACTTATCGTATACAGTCTACTAATACGATGTTGTGCGTAAACATGCAAGGCCGGCTCAGTCCGTATATATTATAAATAACGACGGGTGTTCTCACTTTAATAGGAGGGATCCAGACTCCCCATGCCAACCAGCAAAGAGAAAAAAAACAAAGATAGGTTTAATAACACTTACTTTCATTAATGGTTCTTAGTCCAAACATAAACTAATGCAAGACACAATCAGAGTAATAATACACAGAAAAAAATTATAGCACAATAAGAGTCTACAGCAGAAATGTCTTAATACACAGGATGCACCTCCGAGCCTGTAGTGGTGACGCAAGAAGAAATGCGAGCGGCTATAATGGGGATGGCTGCACCGTAACAATGTCCTTACTTGTGATTGTCCTTTAAGTTAAGGTTCTTAAAGTGGGGTCTACTTGTACTTTGGAGACCATTATACACAGGGGGTGTCATGGGTTGTGACATAGTAGGGTTGGAGTGAACCAAGAGGAAATTGAGTTTAGACTTTAAATTGGAGAAACAAACTTACATTTGGTTTCTTGTTATTTAATTAAAATGTCCGTCTTGGTAGAGCCGAATTGATATACCTAACAACTGTATGTGTACAGCTCCTCTGTGATATGGATCTAAGTTGTGGATTTTAAGGTGAGACATTGCGTGCCGTATTGACTGGAATATATTTGCGCAAACACCCAATAATTGGGCCAGCTTAACTCCAAGAGAGACATGGGGAAACGTCCAGTAAAAATAAATATGTTTTTTTATTATGTCCTTAGAGAAAGCGACGACAAAACAAAGGCTGGTATTTTATGCCAAAGGCTGCGAAACGCGTTGTTTGGTTCACATTTATGGTCTATTACCTGTTGGTATTAATATACTTCATCTAAGGACATAATAAAAACACTTTCATGTTTACTAGACGGAGCCCAGTGTCTCTTTTGGAGTTAAGTACAATTGTTGGATATTTGCTGCAAATCAGGTTCATGAGATGGTTCCTGTTTGGTTTTACAGTAACCAGACCATGGGGGAAAGGGTATTTTCCATAAATTAAAATGTCCGTCTTGAATGGCCCTGCAGGATGGAGGACACCCCTTGTCTAGTTTCCCAGTTTGACCAAAAAGGGTTGAGACTACAGGTAAAAAAAAAAGGTTTCAGTTATAATTCAGGTGACCAGGCAGGTTCAAGAAGAATTACCAGGTATAAGTGTATGTCAAAATAGTTTAGTTTTAAAAAAATTCCGAAAAATGTTTTAATTCCACAGGTTTTTTAGATGGCATCTGTGGTAGTGATCAGCAAGTTCGAGGTGTAGGAGTTTGTTCATTGAAGCTGGAACATGCACCTTATTCCCATAATTCTAATATTGCCTTTCTGTCTTCCACTTGAGTATCAAGATGCAGTTGGCTGACGAGTCTGAGAGTAAGAGTGTGAGTTCAGTATCTGTTGTTTTGTTACATATGTACTTTAGTTACTACTTTAGTATCATTGTGACTTTTTATTATATTTTCTCTTTTATGTGAGTGGGCCCTTCACCATGTATACATAAATGATACCCCCATTCTTATGGCAATATAATATTTATTTAAAGTATGGTAAAGTCACTCTTCTTTTTATTTTAAGTTAGTATACCTAATATCCAGATTTCAGGTTTGGATTTAGGACATTCTGGCTAATGCTTGATACTCTGGTGGAGCAGCTAATTAAAATACATGTGGCAGAAAATAATGTTCAAAATAGTCAATGGGGATTTTCTTGGTAAAACTCCAAAAATTTCACAGAATATCGCATTGGCATATTGTAAAATTGATATGAAGAAATGTTTGCTGTGAAGTTAGAAATAACTTGGGAAACCAAGAGACTACTAAGTAAGAGGTGCAGGCCAGGGGTCTTCAACTTCAACTTGGGTATGGGATGTTAGGTACATTGTAGACATCAGGTACCTGATTTTGGACAAAGAAGAATTTTATTCCTAAGGTAGCATAGTGCTTCAAAGGACCTGGGCATCTTAAGTGTAGAAGTACAGACCCTCTCACCTTTTCACCACTAACATTTAACTGCACACCCATGAGTCCATGTGGGTTAGTTGAGTAGCAATGAGGGTTACTGCTAGAGCAGGTGTTGGATACTCTTAGCTTAAAGTTTTACTCTCTTTAGTCCTCAGAGTGACTTGAATGGCCCTGCAGGATGGAGGACACCCCTTGTCTAGTTTCCCAGTTTTGGACAAAAAAGGGGTGAGGCTACAGGTAAAAAAAGAAAAAGAAAAGGGGGGGGGGGGGCATTTCATTTATGTGACCAGGCAGGTTCAAGAAGAATTACCCATAAGTGTATGTCAAAATATTTTAGTTTTAAAATTTTCCCCAAAAAATATTTTAATTCTTTTTAGTTTTTTAGATGGCATCTGTGTTAGTG
This sequence comes from Pelodytes ibericus, assembly GCA_036172795.1. Lineage (NCBI taxonomy): Eukaryota > Metazoa > Chordata > Amphibia > Anura > Pelodytidae > Pelodytes > Pelodytes ibericus. The sequence continues at coordinate 73,535,407 of CM069865.1, read as the reverse complement.
ATCAGTAAGTTCGGTGTGTGGGAGTAAATATAATATGTAACCATGGCTTTTGATCACTCCAATTTTCTCAACGCATTAGCCAGAGGAGATGAGTGGAATGTAATTTCTGAAATATATTCCTTTGAAGAGAACTGCATGTTTATGTGAAATTGAAAACCTCTCGAGTGTTTACATTATTCCAAGAATGCACTTAGTAATCATACATATGTTTGTAGTCAGCTTCATCTAGTATTGTGTAGTATGCTCTCAGTCTTACCCCTTGTTATATGTTATAAATGCATTGTATGGGATTTTACTTTTCACTATAACTAGAGCTTTTGGTAAGTGCCGACCTAAAGAACAAGGGAAGTCGCAATATGGGTAAAAATAACTGGTGAATTCACTATTTGCTCCGATGTTTGATGGGGTGGAGGCCAAACTAAGGGACCTCAATGACACTTGTTTAAGAGTGAAACTCTATGGAGGTGATTCCCCTATCAGGTTGAGATATTGGGTAAATGTTCTTCAGCTTTGGCACGTGGTGCAAAGGAACTATGTTGCGTCTAGCACACAACCGAGGGTAGGCACCAGCATTATTCCCATTGTTCATGATAGACAATTTCTGAACTTTGTGGCAGACAATTCCATGATATTCTACATTCCAGAGCAAGACTCTACTTAATTGGATGATATATTCATCCAGTCCCAGAATGCGCACCAAAAAAAACACAGAATATCCGGAAAGATTACAGCTACAACGACAAAAGGATTGGATGTCTTCTCGGACATGCAGGTGGACATATGGGGAAAGAGAACAAAAAGTACAAAATATAGTGTAATACTGTTCTATGGACCTTCTACAGACCTACGCAAACTTTGCCTATCCCTTCGGACAACGTGACCTAAACATAGCTCAGACAGGTGTTGTGAACACCCAATGTTAGATTTAGCATTGTCAAATTCAGAGTCAACTCAGAGTTTAGTGAAGAAGCCTTCTAATTTGTATTGTTCAGCATTACTCCGCATCTCTATGATTCTGAAAAAATAGTAGCAGTTAACCAAAATCCGGGCCCATCCAAAGGGCAACGAGAGTTTATAATCTAGAAAGAATGTTTACGTATATTTTTTATTATAGTTTTTGTTTCAGCGATAGCAACATAGCAGTGAAATTTATTTCTGTAGCAGGCGTAGCAATCAAGCAATCCGGCTGGATTATTGTCAAGTTCAAGATGTCTGAAGATGCAAATCGTCTATCTGGTTCGTATCCAGCAGCATGTGGAAAAGCCTTAATTCTCTATAATGAGCTGCAAATCTTAATTGAGCAAATATTGAGACTGAAGATAAGCTTTTGCGAAGCGTACAGCCAAAACAGTAAAAAAAAAAAAAAAAAAAAAGAACTCATCATATGTAGTAAAATGGTGTTAAAGGTTAAAACCATAGTAACAATAATGTATAACACACACACAAAAAAAACATATATTAAAATAAAATACAGATAATGAACAAGGAAAAGTAGATGAGTTACAGAGAGGGAAAGGAGATGAAATGAGATGCACATAGAGAATTTTTAAGTAAAGGACTCTATATTCATGCTAAAGTACCAAAAAACGTTCCAGATGTCTGTGAAATAAACCGATTTGACCACCTAACGATATTTAAATGGTATAATCCCTCAGGTATAATTACAGATTAGTGACCCAATGAATTCTAGGAGCTAATATAGATGTATTCGAGATCCTCCTACTTTACAAATTCCAGCTATGAATCTTTTACAGTGTTTCAGTAAATTCCTATGTTACTGAACAGACAGAAACACTGTTTATTCTGTGAACGTAGAGAATTAAAAATACATTGTGTTAACAGAACTTCAAGCAAATGCATAAATTAGGTGAAAAAAAAGGTTGTTTTTTTTAGAGGTGTCTGTGGTGTCTCCTATTAATGACATCACCTTCCGGCAAATGTACAAATTGGTGATGTGTATTTTGCATATCAAGTCACCCAGTGAACAAATACCTGTGTCCACACTCTTGTGTGATGTATGTGTACATTGCAAGTGAACATTTGAGACACTTTATTTTTTTTTCTCTTCTACTTTCCAGCCAAAAACCTGCAAACCTGATATTTGGGAATAAAGTAAACCTATTTGGAAGGCACATATCCTGATTTTAATAAATGCATTCAGTTTTTAGAATGATTGAACTTGAATATGATTTGAAATGCCTTTAACTTTCTGACTTCGACCTTTAATGTGGATATCAATGTGTCCAAGAGCAGGTAATAGCAAAGATGTCCTTCTGTAAATCGCTGCTTATAAAAGCTCAGTTTATTGACCCAAAAAGAAAGAAAACATTGAGTTCATCCAGACGTTATGGCAACAGGTTGCCACCTGGGAACTTCCCAAAAAGATGGGGCTCTCACATGGACACACCATCTTTGGCATCACACGTTCACACACCCAATAAAGCTAAACTACGAAGAATTCTTGGAGAAGTCACCCTTAAGACCATGCTCCACCATTGGACACAAATGACTCCTACTCCTTTCACACACTACCTCTCAAAATTATCTCTTCTTTTTCACGTCTTGGTTGACGGCACAATGTACAAAAGAACCCGCTTTGATATCCTTTTTCAACACCTGGCTCCCCTACATTATCACACTCCCCATATAGACATATAGTTACGGGTTAACACGCATGTTTCAAGATACAATCTGGTATATGACGGAATTCGTGAGACAAGATCCGATTTTCCTATCTCAATATATTCTCCATGGAAGTTTCATTCTTAGCCTATTTTATGTTTCTTGAAAGATAATATTTAAGACACTCCAACATACACCAACCCCTAAACTGGTTACATGTACCGGATTCCACTCGTCGGAGGCACACACATGTTTTTAGGATAGACTATCTACAGGTAACGACAGCAGGGTAACGAAGATTAGGTTGATGTTTATTATTATGTTTATATATATATATATATATATATAACTATATATAGCCAGACTATCCTTTCTTGGTTTACAGGACTGGCAGAACATGCATGAAATTCCCTGTTATTTAAAAAAACACTGAATTGTAACATGTCATTCTAATTCTTAATGTAAAAAAGAATTATTGTAATTTTCTATGCAAATTATGCTTTTCAGACAAACCATTTTTTTTTTTTAATGACATTTAAAAAAAAATACAATTATAAAAATACATTATCTGAATTCAGGTGCCCTTGAATAATTCATCAAATCAGCAATATGAATGATGAATTAGTTCCAGAATATCTGAACAGCAAGCATGGCAATATTAAAAATAATATTAATAAAACAAACAAGAATATTAAAAAAGCAAGGCAGGAAATATACTATGGAATTATTATTTTACGGTATTCACTAATATTTATTTTGTAACATATACTTTTTTTTTAATGCGTGCATGCAATTTTATAAATTTATAGCTTTCCAGAATATGGTAGTTGCGTTCTGTCTGAGCATACAGAAATATAACCCCAAACTCAGTTTTAGTCAGGCAGAATGTTATTTCACCCACTGCCTTTAGAGCAGGGTCTCACACCCACACATTCAGCTGTTAGGTTTCAGCAGGATATCACCTGATACGTCTTTTCATACAAATTTCAGAATCTTAATTGACCTGGGGTTCCGTATTAAAGCCTCTTTGCTTTGGGTGGCCATTTAATTTCAAAGTTCAATTTGTAAATGCATGTTGTTTTTGATCATCATATAATGAAATATTCATTGTTTAAATAATTAAAAGCATAGATAGTGATGGAAACCTTGCTTTAAGCAGTTCAACTGACAGTTGGCTGGTACGCTGGCAGTAACCTGTGTTCTTGGTAATAGTACACTTTATTCTTTATTGTAGCTAAGTGTAGTAAGCGAAGTGTCAGAAGACAACTTTGAAGCATAGAGCTATACCTTACCTTTCATCTATGAAAAACCCTGCCCTATGATTGATAAACAGTCAGAAAGATCAATACATGAAGTGTGCCGCTTGCTTTGCAATATATTAATGGGAATCGAACTGACATTATATAAAACCCCATTAGCACGGAGATCCATCAATCTGATGTCAGTTAGCATATTGCATGTGTTTAGCAATTTGGAACATAACCCTGGGATCTATTTAATACTAGTTAGTCACTACTGGTTCAAATTACACTGACTCTCCATCCGTCACCCAAGAATATGTTATGTTGAATATTTTCAAAGAAGTACAGGTGGCTGTCTAAGAGTAGGGGGTAAAGTCTTGTCATTCGCCAACATTCTCCAGTTACGCGGTACAATTCTCTTGGCATTTTTAGAAGCTGAATTACACTGGAGAGAATGGTAGTCGCTCAGTTTAACACAACTTCTAAACCAATCAAGAGAATTTTACTGAGTAACTGGAGAATTTTGGGAAATGATAGATAAACTGCATGATAGACTGGTCCGCTCTGATCCACAGCATTGCTACAATGATTCTTTTATGAATAGTGAATTCCAAAGGCCTAGATGCTTCAACACAAGTCACTTGATGGTAGAAGAATATAGAAGTCCCACTGCTTTCCAAGCACTTGGAACACACTTCAGCATGGAGATGTTGATTCCACAACAATCGCAAATGACACAACACTTTTTAAAAACAGCTGCAGAGGACACAGCATTCCTCTGGTGCATTCCCTCTTACTAGCATCACTAGTATTTTGTTGATATGTCCCTCCAAACTCTACCTCTGTCACACTTTCCTACACTTTAGAACTGACACTTGATCACCCAAGCTCCACCTTCACTGGCATCCCATATTGCAGAAGTTGGGAGTTATGGTTACTGTGAAATTATTATTACTGTAAAACTACAGGAGAACTGCAATTTTTTTAAAAGGAAAAATAAGTGCATTTTTTAAAAATACTAGAAACATGTGCAATGCACAGAAAATAAGCTAGCTGGCACTTGCCCCTTTAACTCCTATATGACATTTGAAAGACTAGGTCCATCCTAGCAGAAAGTTGGTGACATAGGATGAACTTAGTCCGTCCTCCAGTGGAATGGGCGGTGTTAATGATCAGTGTTTGCTAACCCCTTCTCATGGGGCGTTGCTGTAATGCCTCGATGTTGAGACATTAAGCAACACCAACATTTCTGGAAACACCTGTGATCAGCAACATTGCAATACAAAAAAAAGGCTAAATTAGCGTAAGATCTGGGTTAAGATTTGCAAAAGGGTCAGGGCCAGAGTTACAGTAGGATTAGAGTTAGTGCAAGGGTTAAGGTTTGATTTAGGGTTATGGTCCGGATTGGGGTCAAAGGGTCATTGTAAAAGAAAATGTTAGGAAACAAAAAAAAAAACACTACTTTTGGTTATTGCCCTACAACTTGAAAAAAACAACAGAAAGACCTGCTAATATTGGTATTTCTAAACTCAGGGAAAATATTAGAATCTATTTGGATGGACTGATGAAAAGAATGGTTTCGAGAGAAAGCCCTTCCTATGCCAATAAACGCAATATATAATGTGCATGGGTATCACAGCTAAACACAAATATTGTTAGTACAAGTTAGTACAGCCCAAGTGAAAGACACGGCCAACACGTCATGTCACTAAGAGGTTAAGTGGATTGTTTACTTCCTAATGGAAGGAAAAGTTTTTGAGAGTTTTCAAAGTTTCAAAAACCAGAGGAGATGCTAAACACATTATTTGCAATCACATTATTTCATTACTTTCCTTTTTCTATTGCTCGGTCTTCCTGGTTCTCAGGCTCTCAGAACTACACACATTTAAAGGTCACACACAAGTATTCATACTTCAAAGGTCAGAAAAATTGTAAGGCAAATCATTTTATTGCCTCTCCATAATGATAGCCCCCCCCCCCCCCCACACACACACACACCCACCGCCTCTGATTTAAATGCTATACATACTAACATGGTTCACAATTCACTTCCAACCAATATAAATAGAGCGCTATTTGTAATGAAAAGTACATCACAGTAATAAAATAGGCACATTTACATAATAAATAAAGTTTTTCTATGTGGCATACCATATTTATTATGTATAGGAGACTCTGAAGCTTAATATTGTAATAGGACTGGATAATAATGTTAATTTTATACCTACTTTTTCATTTTTTTTAAAAAGCGTTGATGAATAAATGCTTAATGGACATAAGCAGCAGTAGTGACCGTTCGAGGTTTCAGTTGCTCTCATAGAGGAATAGAATGTGGAAAAGTTAAAAGGGTAGTTATCTGAGATACAACCATGGATTCATTTGTTACAGTGTTCAATAAACAGACATGACATTCCCCTTGGTCCAGTTTAGGGAGAACACCCAACAGGGTCCTTCAACTGTGTATTCAAACAAGTGCTAAATGCCCAAATATTGTTATTCTCAACAAATAAATCTTCTTAGCTAACCTTCTACAATCCTTACCTATCCTCTAGAATCATTTCTACCTTCTAATCATGCCTGCCTTCTACAATCTTTACCATACCTACCCTCTAGAATCCTTACAATACCAGCCTTCTGGAATATTTACATTATCTTCTAGAATCCTTAGCATACTTTCCTTTTACTTGTAGGAGCCTTACCATAGCCATATTCTAGATTCCTTACCTTACCTTCTAGAAGAATTCACACATTTGCCTTGTAAAATTGTTATCCTACTTACCATCTACAATCCTTACCATACCTACCTTCTGGAATCCTTGCCTTGATAATCTTCTGAATTCTTACCAAACGTATGTTCTAGAATCTTTAACAAACATAATCCACAGAATATTCTATTTTGAATATACCAAACTTCTAGAAATCTTACCATGCTTCATTTTTGAATCCTTACCATTCTACCTTCTAGAATTCTTATTATACCCTCTTCTCGAATCCCTACCATACCAACTTTCTAGATCCTTGCTCCAGCTACCTACGAGAATTCCTCAAACACTTCCAAGGAAAGTCAAGACTTGGCTCAACAAAACACAGGATAAAAATGCTTCCCCTCGTCCGTGGTGCGAAGAACAGAAAGAACATTCCTATATTGTGATTGTTTTCTTTAAACATACCCTGGTTCTAATGAGTGTTTAGTAATTTACTCCATAATTTATTCTCAGCATTTTAAGTTGATAATATTTTTTTATCGTATATTTACGGATGTGACAAATTTAAGGGTAAAATCTGGAATAAATTGGCTTGAAATATGATTCACAATTGATCAGTTTTCCTCGTGACAGATTACATGGAAAGAAAATGATGATTTATGATTGAGCAGAGATCAGGAGTCCCTAAATTAATAACATGTTAGTCCCACCATAGTCTACGGTTAACCCCTCGCCTGTAAGTATAATTAGCTCATAAGTTCTATATTAAAGTGCTGCCTCAAACGTGGAGCAGAATGTTAAATTATGAGCAGACTTAATAACGAGGAGGATTTTTTAGTAACCCTGCCTGTCCCCTACTCATGTTACTCATGCTGCAGAATCTACGTGACATATCACTTTCAAATATGTGGCATTTTCTCCTTGGATGATACCAGTCCTATTATCTTTGTATCTGTTGGGGGAAAAAAAAAAAAAAACGAATTTTCTTCCCATGTTGACCCTTATTACCGAAGTGCGGATGAAAACCTAAGGAATTGCTCTGTAGATTGGCGCACCATGTAATGAAGGTACGAAACTGACAGCTAGTTTAATACATTTTCTGCTGCAATTATTTGTAATAGGATTACTGGTGATGCCATGCTTTGATAAGCTAATATACACCTGTGCACATCAACACACATACACACACTCTGGTACTAACAATTCCACCCTTTAACAAATATGTAGATAGCTTAGTAGTATTATTATCATCATAATTACTACACATTGAAGTGACCTATTAATGAATGTAGAGTGTTTCCACTTTCATTGGGCTTGACCTGAATATATCATATTCTCCTTTTAAATTAGGTAGGTGAATGTCATAAAACATTAAGATTATGCCTCTTACCCAATCCTTTCCAGGCTGCTAAGATTTGTGTTAGAGTACACAAGCTTAGCATTCACTGTTCTAGCTACTGTGTGTGTGTGTGTGTATCGATATACACAGATCAGCCATAACATTATGACCACTTGCCTAATATTGTGTAGGTCTCCTTTTGATGGTAATAAAGCCCTGACCTGTCGAGGCATGGACACCACTAGACCTCTGAAGGTGTGCTGTGGTATCTGGCGCCAAGACGTTAGCAGCAGATCCTTTAAGTCTTGTAAGTTGCGAGGTGGGTCCTCCATAGTTCAGACTTTTTTGTCCAGCACATCCAACAGATGCTCGATTGGATGGAGATCTGGGGAATTTGGAGGCCAAGTCAACACCTTGAACTCGTTGTTTTGTTCCTCAAGCCATTCCTGAACCATTTTTGCTTTGTAGCAGGGCGCATTATACTGCTAGGGGAGGGGAATCAACACCGGGGAATGTAATAGAGCTGACATGTCCAATCCAAATCCCTACCCACAGTGTCCTGGGAAACACTGGGATGTACTCTAGTTGGACCCAGGAGCAGAGGCTTGCTCAAGCCCTCATTTTTAAATGAAAAAAAAAAAAACTCCTGTCCAAAACTGCCATTTCCCTGGCTCTTAAAAATAATTTGTCTTTCTCCTGATAAAGTCTGGTTTAGTGTTTCCCCAAAACACTACTTTCAATGAAATTTACACTGATATAGCCAGACTTAGTTTGCCAAGTGCTATGATATAAGCAATGTCGTTTGGTGCATAAAGACAGTGAAGATCAATAGAGCCTTAAAATATATATGCATATATATGTGAAACATATTCTGTTAGATATATTCTGAGCACTTATCACAACCATCTCTTATTTCCTGTGTTTTGCTCCAGTTTACATATCATATCACAGTCTTAAAAGAAAGAAAAAATAAAGAGAGATACAGCAAACTAGAAACAGAATGGGAGGTGCATCCTGGGCAATGTGACGTTCTTTAATAATGTGCCGTATAGATGGTATGCCGTGCCAAATGCCTCTTTAATTGTTGGTGCTGTAATGATACAGGTTATTGTAATGTTCTAAACACAAACGACAAGAAACTAGGTACATACAGGTAGAAGAGCCATTAGTGAACCTCATTTGCCTTCCGTTATTTCGTTAGAGCAGATGTTCAGCGTCGACCGTTGGATAATCACATCGAAATCCCGCTTGATATTGTGGACCTCATTCACCACTCTATAGAAGGGGTTAGGGGTATATGTTTTTAAATATTTTGGGATTTGATACCCTGGTGACACTGGTGGTTTTCTGACTTCATTTCTCTGTTGTAACAAGTAGCACACCAGTTTAAGGCGATGTGTCTACAATCAGGCCTTGTCAACTATTTCCCGTTGTGCTCTTAATCAGCACCACCAACGCGCCAAAGCTCTTTCCATGCTTGCACTAGGACACATCGGTGTCCATTCACAAAATGGTAAGCTGCAGATGAGTTTAAATATCTCAACTATGCATTGTGCAGGGATATACTTGGTGTGTTCCTCCTGCAAGACTAACAGAGTTAACCCCATCCAAATAAACTGGTAAAAAAAAGTGAGAGGCTTTAGTTAACAATCATTGGCAATCGAGATTGTCTGGCAGGGGAAGCTCACTAAGTTGGACCCTGCCCAATCTGTAGTTCATGAAATGTTCATCTCACCTCAACTTACCTCCAACTCTTTTACTGACTAGTCCACAGTTGAGTCCATATTAGACATATCCAACCACCTGAAAGGAGTATAAATATCTGTGCCCAGTTTTTCCAGCATCCATCCTTTTACTGGTACTCCATTCCAGCTTAATCCTTCCTTTTATATCCATTTATAAATGTAATGCTTGTAAAGCTAGCACCCTTTTCTTCAATAATTACAATAGCCTCATGGGACTTTCTTCAGTTACCTGTTACTCTTTTTATGAGACATGTATCCTTCCATTAGGGTGGTACATTGGCATTAAGGTTTTATTTGACTGTTATTTCTAACACTACACATCTCCACCATGTAGCCAGGCTAGTTCAAACAGAGTTCTGTAGAAAGCTACTATGGGTGCAATGTTTCCAGGTTGCTGATAATTTCCAGCAAGTTGTGCCCTGAAGAAATGGCCTTTCCATTATCACTGTAATTTACACCATACGACAACCGTTGTGTCTCATTTGCCGCTGAGTTTTTGGGAGTGCTTCTCACCGTACCTTGACAAGATTGAATCCATTGTGCCTCCCACAATAGGACGTATTGGAAAGAATGCAAAAAAAGATTAACACAATGTACACTTCTAGGAATGTGAACATTAATTATTCATCACTCGGATTTACTTAACCTTCAGACTAGTGAAAGACGGTCAATAAGCAAGTTTTGAATGTAACTAATTCTACGGAACTATTGTATGATGCTTTGCTTTCAAACCAAGGAATATGGGTTTAATGAGATATAAGGAACTTTTGTTCTAAGAGTAACAAACCTGATCATTGCATTCGTAATGTTGTTTTTGGCGAGACTTCAATTTAAGATCCTGAATTCGAAAGTAAGTAGAGTCTTGGTGATAACTTTATTGGCTAACTGATTGGAATTAGAGACCAAGCTGTCAGGGCCCCTTACTGAAACAAATTCTGCTCCCCCCCTCCATGTCTCCCTCTCGCCTCCCTACCCTACAAAACCTGATTTAATTACACCCCAAAACATGCCCCATCACCTGTATTGCACATCCAGGATTTGCTTCTGCCACATTACCCGCAATGCACATCCAAGGCTTAATATGCCACAGTCAGTGCTAGTTTATCCATTATTATGCCTCTGATAATTTTCCCATTATTATGCCTCTGATAATTTTCCCATTATTATGCCTCTGATAATTTGTCCATTCATATGCCACTGATAATTTACCAATTAATATGCCAATGGCAATTTGTCTTTTAATAGCCACTGACAATTTGTCCGTTAATATGCCACTGATAATTTGTCCATTAATATGCCACTGATAATTTGACCATTAATATGCCATGGATAATTTGCTCATTAATATGACACTGTTAACTTGTCCGTTAATATGTCACTGGTAATTTGCTCATTAATATCCCAGGGATAATTTGACCATTAATATCCACTGATCATTTGTCCATTAATATGCCACTGATAATTTGACCATTAATATGCCACAGCCAATTTACCCAATAATAAAGCGGTCTTTAAAGTGACAGTAAATCACTCCCTCTTCCTTTTGGACAAGGCAGGGCTGATCTGGCTGCAGATGCGTGCGACACCATATGAGGGAGGTCTGTTGCTTTCAACTGTCTCTCTCTGCTCTGAGGACTTCATTTTTACATGACATCCCTAGAGAGGACCCATTTGTGGCCTCCTCTATTAATTTAATCTAAAAATGAGGATCTCCCGCTGCATTAGCAATTTCACATTGAAGCATGGTGTCTGCCGGTCAGGGGGTTAAAATAGCTCTTAAGGTCTCTTAAAAAGCACATCCCCATGTTACCTCCTTACTAGGATCCCTGTCTAATTTCAGTACTGGCCAGACCATCCAAATTAAACCTGGCCATGCTACGTGGCCCCTACACATTAAAAAAAAAGGTTGAAGAATACTGCACTAGAGCTTCTGTGATGGAGCTAAATCCATTAGTGAATGAGGCGCCAACTCAAGGCAACTGGAAATAGAGGCCAATATGTTTTGCTGTATACTTTACTCCAAGGTAAACAAGATATGCCTCATACTGTACTGGCATACATAAATAACAAGAGCGATACATTATTCAATGGCTTTTTATGTCTCCTTTTCTAGGCCGGACTATTCATGATATATGAAGTATTTGAGTTTAGAGAGCCTTTCATGACAGTCTGTCCTAGTATTGTGTTTATTTTATGACCCGAGTCGGTTACAAATGTTCGCCTGCCTAACCAAAGCTTCCCTGCATTGCCACACTGTCTGTCAAACATAAATAATTGTGAGCATCTTGATCCTCTTTACACATCCAGATAGTTTGCCCACCGAAGCAGAGAATGCCAATTTAAAACCTGTTTAGTATAGCGACGTAGTGGCATGCCTGTTCATATCTTTGAATACGGAAGAAGAAGAAAAAAAATGACAATTTGGGTCACAATAAATCACAGTTGAAACTCGTGATAATTCTCTTGTCTCAGTACGAATCATTGCCATATTTTAGAGTCATTAGAATTGGTGGATTCGAAAAAAAAAATGTGGGAATCTGGATCATCAGCCAGTCCTTGAGAGATAAAAGAACAAGCATTGGAAATAAAAGTTACACAAATATTGCTGATACTATGAATGTAAGGATCACAAAATGCTGAAAAATGACCTACACATTGTGTTAGCAAACTCGCAAGCAAATTATATCACCCTGTGGCTTGATATGCAAATTACACATATCCCATTGAATATTAGTTAATTTGCATATCAGGCCACAGGTGATGTCATAGACAGGAGACTCCACAGACACATTTAAAACACATTTTCTCTTATTTTGTGCATTTGAGCAATTCAGCTAACACAAAGTATGTATAGGTTGTCACCATTTTGTATGCTTACAAATCACAGTATAAGACGTGTCTAGGTTCATCGAGTCCCTTTAAGAGATACCAAGATGTCTTCCATTTTAACAGCTATAACTTAACTACATCCAAATATTTCAGAGTCTTCCGGTTCATTGGCATGTGAGTGTGCCCATAAATGAATGTGCGTTTCTGCTGTAATACCACTTATGAGCACTAGGTGGGATATCTCAATGCGTTAGGATAGTGCCAGGGAATCCAGAATCTCTGTGCTTCAACTGACATGTCCCCATGAGAATACTCATATATTGCCATCTCCACAATGGTGCAGAATATATTTTCGGACAGAATATACAAATGGTGACAAAATGTTTGTAATGGTTCGAAATTTAACAAGGAAGATTTTAGAAAGGCAAGAATCTGAAAAGTTCTCATAGGGAAAGCTATTTATTTATTTAAAAAGCACCATCAGTGCATTATGGGAAGAATGGGCGAATTGGGATGCCAGTGGGTGGAGCTTGAAAGAATTAGAGTTCGTGCTACCATACATGCAGAGCATTCTACTCCGGTAGGGTGGGAGCTTCCGAGAAAAGCTCTTAAACACAAGGCACATGGAAAAAAATATTTGTGTTCGTCTGCTCCCCATTTGAAAATAAACAAGTTATTTGCGTACTGTGCAGCAAATGATTTGTTAAACAAATCACGAATAAACACATTTTTATTTAGCGTGCATTTTTCCGGTGGCGTTAATAAATCGCGATTATATTTGCGCGCGCGCTAAAGAGCTTTGCGAATATTTCGTGGAAAATAATTCTTATTTGATTGTGAAAATGACACCAGCTTTTAGCAAGTGCTATCCAAAGAGGTAGAAAAAATATTCGCAAAATCTCTGTCTGTTTTTATTCTCAATTATGCCCGTTTTTATTCGCAATTTTCTCGTATGTACTATCTGAGTGTTAAATGTTTGGGACATTGAAACAGAAGCAAAGCGCAAAAAATAGTTTTGCACATAAAATATATTTGCGTTTTTTTAGTACATGCCCCTCTTAGTAGGCAGTCTGTGTTCGACCTACACAATAAATGATAACTGCAGACATCAAGTATAAACAATTAAAATAAATGTACTTTAAAAGAAATAAAAAGCACAAAAGAAGTACTTGCTTTGGGCAAATCAATGGGCACACATTACTCCCTCGGCTGAGCAAAGATTCTAAACAAAATGTCAGCCACCTGATAGAGAAATACCTAGCAAAGAGGGCGCCACTTAATTCATCCTTTTAATTAAAAACAAGTTATTTTTTTATGCCGGCAGTTGTCCTTTAATACAAGTGCTTATCAGAAAATTCTACTGCTTTCAACCTGCTTTAAAAAAAACTTTATTGGGACAAAACAGAATAAAAGACAAAATCTGCTATAAAACTGTCAACAGTATCACTTATCCAAAGCACATTCCTTTTGTCCATCTCTCAGGTTTGATTGTGCATAATTAATATGCTTAATATCAGTTCTCACAACTATCCTGTAACCATGAAGACGGCAGCAGTATGTTAGGTAGATTAAATGTCAAGGTTTTTCTAGAGCCAAGCTGTCAGTTCATTGTTTATAGGCCCCAGCGAGTGATGTGGGGTTTTTTTTTTGTTTTTTTTCGGTTCTGTCTTTCTTACTTGTCTCCTATGGAGATTATGACAGCTGCGAAACCCCGGCTGTTCATTTCATCGCAAATATGACAAAATGTAAACAGATTCAGTAAAAAAAAAAAAATTCTACTTCACTCTATTGAAAACGTCTATCGGTTTAGCCAAATTTGCATAAAAAGCTTTTGCCTCGTTGGAAATATTGACTGCTGAAAAATGGACTCCGAGAGCCGTATTGATGAGGGTTTTTTTTTTCTCCAACATGTCCTCTCCGATTTTAAGAGTGTGATTAAAATGTCTTTGCTGTTTTCAAAAGATAGCCACTAACTTTGAAAGCAATATGTATTTTCTTTCCTTTTTATGCAGAATTATTTGGAAGATTGTTTTGCAACTGTGATTTTTTTTTTTTTTTTGGCCCTTTATCAAAAATTTAGTAAATTTAGAGTAAAGCATCTTCATTAGGATTTAGAAAATAATCGGGTCTGTGCAACCATGCTCAGGAAAAAAAAAAAAAAAAGTCTACTTAAAAGGAAGAAAGTTCTGTGAATTTTTCTATGATAATTTTTTTTTATATATATATATATTTCATGAAAAGATTTTTGAAGGGGGATCTAGCATATCACGCTATTGTCCACTTTTAGACTCCAGGCCAATTCTGATCTCAGGATGGGACTGTTCGTTGCTGAGCCTTCTTCACGAGTGTTCAACATTCCCGATCTTCATCGCACACTGAAGTTAAGGTTAGTTTAAGTGTTCATTTTAGGGTTAGTACTAGGGATAGGGGTTCATTTTAGGGTTAGTACTAGGGATAGGGGTTCATTTTAGGGTTCGTTTTAGTATTAGAGGTTATTTTAGGGTTAGTATTAGGGTTAGGGGTTACTTTTAGGGTTAGTATTAGGGTTAGGGGTTACTTTTAGGGTTAGGGGTTACTTTTAGGGTTTTATTAGTGGTTACTTTTAAGGTTAATATTAAGGTTAGGGGTTACATTTAGGGTTAGGGGTTACTTTTACGGTTAGTATTAAGGTTAGGGGTTACTTTTAGGGTTAGTTTTAGGGTTATGTGTTACTTTCAGGGTTAGTATTATGGTTAGGGGTTACTTTTAGGGTTAGTATTAAGGTTAGAGGTTACTTTTAGGGTTTGTTTTAGGGTTAGTATTTGAATTAGGGGTTCAGATTATGCATCTGAACTGTCAGCGCCTCCTCTGATCTTAGATCAGCAGAACAAAGGCCATTTTATTATTGAATTAGTGGAAATGTTTTATTTAGTTTAAAATTAAATAAAAAAAGGCATCATTTTCACTCTACTAGTTTCCGATATTTCCACAGCTAACACGGCACTGTTATCCTGTTACTTATTTTGCTCTGAAACTGCAGCTTTGTTGGTGGTGAGTGGGGAAGTTTAATTATAATCTGGCACTCTACGTGATTATGCTGTAGATGCTCCTATTAAAAGTCTTGCTGACATCAATGCCCCTTGCCACTTTATAATCCTATAACAAAGAATACAAAAAGTATCTGATACATAAGTTACCCTTAAAATTTACAAAATCAAAATAGTTGCCAAAATCACAGGAACAAAAAGAGGTGTTGCGTGACCCTGCGAGATTGAGTTCTAGCTTCCCAAGTACAGGTAGAAGCTAGCTTGTACTTGGAGTCTGGAGCTTAATACTTGTACATTTTAAGCATGTGTGTCCCCTAGACATACATTGTTTAAATGTTAATCAGCCCAGAATGTGACGGGACACAACGCCAAAACAAAAGAACTGTCCCACCAAAATGCTGGTGGCCCTACATTTGCACGTATGCGTTTTCTGTGACGGGATGGAAATAAAAAATACAGGACTGTTGGCAACTATGAAAATCCCCATTTACACATGAACATTCTATTCCGAAGCAATAGAAACATGCTAACCGTAAGGTCAAATTAGGCAGATAACAGTTATTGTATGCTATAAATAGGGGTCTGCTACGCTGGGAAAGCAAGAAAAGAAAACGACAAAACAGGTATCGAGGACCTAAGTTAAAGCCCGCTGTTTGTTTTGAGCTAAGGACACATGAGTCAGTATTCATTAAGCAGAGAATTTCCGAGCAGGACAATCTTCCTGTAGGGTTACTCTTGTTCTGTAAAGGAATTGAAAGTCTCAGCCTTGGGCACGGAATGTGATAAAAGGCTACACATAAAGAAAGAACAACTGTCAACATGTAATTATTATTCTTTCTTTCGTTCCTTGTTTGTTTCTCAAAGGAAGTGTGACCCAAACATTACATTTCTCAAACATGTTGCCTTGGGTGCCTTTCTGGTTATGTCAAGAGTATTGATGGTAATGTCCAAGGAAGGCCACTGTATAGTCAGAATATTGGCTTCCTCTAACGATCCGTGCAGATAAGGCAATGAGACAATTGTTCGGGAAATGTGCAAAAGGGACAACTAAAAATCAATATACTTTTTTTTTTTTTATTTATAAAAAGAAAAAGATTATGTTTGCTTCAAAGTATCTGGTAAGGCCCATCCAGGACCTTCTCCATTTTCTGAACAAAACAAAAAAAAAAACAGTGTTGATTCCACCTAGTACTTTTTGAGATACTGATGTATCTATTCTTTGAAGGAGTAGTGGGGATTATAATGTAAGTCCGTTATATAGGGTTTATTGCAACAATTTCATTGAGACTCCTGGATGTGCAGAGCATCTTCAGGAATGTCATGCTCTAATCCCTACCCCCCGCCCACACTTCGCATGGTAAGGCCTTGGTTGATAGACAACATCTCCGAACATCCCAATTTAAACCCTCCCAATGTTGGCTGGTGTGCTAAAACAATCCCTTTGATCCACATAAATAAAGAAACACTGCTTCTACTTTAGCTCATTGCTCAAGGATACCACAGCTTCCAATATAATGTGTCTACTAATATCCCTGAATTTGGCACTCTGCCCCAGTATTACTCCATTTTTGCGTGTAGAAATATGCTGCCAATATGCCATCCTTCCCGGCCTAAGTAATATCAATAAAACAAGCACTAACAGTAAAAGTAGGAAAGAAAACTACCAACACAGATTAAAATGGACACAAAAGATTTCCAAATACATTTTTTTATCACCGTGGAAGAAAAAAAAACATTATTCTATATAACAAATATTGGAGAAAGCAGACAATCAAAGGCACCCACACAGATCTTTATCAAAAGATCCCTATCGGATTCCTTTTGTGGACAATAAAACACTAATTCTTGCATTCAGCTGCTTCCATTTGCGAAAATACGTCTCTCAAATGTTTGGCTAGTTTAATTCATTGTAAGCCATGATGTATAGGTAGATTTGTTTGCTACACTATTTCATTAAACACTTTGCAAGAACATTGCAGCCATATGCGGAAAGGTTACGTACAGGTTTTAATTCAGGTATCTCAGTGGTGAAATCCTCCAAAATATTGATTAACATTTTATATTATATTTATTTTAAAGCAGTGATGGCCAAGAGGGGCACTTCATAAGTTTGGGAACTACATATCCCATGATGCTCAGTAACATCTACAGTGCCATGTGTAGCCACCACTGTTTTCAAGAATGAAGCTGTCCACAGACTGTACGTGCTGTCAGCCTTTAAAGGAAAGTAGTAAAGGAAGAGAAAAAGGGTATAGGGGAGAGCCTACATACTGGACTCAGTTCAATGTTTTTTATCCCAAATTGTATCTTTTTGCTATTGAACACTTCCGGTTTCTTAAGAAATACCTATATCATGCAAAAATAGTTATTGCTGTTACTATAGCAAACATCTTGCCACCCAAAACCTTTCTACTTGTGTCACATCCCAGGACACAGTGTTGGCTGAAACCACGCCCCCCTACATTCCAAGCACGTTCAACAGAGGGAGGTTGATTCCACAGTAAAAGATGGGGACAGCACTTTCTTGAGGGAGCCTAAAAACAAGACATCTCCGCTCCTTTGGGCTCCCTTTATGGAAAACTGTGGGAAGCAGAAGAATTTGTTTCCAAAACATGACTCAATAATGTTTCCAATCATTCTAGGCATTATCCACTTTTCCTTTTAATTTTCATCCTTTTGTTGGCATCTGTAAGAGACTGTTCAGATATTATAGCTATGGAGAACATACATTGAATCGTCTATTAAACGAGACACAAAGATGAATCCTATTATTTAGTCATGTATTCTCTAATGCAGGGGCGTTCAAGTTTTTTCTGAAGTGGGCCGCATAATCAGAAATGCATGTGTGTATTGGGATGTATTAATGGCTTGAAGAGAATATGGGCAGTTAAAAGACAACACAACTTTTTTTTTTTAAACCCTTGCTTCCTCCGAGGATAGACGTGGTACATAGGAGTTCACTTGGAGCTTCGCCTCTCAGCCGCCTCTCAGCCGCCTCTCAGCCGCCTCTGCTAGTGCAATGAGAAACCTTTGTTTTTGAATGCCACCAACAGAAGGGACCTTAGCTAGGTGGCATTCAAAAATAGAATCTCACTTTATCAGTTGACATATCAATTTATTCTCTGACCAGCAGCCATGGGGAGGAGCATGATTCGTTTTTGAAGGCCACCAGCAGAGGGGACCTAGTTGGAAGTCCTCTCTTTTTGTGGCATTCAAAAACTTAGTTTACATTCCAGTTTATTGTCTGACCTGCAGCCACGGTGCTTCTCGTCGTTAGAAGCATTGTTGGTGGCATTCAGAAAGAAGTTGACATGCCAGTTTAATCTCCGACCGCCATGATGCTTCTCTTAGCTGGAGGTCCTCTCTGTTGTTAGCATTCAAAAATGAAGGTTTTGCCTCAACCCTGATGCATTCTTTGGCAGCGTCATTGGGTGCCAATCAGACAATAAACTGGTATGCACATTAAAAAGTACATGCAAGTTTATCGTCATATCTGTGCCAATTATTGTTTTCACTTGTGTTTCCATATTGGAAGCATCATGGCTGCCGGTGGGAGGATACATTGACATTAAAAAGTACTCATACTAGTGCCACTCATTTTATCACTTGTGCTTCTATTTTAGAAGCACATATGAATGAAAAAAAAAATTGCCCTTTAAGTCAGGTGGGCTGCACCTTGTGTCAAACAGGATGCCCCTGCTCTAATGTCTTTTTTTATTGTTATATACTTTAGCATTAGTGATACAAAAAGTGACAGTGCGCTAAAGTGTCAAACCAAGGTGCAAAATACAGGATATGTATCAGAAATAGGACTCACGTAAATGTGGTCTCACAGATGGTTACAAATGATTTCTTCAAGTTGTATACGTATCTCCAAACAAATAAAACAAATGTTAGAGCATATACAGTACAATTTTAATAAGAAACATAAAATATCTTACACTTAAAAACATGAACAGATGATCCAAGATATCAATCCTGACAGGAACAATCAAGCCCCAGGAAGGTGAGAAGAAGTAGTGCCAAGCAACGCATTTCGCCCTTCTAGTAAGGGCAGCTTGTGTAAAATAGGACAAGCGCCATTTAAACCTCTACACTTTTTTGCACATATAACTTTAGCATTGTTGAATATTGTATCCATTTCTTTTTTACACATGTATGGATAGACAGTATATGTTTGTGTATTTTAAACACACAATCGTTCTTTTGTCTTCTCACAAGATACATTCGAGACAGAGCTAGAATCCCAGTGACACGTTTTTTTCTATTTCATTAGAGTTGGTTGAGATAATAGTTACTTATTAAGTCATGAAGTATAATTGGCACTTACCGTCATGGTTTTTTTTTCCAGCCTCAGGAATAAAGAATAATTAAAATACAGTAAGACAATTATCACCCCAGTAGAAACCAAGTTGTTGGGCTCTTTAACTGTTCGCTACAGATGCAAATTTTTATCAACCCGTTCTTCTTTTTCTTTTTTTTTTTTTAGCTTTACTGAAATATCGTCAAAGAACTTTTCTCCTATCAGTAGGCAATGCATGGGTGGAAGATTGGTCCAGGGTGGTCCTGGGTGACAAAAAGGACTGGGAGCATCACACAATAGACTGGATCTAGTGGTTGTTGGATATAAATACTGCTACCCCACCCGGACAGTAAGGCTTTTCTTCTTTATATGGCTTTGAATGGTGATCTGGATTTGTGAAAAATTTATTTAGCCCTAGTTTTTGTAAAAGCATCACTACATAGCAGAGCAAGAGCCGATCTCCTTACTTAATCGGTCTGTGTGTGCTTCAGTCACTCGGCATACATCCAGTAGTGACGGACGAAATGAGAACATCCTCCCCTTCCTGGAGGTGTGTCTGGCATCACAGATACCCCATACCAATCAGCACTGCCCCATCACAGAGCTTCAGCTCATCGACATGGCAGTCTGGCAGTATCTAATGTTGTTGCATCTGAAAGATGCTCTGTACGAGCATCATTCAGAATTTAGAAGTGCCTTTCTTGAAGGTCTAGTCCACGGAGAGCAGTCTGTGAACAGCACCGCAAACTGATGACAAACCTACTGAAGGCGAGGTTTGACAGAACATAGAAAACGTGTTCCTCTGGAATGATATTGGTACATTACTCTTGTACACACAAATCTCTATAAATATTGATAACATGACGTTTATGATACCTACAGTAATTGGTAACATTATTATATATTGTATTCTTCCTATTATACATTTTCCTTTCAGTCCACGCATTAATTATCCCTACAGAGATTTCTGCACCGGGAAGATGTGCAGTTATACGTACGTACTCAATTTCTCTTCTTTTTTTTTTTTTCCTGTGTAATTATGGTTTACAAAGCACTTTGCAATAATTACAGTAAATATTGTATTGCAATTTAAAACAGCTTCTTTGTTGCTACGAATAAATACTGCAAACTAAAAGGCCTGCCACCTCTAGAAAGAGAGGAGTCTTACTTTCACAGGTTATAATAAACATGTTACACTTATCGCTCACAGATGTTTCACAAAAGAAACATATATATATATGTATAAATATATAACACAAAACACCTGCTATTGGGATTGGACACCCATCTATACTCTTTCAAGGGGGGGGGGGATGTTGGTACAAACACTCAGAGCTTCTCAAATCACCAAAATAAAGTAGACAATTGTAAAAATATTAAAAGAAAAGTAGATGACACTTGCAATAATTTAAAGAACAATTCTATAGTTCCTTTAATATGAATGCAATTTAAAATGTTTTTTTCCCCCTTCCATTTTGGGGATGATATTGTGGATCCAATATTTGAAACTCTTTCGAGGGATATCCGCATTAACCGCCGGTGTGAAGAAACTGACAATCCGTGGCTTTACCGTCTCTGCTTGTAAAATGTTATAGGTTATATTATAGCAGAGACAATAAAGTCACATATGGTGTGCTGCTTCTCACCGACGGGTAGAGCGGAGTTCCAATGAAGGAATTTCAAATAGCGGATCCACAGAAGAATATGAGGCTCTTTCACACTATGAAAAACAGGACAAGGTGCGAGTAGGTACAATATACAACAGTGCAGCCGGGGTAGCGGGAGGTGCAGCACAAAGTACCTTAATATACAGACACAAAAAGATTCAATACCATGAAGCTACCAATGGTGCTGTAATGAAATGTACTACCACTACTGCCATGTGACAAACGGGATTAGTGTGTAGCATCAGATCCCAAACACATCACCAACTGGAGATGTTTATATTTTCCCCACTACATGCTATATTCTGTGCGGATGATACAAACACACACCAACGACTGAGAGCCGGTCAACCGACATTAATGGCATGTAACAATTGAAAATGTGTGTGAGACCAGCAAAACCGGGGAGGGCAATATATCCCCAATCTCCTGTCATCCTGTCTGTCTGTCCTTCAGTCTTTCACGGCCAGTAGGCATGGTATGGTGATGGGCTGGACATTATCCATATAATGCCTGAATCCCATCCTCCCTACCCTAATTTCATAGCAAGGGGTCCCCTAGGTCTGACGATAGTGCTGAGGTTGGCCTTCTGGGGGTATGGCCAACCTGGTGAGCAGTAGCTGGGTTAGCCACGGAGGAGGAAAGCCGGTCTACTGTGCTAAACCAGGATGCCAGTAGCCCAATCGTTGGATTACGCCTACGTCAGATCCTGGGGGAACCCATCCAAGTACACTCTGTTTTTCTAATTATACACGGTTATTAGTGCCCGTTTTGTGGCACTTGGTATTGTACTAATTTTAGTACCGGTTATAGGTAAAATATATTACCTGTCATGTTAATACGTTTCTAGCTAATTTTTTTTAGCAAGTAAAAAGTTTAATTTGTTGCAGTATTTTCAATAAAATCATGTGACCTTTTAGCCATCCATGTGTCTGTGTCTAATTTTTGGGAAAGGGGGGTGGGGGGGATGATATTGTGATTTCACCGAGCTAAAACATCAAATGTCACCCACCTAGACTCCTACAAAGACTAGGGAGGGTATATTTTGAATCGATGCACCATCAAAAAAAGGCTGTTTTAGTCGGGCAAGATTGGTTATCTTCCTGGTTAAATCTGATTTTCAGGTTTGAGTCCCTCTCTTATGACTACATTGCATGCATATTGTTTTTTTTTTCTGTTCCTATCTGCATTTTCGCTATCAAAATACGCAAAAAGGAGGGGTGGAATTTTTAGGAGCTGTCGGCTTGCTGGTTGTTTCTTTGTGTTACAAGATGAAAAACAAACACAACAGTTCATTGTGCTACATAAGGAATAACACATCGCGTACTTATTTTTTTTTTTGCTCTCTGTCTGGGACACATCTAAGAAATGTTCCATTTGACAGACAGTGACACCCTCATCTGACCTTCTAAACGGCTGTTAATGACAGTCCCCAAAGCAAGTACAACTTAGCCGCTTTTTACCTCAACGCTGTCTCCTGAAAAATACACTTGAACCACTCAAAAAAAAAAGAACCAAAAGACCTTGAAACACCTTTTAAGAGCAGAGTGACATCTCTTTACATGTAGACAGATGACAGCTTGCTCCATGGAACGAACATTATTATTTCTTTACAACTGCATTTAAGCACAGTGTTTATTCTCTTTCCACAAATACTCCTTCACCTAAACAGTGTTTAAACTGTGAATGTAGATAATTTAAAAAAAATGATGATCTATACATTGTATTAGCAGAATTGCAAGCAAAAGCATAGATTAAAAGAAAACTATGTGTCTGTGGAGTCTCCTGGTTATGACATCACCTTGTGTTAAAGAATGCAAATTACAAATTTCCCACAGAAAGTAGTTCATTTGCACACCAAGCCATAAACAGACACAATGTTTTTTTTATTCTGTTAATTTATGTATTTGCAAAATTCACACAACAATGGAAGAGGCTATGAAGTTTTGAGTTGCCCCCAGTTTGACGTTTCTTCTTTTGAGGCATATACTTTCTATCTTTAAAGCTCTATACACGTTCTAACTTTGCATATTGCTGCATTGAGAGTATAAAACAGTCTTTAGATGACAAAGTTCCTTTTTGCAACAACCAAGATTAGTCATAAATATGATCTCGCCAGTAAAAGAACAGAGGAAGCCTGGCTTCATATCACCAGCTCACGTTGAGCAAGATACGCATGTTTTAAAATCCGAGAGGAGTTTGTTTGACAAATTATAATCTTAATTGCAGGCCTAATTGATTACAAACAGTGTGCTCATTAGGTTAAGGGAGAATGCAAGTCAGTCTTCAAGGTCGTTACATTAATAGATATTGCAGGCATGTAATTTGTGATAAGCTCGTTTGAAAACATCCCATTGATCATTCATAGCAATATATCTGCCTCTCAAGCTCCCTTGTCTCCTCTTTTGCCCAATTTGCATGCTTTCCTTGACACTCCAGAGTCACGCGGATGAAGTACAAACTTTGGTGATTACAAAAAAAAATAGCTATTGTATGATAATGGAGAGAATGCAAGAGAACGGATGGGGAAGAGAGATGTTTGTGTCTCTTGTAATGTTCCCGGACTTTAAGTGCCCCACTCCTCATCAAAGTAACGGCTCGTAAAACCATTCTGTCCTCATCTAGTGTCCTTTCATTCCCCTTTCCCTTCTCTGTATATGTCATTCAGGAGTCCCTGCTACTTCTCTTTGTTTCTACTCATTTTTTATAACTTTTCCACGTTGTTTCATCTGAAGTTCCTACTTGATCTGTCTATTCACTATGCACCATTTTTTTTTTTTTTTTTTTTTAATATGTTACTATTAGGTTTCTGATGTGTTAATGCCACATGTATTCCTGATCACTCTTTCTTTGTCACAGGGGATAAAATATGTTCCCATGTTTCAAAGCTTATTACATTGTTTGGCTGTAGGTATTTCCTCAACTTATTCGCTGCGCATTATAGAGAGAGTGATTGAGCTTAGCATCATCCTGTCCGGAGACTAGAAGATCGCGATTGATTTGCCACAGCTGCCAAACCCCCACGGAGTGATGCAATAATGTTAGTACATGTAGAATTACACATGACACACGCCTGGTTAAACTACTTAACCCGGGCTAGTTCACTGAAATATTATCTGCTTTTCAAGTACATCTTAAGGATGTTGATATTACCTAACATACAGGGATGTTACCATTATCCACTTTTAATGGTACTCTTGATCAAAGTTGACCCCATTGGGGATCAACCCTGAAAATTCAACAGATTCTACAGTTGTTGCACTAGCCCACTGAGCTACGTCCATGTACTGTGTAAACAAATATGCTTTGGTAAATATAATAATATAATCAGATTGTGATCTGTTTCTATGCAATACTACTGAGTGGAAATGGTATCAAGCAGTCCTCATGTACTCTGTGTCCACCATAATTACAAAATAATGTTTTGAATTCCTTGTTTCCTACATGTAAAAATGGTCTAAATAACTTCCAACTCTACAGTAAGTAACTCTTCCTTCATAAGCAGATACTTGACAAAGGGTGCCAACTGCAAGCGCCCATGCTTAGGTTCACCTGTAGATGGCAGTGTTGCCTCACTACCACCCAATTCAAAGCCAAGAAAGAGATGCCATGTTTGGAGTGAACTTTGCAGGGGTGTCAGGAAACCTCACAAGTTTGCAGGAGAAGAAAACGAGTGAGGAGAAACAGATGGTTTGTACAACTCTTGCTACTAGAGTAAATTGTTCGTGCTAGATTGGCATATGCTACCCCACAGACAGCTGGCATGATTTAGAGACAGTAATTAAATGGTTTGCACTTCCCTACTTGCGTTTACCTTGGCACTCACTGGGTGTAATCCAAGCCTGTTGTGACATTTCAGAAGTGGGAAATAATCCCATTTTAGTTACATTTTCTTACAGTCTCATGGTAGCTCAGCAAGCGAGAGTCTCTGGTTGCTATAGTGTTTTCTAATGTGAAACAAAACCAATGCCACATTTAGAAACAGAACATAATGATCCTGACTTGGTAAATTATTCCACATACAAGTTTATTTTTCCATTTGTAAGTAAGATGTACTTTTTCTATACATTTAGGGATTAATACGCATGAGTTCAACAGAAGACCAGGTGCTAATGGTTCTGATTATAAACCATTATACATTACAAATATTATTAATATAATGAAATATTAGGTTTAACACAAACCACTAGGAAATCAATATTATCGTGAAATGAGTCCCTGATTAAAAATGTCATGGTACCGAGGTACCTATTTTAAGGTACGTTCCTCATCCTGAAGAAAGTATTTAATAGTGAACAAAACTTGTGTCTTCTGAATGTGAGCAAAAGAATGTGTGAATTGGGATAAAATGGGTATGGTTTGGGTAGCAGTGGGTGGGGTCTATTGAACATGGGCTCCTTGTCATAAGGGAATCAGATTGGTAAACATCCATAAATGATAAATACTGGCTTTTGCTTCAAGGTGAACAAAGTGCTTACTTGAGAGATCACCTAAGGTGCACAACGCCCTTAAAAAAAACTAATCATCGTTCACTAGTTTTATATACAACGTCCTCAAACCTCCCAACTCTGATCCTGGGCAAATCGTGGGGACGCAGGTCAAGGGTCAGCGCTACTGTGCATGCACATAATGCTGCAGCAAGATTGAAGACTTAAATCCTGTTGACCTGCTGAACTCAACCTCTGTCTTGGAAAGCAGGACAGAGGTAGAGTTCGGTGGGACAGCGGGATTGCCTTCCAAAATCGAGACACTCCGAGCAAAGCAGGACATTTGGCAGGCATGCACCCTCTATAATTACTTTGGTGTCTGCCAAAAGTGGGCATTGCTCATACAAGACCTTGGAAGCAAGAAAAGTGTAAGTTTATTGTTTTTTTAACCAGTCTCTATCCCTCTCTGTCAGCTTCCTCATTAGAAAGCAACATCCTTGTATTGTTTAAGTAGTATTTGCTGACCATCATTACCGTCGGATAATGCAGCATTTGTCTAATGTGCAGAGAATCCTAAGACCTTCTCTATGGGCCTGAGCAGGCTATAATTAATGAGATTGCTTTAGTTTAATGGCCAAAATGATAATGATGCTGTAATAAGTAAAGATTCACAAAGACAAAATGTATTAATTAGGGCGTAATGTGTAGTTGTAAGCAGTTTCATAGATGAATTGGTAGATAGTTAATTAAACTTAATTTATTTCATGACTTTATGTACCGTCTGCTTTCATTTATTTTGCATTGGAATAAAAAAAAAAGAGTATGTGTTTTCTCTTTTGTATTCTAATTTTGTGCAATAGTTTTCTTGTATTCTATAAATATATGTATATCGGTAGAGTTTTAGTACAAACACAGTCTCGTAACGACCTGTGTTTGATCTTTAACACGTATAACAAAGCAATGGCACCCCACTAGCACAATCATTTATTATGAAAAATTGCAATAAAGTTTAACCTCATTTTTTTTCTTATAGGGCACTTATATAAAATTAAAAGGAACACCATTAATGCTGATCTTCATATATGACTCATTTATTGTGTGGAAGGACGTGCAGGTTTTAGGGGAATTACACCATTATATTATTCCCAACATTGACCCCAGCAATGCGGTGACCACTCTACTAACTCTCTACAAACCTCTGTGCATGTTCCTTTTCCAGTGTCTCGAATTGGCACTCAAAGTGGGACAGTGCGCAAGTACTTGTCTTAAAATTCTAACATGTTCCACACTGGTTCCAAAATAAAATAAGTCTTAAATTGTTTTAAAAAATTAATTTATTTTTAATTTTATTTAATTTTGGGTCATTTCAGGAGGAATTCAGCTATTTCCGTAATAGCCGAGGTCGTTACGGGATTGTCCCCAAAAGTCGTTATGGAATAAGTCCCCTGGACTTATATCATGGGCCATTTTGGGACATCAGCTTTGACTTCTATGGGAGGACTTCAGCTATTTCCTTAATAGTCAAGGTCCTCCCAAAATAAGCTGAAGTACTCCCTGTAATAGTGCATGGGGAGGGCTTCGGATTCTTTTGGGGCCATTTCAGCAGCCGCCAATGTCTGTTGGCACAAAAACTGGCCACATCACAATGGCTGATTGTGGTGATTAGATTGGGTATGAAACTTAGAGTTCCAATATATATAGAAAATCAGAGCTTCGACCTGAATGGATGAATGAATGTCCATTGGGAATTAGTTTGCCGGAGAAATGGCCGAACAGACGAAAGGAGCAGATTTTTGTCTGAAAGCACATTCTGAAAACTAATGCCCAAGTCTAGTAGTTATTCCCTTTTATGGATAAGTACTACTCTTGCAGTCTTCCACAGTTTGGGGATGTATCCAGTTGCCAAGGATTCATTGATAAAGGATGCGACAGGTTGTGCAATTGTTGGCGCACAGAGCTTCAGCAACATTGTACCTTATCAAATCAAAACATGTTTTTTGTCTTTTGAAATATTTATTTATGACACTAGCTGGCACAGACCTGAAACTGAATTTCTCTGTTCTATGAGAGCTTTGCAAAGTTGGTGGACCCTGATTCGCATTTCTTGTTTTAGAGCTCGTCACTAGTTGATTTAGTGATAAAGGTGGTGGCACATCCCACGAAATATTTATTTGCTAAATCAAGGGGGCGCTGCATGGATTGATTTTCCACTTTGCCAGTGGGGGGTTTGGAGTGGCTTTGGGGGCTTATGTATGTTTCTTAGGATTTTCCAGAAATATATTGGGTTTCTTAAAAGAACTGGTGCTTATAGCCTTGGTAGAGGATTTGGTGGCCATTATTTTTGCGCACTCAGTACACTAGGCAGTGACAACTGAATCTGTTAGGGAGGACACCTTTCTCCTGAATTCAATCAACACAAGAAAAAAATAACCCAATCCAGCAGTCTGGTAAGGGCTTTTCATTTTCTCGAAAAAACAACTTGTTTTCTTGATAAAAACGAGTGAGAAAAAAAATTAAATATGGCCTCTCTGGGCTTTCATATTAAGCAGTGCACATGGTTTATTATTATTCTTAGATTTCAGCCAATCAGTATTAAAATCTCCCCCCCCAAAAAAACAGTTCACTTCTTTGGCTTTGTTCTATGGTTTTCCTATGCAGTTGGGTTATGACGGAAAGAGAATGCACCGGAGAGCAAGTTGGGACGGTAAATTCAAGCAACAATGATCGGTTTACCGAACGGGATCTCAATTGCACCAGAAAGGAAATCAAAGGTGGCAGGGGAGCGATAGTTTTGTAAATGGGCTAAAACTTTATGTACTTGTTTACAAACAACAATGACTCCTCCTCTTTACTCTGTCATTTCTGAAGCCTGAGTACCCCTGTATAGCAATGGAGAGTCAGGTATTTGTGTACTGTTAACCATGATTCTAAGAGCATATTGATTTGGGGTTTGTAATAAAACCACCAAGCTTGTAGCACAACCAGTTTAGGGAGTTAGCTGGTGATATTGCAGTGGGGAGAGGCATTTTTCAGTGGGGATATTTGAAATAGAATAAGTTGGGGGAAATCAATGTTTACATGAACCAAAAGGATAATATTTTGCATGGCCTTCATTTTTTTTTTAAAGCAATCATTTAAAAAAAAAAAAAACTTAATTTTTCAATGTCACCAACAATGAAATTACTCATAGTTATAGCTATTCATACTCCGGTTAAATAAAAAAAAATATATATATATATATATATATATATATGTATATATTGTAGTTCAATTTAATGATGTTATTCTAAATTCCTTGTGCACAGGCTAACCTTCAAAACCACATAGAGCCTTAATCCATGAGAAAGAAATGTCAATTTTTTTCCAAAGCAAATATTCTAAATCACTGTTGAGTTTTAGTCTCCTTTTTTTTTTTATCACAATCCCGCTTTAGACACTCTTAACTTCTTTCATATGTATGGAAATGGAAAGGCTGCCTTATAGAAGGAGTATTGAGGTTGTTTGGTGAAAAAAAAAGATACCCAAATTATAGATAACCATTCCCCAACAGGCTTCTAACAATGAATAATGATAAAAAAAATAAAACAAAAAAAAAAGCATCCAAACCGTTTCATTTTTACGCATCCCCTGCTCCCTTTGGATCCGTCTCATACTTCAAATAATTGCCCCCTGAGACTGCAGTGCAAGGCTCTTCATGCAAATGATTTATTTAAGAATCCAGACGGATTTGTCAAGATACTAGTTATACTAGACACAATCAGTAGTGTTCAGTTACAGTGTGCTTCTAAGACACTTGAAGGCCTCTAATCAATAAGTTAAAACGAACACCTGCGCTACCATTCCATGAATGTTATTTAAAATAAACTTAGAATTAGGGAATACAATGTAATGGGAATATATTTTTACTGACCTCGTCTTATAAAAAAAAAAAAAAAAAAGCAGAAAAAAAAAGCAAATACTTATGCCGGACATTAATTGAAACCATGGTTTTTCTAAAAAAAAAATTTTTAGGGTGAAGGCTCATTCTCCTGGAGATGTAGCTTGCAAAGTAAAAAAGAACATTTTGCGGGAGGTTTCTTGAGTATGGACCCTTTCACTAAGCTCTGTTTTAATGTTCGGTCAAAGAGATCGAACCCCACTCAATAACCTGTACAATAGTTATGGAATAAAACACCATGATGAGGGTGCCAAACATTTTTTGTAAGTGTGTTCATTGAGAGAGATTGCATTAGATGGTTTATGTCAAATTTATTTAATGAAAAAATACAAATAATTAACCTTATTGAACCTCTTTGCTCCAAATAGTTGTAACAGGAAGCAGCCATGTTGTTTAGAATCTTGGGTCAGAACCAAAATGAATGAACATCTGAACCAAGATTCTAAACAACATGTCTGCCCCCCGACAGGCAAATAAGACTCAATAGATACTTTAATTATATTTGTACATTAAAGCCTTTATATTTAAAACACCTACACGTGATGCGATCCTGTATATAGAAATATGCCTCGGAAGTATAATAATGAAAAATACTATACGGAATGTAATTTAACCTGACAACACAGTAGTAGCTGAAGTCCCCAAAGTACTGGCAAAATTTCCTTTCTGTCTGTTCCCATTTTTTTACATATCGTATTTTCCTTTCGTACACGTTAAGGGTATATCTTTCCATAATGCATGATGATCTCTCGAAGCTTGGTTATCTGGATTTGATGGACACATCTTTTTTTTCTCACTAAAAGTAAATCTCACATTTCATTCGGAAATGTTCCACCCTTTATGGTGTGTGCCTCAATCCAGATATAAAGCAGTTTGTCAAAAAATATTCACAAAAACTGATCAGCCAAGGAAACTACAGAACACAGGCATTAATAGTGGCATTGGAACGAGAGGACAGTTAGATAATGTTTTTAGCTTGACTAATAAAATGAAGCCAGAAGAGCGATTAACATCACTCCCGATCTATGGCCAATTAAAAAAAAGAAAAAAAAGATGTATAGCGCCTTATGGTCAAGAACTTTTTTTAAATTGGCCACGCCCATTGTTTGCATTTGTGACTTGCCAGCACTGGCATCTGTCCAAGGGGATAAGAATAAATAGGGCACCAAAAGAAAGTCACACATTTCTTTATAAAAAAATTATATCTATAGTCATGTATGAGTACACTAAGTGAGAAACAGAGACATTTCAGGATGTATTACTTTACTGAGAGGGTAGTGGATGTATGGAATAGCCTTCAAGCAGAAGTGGTAGAGGAAAATACAGTGGAGGAGTTTAAGCATGCGTGGGCTAGGCACCAGGCCATCTTACATATACAGTAAGGCCA
The DNA here is from genome assembly GCA_036172795.1 of Pelodytes ibericus. Classification (NCBI taxonomy): domain Eukaryota; kingdom Metazoa; phylum Chordata; class Amphibia; order Anura; family Pelodytidae; genus Pelodytes; species Pelodytes ibericus. Next base: position 73,504,182 of record CM069865.1, on the reverse strand, counting down.
GGGACCAAGGAAAGTATTCAGGGAGGACTAGATGGACCGAATGGTTCTTTCTATGTTTCTATGTCTACAGCTAAACACACACACACAAAAAAGCCAAAAAAACTTGTCTTAAAAGGCTAAATCAGACAGAATAAAAAAATTGGAATCACAAGGAAACTTTATGTACTTTTTGAATTGTGCAGAATGTTCACTCCAAGTTACCCTTTCTGCGTAAATCTTAAAACTTGGTTGGAGACACTCTCTTGTGTCCAGATTCCCCTACTCACAGTTGATCGCCTACTTCATCATTTATGACTGAAAAGAACTTTAGCAGCAGCTACTCCTGCTCGACTGCGATGGATTGACTGATCTGTCAGGGGCCTTCTCCAGTGCTGTGAATATTTTGCTGGTCAGCCTTTTGTTAAAGATGGCAAGCTAGTTTATCTACTGTTACTTAAAAAAAAAAAAACTATTCACCATGTGAGCAGAGTTGCTACAAATACAGAAATAAGAGAAAAATGTGTTTAAATGGTATCTCCTGTTTATGACATCACATGTCATAAGGGTTGACGCTTAGCCTGTATTTTACTGGCTGGCAATTAAAAAATTGGGCTTGCAGCCAATGTTGTCTATGGAGTCAATAGCACGGCCATTTTGTTTAAAAATATAAGGGGGCACTCTACCTGTGCAAATGACACATATTCTTCTATAAATTGATTCATTTGGTGATGTCATGAACAGGAGACAACACAAATGTCTTAAAAAAAATACCTCTCTCTTTATTTATGTATTTGCTTGCAATTTTGATAACACAATGGATACATTATTTTTTACATTTGTCTGTTCTCTAAATACACAGGATAAACAATGTTTAGGGGATATTGTCCCTGTAATCACTGTTGGTTACATTAACAGAGATTACAAATCTAGACTTGTGCTTAGATTACACTAACATTGACTAAAGCATTTTTATAACAAGGATTTTAGTACCAGTAAAAATTGCTTACCACCAACAATAAATAAATGTGTTTGTTTTTATTTATTTTTTTTTTTATTGGGGATAAATCTAATACATTTGCCATCTGTTACACAAATTAATTCTCCGTAGTACATTCGTTTTGTCTCTAGGCATTAAACATTTTACATAAAATTTATAATACCAACTGTTGCTAATCACTTGATGGGTGTTCTTAAGTGTTTGGAAGACACAGGGATAATACAAATTTACATCCCCCCCTTCCTAAGTGGAACCACAAGACAAATATTCATTAAACTAAGGACAGTGAGTTTGAACACTGGAAAAATCAAATTGGTGACCGTTTATATTCAGAAGGGAGTCATCTTGGTATCTGTTCCAAGGGGTCTGGAGCTCAAAGTTTAGGGGGTCACACAACATCACTTGATGTCACAGGCATCATGTAACCTTACCCAATTTTGGTTCCAGCTTTGCCCTGTCCCAGAATGTTGTACAGTATGGCATGGTCAAGGAGGGTCAAGTAATGAAGTTTATGGTGGTCTTAAAGTTAAAAAGCAATAAGGAGGATGAATAGAACAGAAGCCCAAAAGAGGTCATTTATTTTTATTTTTTTCTGACTTGTTTTCTCGAGATAACAAGTTGTTTTCTCATGGTAATCATGTTTTTTTTTTCTCCAGAAAACAAGTCAGAAAAATATTATAAATATATGGCCTCTCTGAGCCTCCGTAAAATAGAGAGGACAGCTGGGTAAATGTTCCCAATGTGTATAAAGATAGGTGTAAATGTGTAAATATAATGCGGCCCTACTGATTGAAAACTTTGCTCAATGAACACAGTTAATGGAGCCAACAATTCCAAGCACCCATTGTATGTTTTTAAGCAACATTACAGCCTCAATCCTCTATTTAGACCAAACGAAGTGAACATCCAGAAGCAGTGTGTACCTGATGAGACAAAATCCACCAGATGCTCCACTTAGACTGGCGGGATAGGCGATGGGTATAGAGGTCCAGAAAAAGCTGATGCCATATAGGGTATAATTTAATACACGGTCAGTGTCACCATAATTGTGTTAAAATAACATATAGTCCATCAAGATCAATCTTCTGAGTACATATCTGTATGGGTACACCTGTGAGTATACACATGACATCTAAATCTTACAACATAGATAATATTGTCTGTAGGCTGATCGCAAAGATAGATTACCAGGGAAAGAAGGTTGAACAGAAAAAAAAATAACAGTAACACAGCAGGCTCACGGACTATTATTGACATTAAAAAAAGTTAAAATGCTTTATACTTAAAAAAAACAACACTTTTTTCTTAACAGACGAACTCATGGAACAGGATCTTAAAATATAGTGTTTATGATTTATTCATGATTCATTAAACGATTGGAAACATATATTTTAGTAGGAGAAAACAAATTGTAAAAGGTTACTGGAAAGCTGTTATATGGATAACTACCTAGATGCGTTTATGCAAATACAGTGAAAGATAAACAGATTGCGTGCAAAAAAAAAAAAAAAAGCATATCGTACAAAAAATAAATACTAGAATAGCTATAAATATAAATAATTAAACTGGAACATATGCTTTGTGTAGCGATATTTCAGCTTTTTTATGGACTGGATGAGCAAACACAAGAGTTTCATTTATGTATCTTGCACAGTCTTCTCCTGTGGCGATAATACAGAGACATCAACACAGATAATATTTCACAGCTGTTGTAACAAGAAGCACTAAAAATCTTTTGTTGCAACAGGTATAAATAAAAAAAAAAAATGTGGTTCTAATAAAAAAAAAAAGTCAAAATTTATAGACATCGACTGTTAATGATAGAAGTTTATTTTATCTTTAATCATTTTTTTTTTTGTATATGTTCATATCCCCCCTTTTTAAAATAGATATTATCAAAAAAAAATTGCATTTGGGGGCACAAGCTAGGTATAGACTATATATACTCTTGTAAAAAAAAAATTCAAATATATGGACATGGACTGTAAATGATAGAAGTTTGTTTTGCCTTTAATAATTTTTTTGTATCTGTTCGTCGTCGTCGTCCCCCCCCCCCCCAATTTAAAATATATGTTATCTAAATAAGTTTAGACTATACACAAACAGTAACATTTTGGGGGGTGTAAAGATACTAAAGAAAGCGAATTTTCTACATCAGTCTATATATATATATATGACATAATATATTTTATGATAGCACATTTTTAATACTGAGCCAATACATTCCAGTCATACGATGGAACAGTAGGTGTCTATTTGAGTCGATGGATTCTACTGGCAATAAAATAATGGTCACTTTAATGGTATCAAATCAGAAAAATGGTGAGCAGAACACACATAGGCACCAGAAACACAGAGGCCTAGGGTTCAATACCAGAAGAGGTTACAAGTACAATACAGTGAAGAAATTTAAGAATGAATGGGATAGAGCTGAGGACCCAATAAAATATGTCAATTTTGGAACTATATGCAGATTAGGTGGGTGGAATGGTTCATATCTGCCAACGCATTCTAGTGTTTTGATTTTTTTAATTTCATACAGAAGAAGAGAGGTATAAGTACATTAAGGATTCTCTTTAGTCCTCTTTCATTTACAGATACGACTCTACAAAGAGCATACATTTTCCTCTGAAAAAACACTCTAGTGTCTAAATAATTACCATCTGTTTCAAATAAAAAGTAAAGGGTTTCAGCTATAGTGTAGTTGTGTGGAAGTGTTTTCGATGCCATAGAGAAAAGGAATAAGGAAAATCATTTGAACAATGATAAAAAAAATTACATGAAAGAAATTATTGTACGATGTGTATCCCAGGAGCAAAACCAATATCCAGGTCTTTGCCAATGTAAGTCATTTATTTGCATAGGACAACTAAACCAATACTGTAAGCAAATGAAATCAGCTAAGTATACTGCACTAAGATATGTTTTTTTTTTAAACTATCAAATTGTGAAATGTTAAAAAAAATAAAGGCATACCAAAGCATATGGTGTTGATTTTAGAGAGATTATGATTACAGAATTTTTAAACCATCAGAAATAAACATACAGGAAGCATGCGGCAGTCTGTAAAACATTAGGAAACACTTTTTTTCCCTTGAAATATATTACATTGTAGCATCAGTGTTCCACGACCGCAAAAAAAAAAAAAAAAAGTCCCAATCAGTATCTCGGTCATCTCCCTACGAAGCTACGAGAGTATTATCCATTTCTGGGTCTTGGTATCTCTTTATTGCCGTTTATCAGCTGTCTTGGTGTGTGTGTGCAGATGACGTGACTTCGGTATGCTCTGGACATGATCTGAAAGGCCAGTGAGCTTCTGTAGTATTTGTGTGAAGCAACACCTAGTGTCCACCATTCCCAGAATCATCAGCATGCTCAGTGCTTAGTTGGGACAGTGGAAGATATTGTTTTAACTGGATGAAGGTGTAATAATGGAAGCATACCTCCCAATATGTCCCACCAGTGATAGGGGCATGGCCTGGGAGAGGAAGTGACAGTTGCACTCACAGTGGAAACTTAATCGTGCATGCGTAGAGTTATGTGCTGAATAAGTAGGATTGGGAGGATGAAGTTGGGTCCACAGATAGTCTTGAATTGAGAAGGCTACTTATTACCCAGCCCTGCTCAGAGGTCATACATTCACAAAGGATTGACTGGAAGTTGCTAAGACATTTTATTCCATTTAGAAAAACCAGACCTTCTCTAATAGATTTGGTCCCATTTTGCTACATTTGTATCATTTAATGGGCCACTGTAAACATTGCTTCCACCGTCAATGTGTAGAATAAAAAGAAGGAAACGTGATCTATACATTGTGTTAGCAGAATTGCAAGCAAATGCCTAAACTAAGAGAAATACATGTTTTAAATGTGCCTGTGGTGTATCCTGCTGGGGCAATCATCTTGTGGCTTGATCTGCAAACTACACATTTCACAGCTGAAAGGTCGTTCATTTGCATATCTGGCCACAGATGATGTCATAAGCAAGAGACAACCCAGACTCATTTAAATCGTAAGTTTAACTTAATTCATGCATTTGCATGCAATTCTGGTAACACAATGGGGGGTTATGTATAAAAACTCCCGCACTGGAAAGTGTTGAGAGTGGTGCAATCGCAGTTTGTTATGTATTTTATGTATTTTTATGTATTTATGTATTTTTTATGTAATCGCAGTTTGTTATGTATGTTATGTATTTTTTCCTAACTCCCGACACTTTGCAGAGTGGGAGTGAGGTACTCCGACACTAATCAGGAGCTTTTAAGCGCCTGATTCTTTTTACATTGGTTGCGGCGGCGCACTTAGCGCCATCACAGCTTGGAAGCGTGTTTGTAGCGCACGCAGCACAGACTCCCAAAGTTTGTCGGGAGTCTGCTTATTACATAGGCGCACACACTGATAGCGCCACTATTTGGTACTATCGGCATGTGCGCCACCTTTATACACAACCCCCAATGTATAGATAATTTTTCATTTTTTTTTTTATTCTCTACATTCACGAGTGCAACTCACCTTTTACTGAATAACCCCCGAGAGCTATATGCCAGGCCACTGTCATATCACTTTTGTGATTAATGTGCATCAACACAAATGAGCCTGTTCTCATCAATGTACTTTAGTATGCATGTTCCTTAATGATATTCCTAATTATTGCTGTGTTCTGTAATTAATGACCAGAAAGCATTGGTTTGCATTAAGCTGCCATTCACCGCTGGACTGGAGCCTCAATATCCAGTAAGTTTGTTTCAAGTCAAAACAGCCCTGTATTGATCCTGCTTAGTGATTTTTAAGCTTTCCTTGTTACAGCTTCTGTAAAAACACATTGTGTTTACAATTTCGTGAAACATGGTGCATTGTATAATGAAGGGAAAATCCAATATAGCGACGCAGAGTACTTCCGCAGCACTTTCAGTTCTATTCCCAACGAAGGCGAGGCTGCCCAATCCTTTAAAAAGAAATAAATAGCAAGAAGCACTCATTACAACAAATTTGTGAAGAAATTGAGTGGTTGTTAAAGGATAACTGTCAGCAGAAACAAAAGGGTCTTCTCAAACAAAAACAAAAAGAGAGTATTTCAGGGAAGTAGCAACAGGAATGTCAAACTTTAGGCCAGTGTTCATTTTGATGGAAAATATTGATTTAGTTTTAGTCTTTTGAAAAAAAAATGCCATTTAAGTTTAGTTGTATTTTAGTCTAGTTATAGTTGACTAAATCTCCAGCAGTGAGAGAGGGAGCAGGTATGAGAAGGCTGTTACATAGTGTTAAGTTAACTTGCTAGGGAGATGGGAAGGAACAGGTCTGAGAAGGCTGTTACATAGTGTTAAGTTAACTTGCTAGGGAGATGGGAGGGAACAGGTCTGAGAAGGCTGTTACACAGTGCTAAGTTAACTTGCTAGGGAGATGGGAGGGAACAGGTCTGAAAAGGCTGTTACACAGAGTTAAGTTAACTTGCTAGGGAGATGGGAGGGAACAGGTCTGAGAAGGTTGTTACCTAGTGTTAAGTTAACTTGCTAGGGAGATGGGAGGGAACTGGTCTGAGAAGGCTGTTACACAGTGCTAAGTTAACTTGCTAGGGAGATGGGAGGGAACAGGTCTGAGAAGGCTGTTACATAGTGTTAAGTTAACTTGCTAGGGAGATGGGAGGGAACAGGTCTGAGAAGGTTGTTACCTAGTGTTAAGTTAACTTGCTAGGGAGATGGGAGGGAACAGGTCTGAGAAGGCTGTTACACAGTGTTAAGTTAACTTGCTAGGGAGATGGGAGGGAACAGGTCTGAGAAGGCTGTTACATAGTGTTAAGTTAACTTGCTAGGGAGATGGGAGGGAACAGGCCTGAGAAGGCTGTTACATAGTGTTAATTTAACTTGCTAAGGAGATGGAAGGGGACAGGTCTGAGAAGGCTGTTACATAGTGTTAAGTTATCTTGCTAGGGAGATGGGAGGGAACAGGTCTGAGAAGGTTGTTATACAGTGTTAAGTAAACTTGCTAGGGAGATGGGAGGGAACAGGTCTGAGAAGGCTGTTACATAGTGTTATGTTAACGTGCTAGGGAGATGGGAGGGAACAGGTCTGAGAAGGCTGTTACCTAGTGTTAAATTAACTTGCTAGGGAGATGGGAGGGAACAGGTCTGAGAAGGCTGTTACACAATGTTAAGTTAACTTGCTAGGGAGATGGGAGGGAACAGGCCTGAGAAGGCTGTTACATAGTGTTAATTTAACTTGCTAAGGAGATGGGAGGGGACAGGTCTGAGAAGGCTGTTACATAGTGTTAAGTTATCTTGCTAGGGAGATGGGAGGGAACAGGTCTGATAAGGCTGTTATACTGTGTTAAGTTAACTTGCTAGGGAGATGGGAGGGAACAGGCCTGAGAAGGCTGTTACATAGTGTTAATTTAACTTGCTAAGGAGATGGGAGGGGACAGGTCTGAGAAGGCTGTTACATAGTGTTAAGTTATCTTGCTAGGGAGATGGGAGGGAACAGGTCTGAGAAGGCTGTTATACAGTGTTAAGTAAACTTGCTAGGGAGATGGGAGGGAACAGGTCTGAGAAGGCTGTTACATAGTGTTACGTTAACTTGCTAGGGAGATGGGAAGGAACAGGTCTGAGAATGCTGTTACATAGTGTTGATGGGAGGGAACAGGTCTGAGAAGGCTGTTACACAGTGTTACGTTAACTTGCTAGGGAGATGGGAGGGAACAGGTCTGATAAGACTGTTACATAGTGTTACGTTAACTTGCTATGGAGATGGGAGGGAACAGGTCTGAGAAGGCTGTTCAACAGTGTTAAGTTAACTTGCTAGGGAGATGGGAGGGAACATGTCTGAGAAGGCTGTTACACAGTGTTAAGTTAACTTGCTAGGGAGATGGGAGAGAACAGGTCTGAGAAGGCTGTTACATAATATTAAGTTAACTTGCTAGGGAGATGGGAGTGGAAACATTCATGACAGTACCAGGTGAATCAGATAGAGGAGTGTCCTCTAGCTCTGCGGTTTGCAGGGCATTGTACCAGGGGGCAGACAGGCACAGGGAGCCCGTGTCTCAGCCAATCCAGCTACTGATAGTCAGGGGACTGGGCTTTTGCCATGGGAACCAGAACCAGAAGTCCATAAAGATAAATAAAGTAGCCCCTCCAATTCCAATGGATTTTAGTCCATTTTAGTCCTATTAACCACTTTGCGACAATGGACATGTCAGGCACGTCCTGCCGGGAACTATGTTTTTGCCCCATAACTCGCAAAAAAATACAGAAAAATATGGAAACATGCATATTTCTGAACTCGGGACAACATTTAGAAACTATTTAGATGGGGCCTTTTTTAATGATTGTATTTGTGTAAATTATATTTTAGGTCAAAGTTAGAAAAAGTGTTTTTTTTTATTTTTTCATCATATTTTATGATTTTTTTTGTAGTAAATTATAAGATATGATGAAAATAATCGTATCTAATGAAAGCCCTTCTTATGACAATACAAACAACAAATAATTTGTGTGGGTACAGTATGTGAGAAAGAAGAAAATTACAGCTAAACACAAACACCCCAGAAATGTCAAAACAGCCATTGTCACCAAGGGAAAGTCAAGGTGAAAATGTCTTGGCACTAAGGGGGTTAACTTAGTTTTCACTTAGTTTTAGTACTGAAAACATGCAGTTGACGCAAACTATGCCTTAAAAATGTTTGACGAAATTAACACTGCTTTAGGCCAATGTAGGTTTGTTGGAAAAATTCCCATTCAGCTTCATTATTATTCTCTACATTCACAGCACAAATAATGTTTTCACTTTAAGTTAGGCTGCTTCATAAGGTTGGCTAAGAATCATGAGACAGGTAGCTCCCAGACATCTGCAGGGGCAAGGTTAGTTATTATAGGAAATGCTAGTACATATTATTAGCAACACAACGATTATACTGATGAAATCTTCTCAGGTTTTTTTTTTTTTTTTTTTTTTTAAATCCTGTGATTTCCTTGTATGAAAAATTCCTTGTTTACATTGGAAACAAAATTAGCTTTTTATTTGCCTTTATGTTTGACCTTCTGTTGGTTGCCTATTACAGGCATTTGAAGCAGATCCCAATTGTAAAGGACTGGGGGATAGTAATGCACTGGAAAAAAAAAAAAGATAATTAGTAACTACATTCTCACCAATTATTGTGTCAAAGCCTCTAGAGACAGATAAAAGCTTACAATGTCCTTATAACAGGACAATTTGATAATCCTGTTAATATTTTCTCATTTGTTCCATTGTATTTTTGCTCAATTGTATCTTTTGTAAAAAAAAAAAATATTCCTAAAGGAAGTGTTAAGTAATAATGTTTCAGATTATGAAAGTGACTCATTAAATGCAGAAAAAGACTTCTCCAAAGCTGGGAAGATACTTCACATAGCTATCCTCGTAGAATCTCCATCTCAGTGTTTATTCATGGGACCGTAACTGTTTATTGTACTTTTTATTGGGGTATAAATTAAAGAATTGTAATTATGTGCACAGCTAACATAAAAGTGCTGTTCATTTATCAAGACACAAAGTATACATTAAACAGCACTGGCATGCAAAATCGTAATTTGCACATGAATATATTACTCACTGAACATTTTACACAAATATAATAACAGATACATTATATGTATTTATTTTTTCCTGTTTTAGTTTTGACTATTGTCTGGGAAAAAAAATTAAATTTTGAAAGTTAAATTAAATTGTATTTTTGCAGTGTATCAATAATTCCACACATCACTAGAATGTAATTCTAAATCTTAGTTATTTGACTGTTTAATAAATAATTCAGTAACAATTAGCAAAGACAATATAACCATCACATATTTAATCTGAGGCAACACACTGTTTCTTTATTAGAACTAATTAATTTTTCTAAATGCGTGCTATGAAATAAATAGATAATATAATTTTCATATAGACAATTATATAAAATATTAGGCAATTTATTTTGTGCAAGGGGTATGGGTACCCATAACAGTTTTATAATCATTGGTTTATGTAATCTAATTATTTTATAAAAATTTAGAACATACAATTATGTAATGTATATCTTTTAAACATTACTGTAATATTTACAATAATGTAATATTAAAGAAATAAATAGCTTCTATTAATAAAACAAAATACATTTAAAAAATCAAGCTTCTTTTCTATTGTCTATTGTGTGCAAGGCAAGAATAAGAACAAGGAATTACATTTAAAAAGATACACTGAATACATGACGTGATAATATATATTTATGCAATTTAGCAACTGTTTGCAAATAAAGAATGTCAAAGATATTTTAAACAGTTATCTTTTCATTTAATTAACCAAGGCCCTTGTAGAAAGAGGAGAGTTGGCAGCAGGGCCGTTTTAAGGCCCTAGTCTTTAGCAGTGGGCCCCCCTCAACCCAATTTTTTTTAAATCTGCAATGTAAACTTTTTTTAATATTATATACAACTTTTTTCATATTATATTCAACAATTTTTATATGTAATAAAAATGTTATTGAAATAATTTAATTTTTTGTTTTTATTCCCTTCTTCTGCACCCACATTGCACCTAAAGGACTTAATACAGCACCATACACTACCTACAGCACATTCCATGCACCTACATTACACCTACGGCACTTGGCTTGCACTCATATGTGCACCCATGTGATTTGGCATGCCACAGTGTCACTTTGCCCCATAGTACAGGTTATTTTGACCCATAGAACAAGCCACAGCATCACTTTGCCAATTAAAATGAGCCACAGTTAGGTACCAATTAACATTTCATAGTCACTTTGCCATTAACAAATGCTACAGCCAGGTTGCCTATTAATATGCCACAGCCAATTTGCCCATTCATATGCCACTGTTAGTCTGCCCACTAATATGCCACTGTTAGTCTGCCAACATGCCAGTGTTATTTTGGCCATTAATATGCCACAGCCATTTTGCAAATTAATATGCAACTGTTAGTATGCCCATGGATATGCCACAGTTAGCATGCTCATTAATATGCCATGGCCAATTTCTCTATAAATATGCCACTGTTAGTCTACCCATTAATATGCCACTATTAGCATGCCCATTAATATGCCACTGTTATTTTGGCCATGAATATGCCATAGCCAGTATGTCCATTAATATGCCACTTTCAGTATGCCCATAAATATGCCACTGTTAGTATGCCCATAAATATTCTACAGCCAACTTGCCTATTATGCCACTGTCAGCCTGCCCATTTATATGCTACAGCCAATTTGCTCATTAATATGTCACTATTAGGCTGCTTATTTATATGCCAATTTTATCATGTCCATTGATCCATGCCACAGCCTATTTTCCCAATAAATGCCATTACAACCTCCCCCGTTCCCCAATACTCACCTGCTGTTCCGTCTGTCCCCGGCCATCTCCTCCGCAGTCTCTCTGCGTGGAGGAGGCACATACTGTATCTGTATCTGTCCTGTCTGTCTATTTGCCTCTAAACGTTTTATACATCCCCCCCCCCCCCCCCCCCCGGCTAGTGCCACCAGCCCTCCCCTGCTTATAGTTTATGCCATTGCTTTACTGGGTGCTGTGTGCTGAGTGCAATCTCAAACTGTTTTGAATCATGATTATCGCTAAACTGCTCAGAGCAGATGTTTAGGGATATGCAACTTGTGTGCTAAATGCATCATCTCTTCTTTTTATGGACCTAAATAAAGAAAAAAAAACTTTTATTACAGAGCTATTGGATTGACTCCTTTCTTTTCACAGTCGGTTGGAGTTTATTTGTTTTGCATTGCGAGCTAGAGAGCAAACTTTCAGGCATATGCAAATCAGGACCTGTTAATAAAGGACAACTTGATGGTGCTCATCCTGTCAACTCCTCAGAAAGATGAAAAGATTGAGCTTCCACCTGCAACTAAGAACAGCAACTATAATAGGTACTACTCTGGGAGAAATCTCAACAGTACTATGAATACAAATGATAAACAAACTAAGAGATGAGTAATTTGTGAATAATTCATTACAAAAATATCCAAAATGTTATAATTTATTAAATTAATGACTCAATGGGTTCCTTTAGCTGTAATAAAAATGCATGTCCTATATATACGTCTATAAAAGTCTCTAAATTAATTATACAAATTAGAATATATTTTTTTTGCGGAATGCGGTTTTAAGGGGAAAAAAATAGAATAGTTAATTGTTTTTAGTAATTTTACTCCCGCTGAGGACTCTCCTCTTTGGCAGCTCACGCCTGTAGGCTGCAGAAGCCATCACAATAAAATGGTGCTGATGCGGAGGAATCGACTCAGGAGTGCAATTCAACTTGTCAGTTTATATAGGCAGAACACTTCATTGTGTTGTGCACAGTCCAGACTGGCTTCTTAAAAGTCTATTTCCCTCCTGATGATGTAAAAAATCTGCTGTGCACCCTCTCCCACTGTTCCTTAACACTTAGATTTAGTGGATTAGTATTTTGGCTTAGGCAAAAAAAAAAAAAAATTCATATTTCTAAGAAAACTAGACTAATTAATGTTTTGCTCATCTGCTCAATTATTTAAAAAATGTTTTCCACAACCTTGATTAAAAAATGGCAAACTAATGACCCGTGCATGCTGGTATTTATTTATTGATGTTGTTGTAAGCCTCATTCTTTCTGGGAATAAAACTTTGCAGAGATAGATTAATTATTAGAAAAAAAGTCTGTAAATACTGTTTTTATTTAACGTAATTAATTAGTTGCATTAGGTGAGTGGTTAACTTTTGAAACGAGTACATGGGAAGTAGAAATACGGATTATAATAGAAACTTCCCTTTTGTAAAAAAAAAAAAAAAAAAGGACATTGTTTAATATCCATAAGATGGGAAAGTATATAACTGTTTGAGAACTTTTTAGTTTTATTTTTTATTAGATCATACCTGCCAACATGGAGTGACATATTTCTGGAACATGAGGGGGTGGAGCTAACAATGGACAGGATTACGTGACATTGTGACCCCCTGGAAGACTGAGCTTCAGCCCCCCCATTACTGTCTGGAACTCAATTCGTTAGAGTTTGGGAAGGGTACGGCTAACAGACATACATAGTTTAGACGCAATGTTGCCAATACACAGTACAAGGCACTGTATCGTTAGCATTACAAATCCGGGACTGTTGGCAGCTATTTTAAAGGAAAATTCTTTTTTTTGGGGGGGGGGGGGGGGAGAGGGACTAACACAAGATGGTTTTTTGGCATTTTCAACTATGGTCATTACTACCCGTCATATCTGACAGCAACCCGGCTCTCAATATTAAACACTGTCTCAAAGCCGAGAGGGCCTCTGCCCCTTAACATTGTCTGTAGTGGGGATGTATAAAAAAAAAATTAAAAAAATAGACTTTATAGAATTGTAACACACATGAATAAATTAAGATGAAAAAAAAAGTGTTTTTGATGTATCCATGGCTTCACATCATGGAGTGATATGTAAATTATATAAAGTGATTTTTTTTTAAACAGTAAACATACCCGGTTACTGATATACTGCATGTGGCCCAGGGATTCTGGCCCTTGAACACCAGCAAAAAAAAAAAACCCCACTCCCCCTAATGTAGTGACCTACTAAACAGAAGGGCAGAGGTGTAGAAAGAAAAAGTCCTGTTGAGGAAACCTACAAATGTATAGTATTTGCACCAATAGCTCTACCCCCTTAATAACCAAGGTTTTAATATCATATTATAATCTCAGTCAGTGATACCTCCCTGTGGTATCGGTTGTAAATCAAAGGGAGCTCAGCTCTATTAATTTACCTTGCCGCATACAGCAATATAATTACATTTTTTTTCTTCTGTAGCACACATAATCGAAAAAGTCCTTCAATATTAAATTATTCTTGGATTCCAAGTTTTACATCAGCCTAAACAATCTGTAACGAAAATGTGTTTTATACCTTTATATGTGTCGGTAATGCAATGTGGGCCTGGCTCTCCTGCCATATTATATAGCAGAACCGATCAATATTGGCGCAGCTGTTATCTTCGGTGGCTGTGAACAAAATGGGGTTTGTGACTTTGTAGTTTTTCAAAGCCCAACTCTATCTCTTTCCTCGTTCTCATCCTTAAAGTGGGACTGACTTTCTAACAGGCAGAAGGTATTTTCTGTCTGATTAAAGGTATTATTGAAAAATGGATTTCTTTTTGGAAGTCTCAGCAAGACTGCAGAGTAGAAGAATTCACGGTTGAACAGTGTACAACGGAAGCGCTGTTTCAAAGGACGTTTTAATCAGGCAGAAGAGGAGCCTTTTTTATGTGGTCACTCGAAAACGATGTAATAATTGGTAGGGTATGCATGGAATAGTCTTCCAGCATTTAATACAGTTAAGGAGTTCATACGTGCATGGTATAGGCCATTGATAAGACCAGGAAATAATAAAAAGTATTAAAAAAATTGGGCAGACTAGATGGGCCGAAATGGTTCTTGTCTGCCGACGCATTCTATGTTGACCTATTTCTTTCATATCCGCTGCTCTGATGTCACATTCGTCACAATGGGTTTTGGAAGGTATGTGTTATAGCAAAGCCTGATCTTTCTTATGCTAAAATAGATGAGGAACACACTAATGAGGGTGCTCTTGGATTAAAAAGACACCATTTTAGTACCGGTGATCCCATTCATCCCATTCTCCAAGGATATGAGCGTGATAGCCATTGCACTTAACACCTTCGCGACAATGGACATGTCAGGCACGTCCTGCGGTGAATCATGCGGTTTTCGCGATCAACGATCCCAAACACCGCTTTAATGGTGCTGGTCTATTGCCTCGCACGAAAATTTCTTTTCTGGGGCGCCCACGATCGCCCCACGGAGTGATCGTGGGAGCCATACTGACAGAGCAGCATGCTCCGTCAATATGGCTATGCCCTCTGGAGGTCTGAGCTTCGGAAGTGAAAGTAACTTCACTTCCGTTGCTCTGAATATGCTGCTTGACTGCCCCTAGAGGTAGCTAAGTAGCATAGCAATGTAAAATAATTAAAATAAATATTTAATTAGTATGAAACTGGTTAAATAGTTAGATTAGCCTATTGGGTTAAAATTAAATCATTTTAAGCATAAGGGATATGGTTAAAATTAAATTAAAATTAAAACATATTAAGGGATAGCATAAGGGTTAGAGTTGAGGTTAAATTTAGTGTTAGGGTTAAATTTTGGGTTCGGGTCAAAAGTTCAATATAGGAAAAAAACAAAAAACACTATTTTTGGTTTTTGCCCCATAACTCATAACAAAAAATACCGAAAAATATGGAAACATGCATATTTCTGTACTTGGGACAACATTTAGAAACTATTTGGATGGGGTCTTTTTTAATGATTGTATTTGTGTAAATTATATTTTAGGTCAAAGTTATAAAAAGTTCTTTTTTTTTTAATTTTTCATCATATTTTATGATTTTTTTGATAGTAAATCATAAGATATGATGAACATAATGGTATCTAATGAAAGCCCTTCTTATGACGATAAAAACATATAATTTGCGTGGGTCCAGTATGTGAGCACAAACACCCCAGAAATGTCAAAACAGCCATTGTCACCAAGGGAAAGTCAAAATCCCTGCAAAACTAATTATTATGGTGTAAAGGAAAATATCCTATTTATATATATATAGGCATCTAGCCCCATGTTGGGCCATCTATATTGACTGATATGGCCCAACATGGGGCTAGATGCCGAAATTCTACTACTCAATACAGCCCGAAATCAGCAATTCCTGATAACAGTAAGGCCACAAGAGGCACAAAAGTAAGAAAACTAAAAAAACAATCAAAGGGGTGCAAGCCACCAGGCAGTACCCCCAACACTGCCTAATACAAGCAAATGGAGAAAGGGAGCTGCACACCCTATCAATAAAAGTGGATTGTGTGTGAAATGGTGATTTGGGGCCAACTAGACATGGCACGGACAGGCAAAGGGAAGTTTCTAGTACTAGGTGGTTATGTTGTTACCCTTCTGCAAATATAGAAGTTTAAAACCAATCCAGGTGCTAAATGTGTTTCAATCGCCAGGCTCAGTTATGCTTAGATCCCACCCTTGATCTCCCACATCAGTTGAGCTTTTCTGCTCCATTTACTTTATCAAGGGATGACTGGTATCATGTACTAAAATAGGAACAGGAGAAGCACACATCTTTTATCTTCTAATTTTAAACTCCAAACCTATGCTCTCCAATACTGTTTGACATAATATATGTGCATGTTAACTAAATATTATATCTGCAGGCATTTATTACAAACGAGGGAAAGAAATATTTTAAAGGTTATCCAAAAGCCTATTGCAAAAGGGAAAAAAAAAAAACACAGTGTTATACTACCAACAATCTCTGAAGAAAAGGAGGTATGAGACCTTTTTGTTCATGGATACATATTTACATAGTGCCACTTTTTTTCTCTCTTTCATTTATGGTTTAATAGTATTTCTGAACATGTCATAATAGGTTTCCTACCTAGACTGACTTTGAATTTTAATTTGAACAAGGGAAAGTTTCCCGGGGGAAATAGTTATTAAATTTGGAGTTGTTTCTAATCGTACTTTTTTATTTATTTTTCAAATCATATTTTTTTTTTTTTTTGCTTTTACTTGTTGTTGGAGCTTTTAAGATTTTATTTTTTTTAATTTGACAATTTTTTATTCTGTTTTCTTTTTCCACGTGTACATACAGGTTATAACACACCAAACTGTGAAACTAAGGGAGAAGGGAAAAGGAATGAGAAAATGTACGTAATAAAACTGGTCTCAGGCACCACTAGCTCCAT